>JXTC01000063.1:242152-314536 GCA_002914845.1 Trema orientale
ATTTTTAGAATAACGAATACAGGATTATTTTCTAGAAGTAACGCCCTGTAAAGAGAGAGTTAATAAATTTCCACTAGTAGTAGGTGGATAAGGAGGGCGTTACAAAACAACCTGGCGAAACTATTTATAAAGAAGTTGATGAGATAAAAAAAATATATTAATTACTATTATATAACACCATATAAAGCTATGTGGAGATTATATGAATATCCTATATATCATAGAAATCCAGCAGTTCAAAGATTAACAGTTCATTTACCACATATGCAAAATACAATATTCCACTCAATCAACGTCTTGATAATATAATTAGACAACTAGGAATTCAAAAAACTACTCTAACAGTGTGGATGAAAATCAATAAACTCAGTATGAAAGCTAGAAAACTTTCATATACAGAATTCCCTACTAAATGGTTTTGGAATAGCAAAGATAAAATTTGGACACGTAGAAAATCCGAATACTCAATTGGTAGAACATTTTATATCCACCCAAATTCAGGAGAACTATATTATCTAAAACTATTATTAAATCATCAAAAAGGTGTAACAAGTTTCGAATCAATATAAACAATTGATGGTATAACATACTCAACAAATCGAGCAGCATGCAATGCATTAAGTTTATTAGGAGATGATAAAGAATGGAATGAATCAATATTAGAAACCTCATTTTGGTCAACATCACATCAATTGCGATAATTATTTACTATAATCTTATTATTTTGTAATGTAAATAATCCTACAACATTACTTCAAAATCATTGGAAACTTATGATAGAAGATACCTTACACAGAACAAAAACTATGTTCAATAATCCAAATTTCCAAATCCTAGAAAATGAATTATACAATTATGTATTATATGAATTAGAAAAATAATTAAATTTAAATTCTTCAACTTTAACAAATTTTAATTTACCTTTACCAACAGGAACATTAATTGATAATTTAAATATTAAACTTTTGTGAGAAGAACTAGACTATGACATTAATAAATTAAAAGAGCAAAATAATATTTTAGAAAAAAAATTGAATAATGAACAACGCTATATTTATAAAGAAATTATATACTCATTGAATAATAAAAAAAAATTATTTTTTATTTATGGACATGGAGGGACTGGAAAAACTTATTTATGGAACACTATTAGCACAAAAATCAAATCAAATAATAAAATTATTTTAGCAGTTGCATAATCTGGAATAGCCTCATTATTATTACCCAAAGGCAGAACCCCACATTTAAGATTTCGAATACCATTATTAACTAATAAATTTTTCACCTATTACACTAAAAAGGGAACCCAGGTAGCAAAATTAATTGAAAAAAAATCATTATTATTATGGAATGAAGCACCAGTGAATAATAAATACTGTTTCGAAGCTTTAGACAAAACACTACAAGATTTAAATAATAATTTTGATCAACCTTTTGGTGGAATGACAATCATATTAGGCAGTGATTTCTGTCAAATTTTACTTGTTATACTTTACGGAACAAAAGAAGACATAATAAATGCAAGTATAAATAATTCTTACTTATGGCCATATTTTGAGTTATTATCATTAACAGAAAATATGCGATTAAAAAATCCTAAGACCACAGAACAAGAAAAAAAAAAGAAATTTTACAATTCTCAGACTGGATATTAAATGTTGGAAACAGTACTGCAGAAGTAATAAAAGATCCAGAAAACGAAGATATAACATGGATTAAAATACTTGAAAAATATATAATAGAATATAAATCAAATCCAATTCAAAAAATTTTGAAATTAGTATATGAAGATTTCGAAAAAAAAAATGATAATATTGACTATATACAATACAGAGCAATAATAACACCAAAATGTAAAACATCAGATAAGGTAAATAAATATTTAATGTCTTTAATATCGACTGAATCAAAGACTTATTACAGCTACGATACAATAATAGCTTCAACTGAAAATATTGACGAACTTAACTTATTATATCCCCCAAGAATTCTTGCATACCTTAAATTTTAATGGTATACTACCACATGAATTAAATCTTAAAGTTGGAACTCCAATAATGTTGTTACAAAATCTAAATCAATCAATAGGATTATGTAACAGAACATGACTTATAATTACACAACTAACAAATAGAATTATAGAAGGCCAAATTATAAATTTAAATAATGAAAATGAAAAAATATACATTCCAAGAATAGAAATGACTATAAATGAATCTAAATGGCAATTTACCCTAGAAAAACGACAATTTTCTATCAAAACCTATTATGCAATGACAATAAATAAAAGCCAAGGACAATCATTAAATAAAGTAGGTATTTTTTTAGAAAATGAAGTATTTACACATGGTCAACTACATGTAGCTTTATCACGAGTAACAAATCCTAAAGGAGTATATATATTAATAAACGAATCCATCAACAAATATCCCACTTATGTGAAAAATATAATTTATAAAGAAGTTTTACACAATATTATGTAAGGTTCCAAACTATATTATTAATTAAAAATTATTAAAATATCAATTTTAGTTTAATTTATTTATATATATCTATTTACTTTATATATATATAATATTCAAATATTCTTAATATAATTTTCATTTCATTAAATTTTTGTACTTTGCAGTTGAAAAAAAAAATGGCAACACCAATACGAAGTCTTAAACCAAATGAAATTTATAGAGCAATTGAAGTCCGCATTAGTAAACTCTGGCAAAATAATGACTACACAACTGGACATTTATTCAGTCTTGATTGTGTTCTGTTTGATCACGAGATAACAAAAAAATATTAAATTACCTTATGTTATACTTCCTAATAATCTAGTAGATATATATATATTTCAATAATTAATCTTATAAAATGTTATATAATACTAAAATACATTTTTAATAAAATACAGTATGAAGCAATCCATGGAACGATCAAGGCTCAAGATGCATATCACATCTTACAACAAATAACTGAAGGAGAAGTATACAGAATCAGCAATTTCAACGTAACACCAAATAAACCAAAATACAAGATCATTCCACACGCTGCAATGTTACAATTTGTCAGAACAACATTATTTGCTCTAATAACAAGCACAACAACAAACATTCTGATGCACAAATTTTATTTCACTGATTTTGATCAACTACCCTCACGAACAGATATTCACGATATCTTATCAGGTATCATTAATTATACTATTTTTCTCTTATTAATATTTACCAAAAATCATTTAACTTCTCTTACATTAATTTTTTCTCCTTTTATATCAGATATCATAGGAATGTTAATAGAAATACAAGACTTAGAGCAAACAAATATCAAAGGAAAAATGACACTAAGACGGATGTTAATAATACAAAACATCAGGTAATTAATTTAGTCATAACTTAAATTCATATATTAGAAACTAAAAAAATTTATGCTTAACTTTGATCATACCTTAACATCCTTTTATTATAATTACAGGAGTGAAAGGTTACAAATCACTTTATGGGGAGAAATAGCAAAAAAAAATTAATACAGATATTGTACAAACTGTAGATGAACCAGTTATAATTATTTTTACTTCCATGACGATAAAACAATATTTAGGTAACTAATAACACACTTTACATTTGTAAATAAAAATAGTAATATATTCTATCTACATATAAACTAACATAAATAACTATGTTAAACAGGGAATATATATGCTGCAAGTACGAGAACAACAATATATTATATGAATATAGATACACCGGAGACTAATGCATTAAAAATAAGGCAATAACAACTCTTGACATTTTCTTAAATTATAAAATAAAAAAAAGATATTTTATTTATCTTTACTAAATGTCATTGTTTCTTTGTCTTTCATAAATCTACTATTTAGATTTCAACACACAACACAGCATATCGAATTCGTCCCAGTTCCTGTTCCAAGAGAAACACTACCGCCAAAACAACAGAAATTACAGAATAGGAGAACAATTGCAGAATTAAATCAGTTAAATCCCTTAACTCAGCTGGTAAGTAAAACTATATTAAAATCAATAAAAATATCATTCAATACTATAGCGTATACTAATATCAAATTTTCCTTATTTTCAAGGAACGAAATTTACAATAAAAGCAACAATATTTAGATTCAAAATATAACAAGGTTGGTATTATAATTCTCGCCATCAACGTTCCAGATAAGTCCACGAAGCAGGAAGTGGATGGTGGTACGACATGCATGGCCATCTCACATCAACTCCCGTTCCATGGTATATAATACAATCAACTAATCGATACTAATATTTTCTTAATTAATTCATTCATAAAAAAAATAATATTTACTATCACCAATCATTCATTAAAATATTTATGTCTTTTTAAATACTAAATTCTTTTCTCATTTTGAAATTTCAATATGTATAAATTAAATACCAAAATCTAAGACGAAACGGGATTTAAAAATATAACAATATTTGGAAAAGCAGCTCAACTCCTAATCAAAAATCCATGTACAATATTGACAATACAAGAAGGCTACACTGATCCAACAATATTGCCAACAATGATCGAACAATTATGCAGGCAAATAAAAATATTTCAAATTTATTTCAGAACGAGATGAGCTCTAATTGACACAATCGTGTCAAAAATATTTGATGATGATGATGAGGTAATGACATTATCACTTCCAGTACCACCAGCTGTCCCAGAAACAAAAACAATGCCAACCATACCATTGGACCCAAAAACACCTGATCCAAAAAAAATTAAAGAAAGGTAAAAAAAAAAATACTACTAATTTATACTTAAATTAATAAAATACAATATATAATCCATTATATAATTAATAATATAACTCTTTTTCCATTTCAGGTCAGAAGTAGTTTTAATAGAAACATCAAGAAAAAGAAAATCAACCAGGTAATAAATCTAATTAAATTCAAGCATAAATGCCTTTTAATTAGAAAAAAAACATATAATTTCTTTTATTTCCTATTCTAATTTTTCTTCTAACTTTTCTTTATTACAGCGAAAAGGAGCAAAAGTAGAAAGGAAAGCAAAAAACAGAAAATCAATCATCAATCGATATCAATGTAAAAAAAGTTTGCAACATTCTAAACAATATTGTACTATATTTTAAACAAATATTATGCTATTATAAAAAATCACTACCTACTATAAATAATATAGTAAATATTTTATATAACTCTTTATACAATATAACAATTCATCATGTCTGTTTTGCGGTTTTCCTAATTTTTGGGATTAATCCTAAGACATAGATTAGTGTTAATTAAGCACAAAAATTATTAACCTAAACTACATGTCACTTGAATGCAAACTACACGTCACTCAAGTCCAAACTACACGCCGTTTTGAAAGGGCCCTCTACGTGTACAAGCTGCCCGACGTCTCTAGAAAGCTCCAGAACCTTCCAACTTGTGCTCAAAGAACTTGTAGCTCAAGTGCTTCAGGAGCAAGTTGCCCCACGCTTCTAGAAACTTCCGGAAGTGTCTAACTTAGATGCTAAGATTTCCATCTTCTTGTATATTAAGCAAACTTAGCTAATAAGATTTTGACATTACTTAGGGTCTAAGAAATCTTCTCTTACAAGGGAATTGTAGCCTATAAATAAGGCATAACCCCCCACATTTGTATAACAATTTTGAACCCATAAGCTTTCAATACAAATTCCTCTCATTTTCTCTCTTCAATTTTTCTCTCAACCGTGCTCTCTCTCTCCTTCTCTTTCTCTCATTCATCCGAAGCTCAAAGCTCCTCTCTCTCTTTTTATTCTTTTGTGCCTACCCGCAACCATCTTCAATACCACCACTACCATCTTTCATCTCTTTTCCAAGCCTCGGTTGTACTATCATCACTTTGTGGTTTTCATTATTACCATCTTATCTTCTTTCTTTTCCAATCCGTGGCTCTATACTATCCACACCACCATCAATTTCTGACTTGTGTACTTTAGTGATCTTTAGGTACTGAGCTACTCTCCACAATCTCGTGCTTGGCCTGCAGTATAAGTTCGAGGTTTCGTGCTCTCTATATTTATATATATATATATATATATATCTGTCTTGTATCTTTATCTTGGTGAGTAATTCGTATTGCTGCTCTAAGTGCAATCAATTACTACGCTTCTCCTTCCCTGTGAAGTAATCTGTATTGCTGCCTTAAGTGCAATCGGTTGCTTTGCTCCCCTTTTAATTATTGTGCATATTTATTTAGTGATCTGTGTTGTTTTCCCTCACAATCGGTCACACCGCTTTATTTAAGTTTCAGCACTTTAATTTTAGTTATTTATTATTATTTCTGATAATACGGCTGGACTTACCGCCTAGTAATTCTAACCCCTCAATTAATTAAAACTGGCATATGGACGGTATCGCCTTCGTCAGTTTCTAACTATTTATTTTTCTGCACTTTATTTGTGTTACTAATTTCTAGTTGACACCATGGTCGATTTATTCGCCTCCGTCAACTAGATTCCTTTATTATTATCGCATTATTATATTATTGTCGATCCATAAGCTAGTTATCCTTGCAACCGCCTACGTATAGGGACACCGTGGGAAGTGTCGTCCTTTATTGCGATCGGGACTTCGATACGTAGTGTCAGCGTTGTGATAACACTTACGCTATTATTACGCCATTATTATTATTATATTATTATTATAATATCGTAAGCACGTTATCCCTGCAACCGCTAACGTGGCAAGGACGCTGTGGGAAGTGTCGTTTTCTATATCGACCGTCCATCAGGACTTCGACACGTAGACAGTGTTATGATAACTCTTACACCTATACACTCATTGTAATCTAACTATAATCCCAGATATTCTCTCCTTTGTTTTAATTAAGTACAGGTCATACTAATTAATCCAGAGCACAACTCTGATCCCAAACAATGTCTTATACACCATTTCACTACATTCCATATTTAATCTGTAGCAAACGCACGGGTTACACCACTCGTTAGTACTATTGCGCAGCATTCTTCATGTCAATTTGAATAAGACTCTTTAAGCTTGAATTGCTTTATCATTGAGTTTCATTAGTTGTTTTTGTGTATGATTGATTGTGGAAAAAATAACTAAATAAACGGTATTTGGAAGAAAAAAAAATGAGGGAGAATTTTATGAAGATAAAAAATGAAATAAATTTATGCATTTTGAGACGACAGAATTATAACTTTTTTGGATAATGTTAGGTATCCCAAATATTTCACCAAATTTTTAATATCAATACATGAGCCAAGTAAGTTGTCATTATTTAATTGGTAAATAATATTATTGTGATAAGTTTCAATATACTAATTGAATTGTAACAACTCACTTAACATATGTAGTATATATAGTACTCCATACGATAAAGAAATAAATAGTCATCATCGCCAAATACATGAGAAATTTTAAAATAGAGTTGAAGAAGAGTTCAAAGAGAGAAGAAAAAGAAAAAAAAAACAAAAACAAAAAGAAAAATACCGAAATGAGATAGGAGCAAAAGATGATAAAAAAGTAGTTGAAGGGGAAATAATGAGGAAAGAAATAAAATCAGTTCACACACAAAGCAAAAATAAAAAAGATGAAGTAAAATAATTTAATAATAGAACAAAAGAAACAAATATGTTAAATAAAGAGATATTGAGAGAAACAGAACAACATTTTATAACACCCAATCCTAAGAGGAAGAAGGAAAGAAATGGAATCAGCTTACAGACAAAATTGAAATACAAAGAAACAAATATAACAACTTTATAACAAAACAAAAGAAAGAGACATGCTAAATAAAGGGACATTGAAAGAGACACAACAGCATTTTACAACATCCAATGCAAAAAAAGAGAAATAAAGCACTCAGCGATGAAAACTCAAAATAAACAGAGCATAGGAATTGACAATAGAATAATAAATAGCCAAGTGTAAATGTAGCACAATTTAATAAGGCATTACAGTAGCACATAATATCTAATCCAACAGTGAAAAACATAAATATATCGATCACATAACAGCAACACAGAAATTAAGCATTAATTAGCAATTAACAATAGACAAAAATTAATAGAAAGAAGCAAAAACAGACAATGACAGATAACAAAGCATAATAAATACTAGTAATACCTAAAATACTTGCAGAGGAAGCCTTTAAAACCTACTTTCAGATAAGTACAGCTCACACAAATAACAAAGAAGAGTGTAGAGGAGCAGTAAATATGGTTAGCAGAGGGAATACTAAGTTTACAGTGCTGTAGGTAAGAGGAAAGTCAGAGAGAAGCAAAGTTTCAAGTGTATAGTAAAAACCAAGTAACAATGACAAATATATAGAAAGCATTAAATGAACACTTAATTAAACAAGTGGCAGTATTTTAGAGAGACACGTGTGATAGTAGAAATATATTGAGAAAAATGAAGAAAAAAAATGAAAAACTTGTTAAGCACGATAGGGTGATGTCAGTAGACAACAGAAACAGGATATTATCTCCCTCTAATATCAGTAAATTTCCAAAAATATAATAAAACAAAAAAATTTCTTATTTTTATACTATTATCAATTTTTCTTTTTGCTATTTATCTTTTCTTTTTCTTTTTCTTTTGTTTTTTTATCCTTTTTTTTCCTAATTGAAGTAACTTAAAAAAACCGAGAGTATTAATTAGGTTTACAGTAAAAAAATCAGAAATCAGAAATGCAGAGGGACAGATCATTAGAGATTGAAACAGAGATCATCATTAAGATGGAAAAAATCTAAGACAGATAAGAAAATATCAAGACAAAGTAAGAAATGAAGACACTTCTGAGAGTATTTTAGTTTTTCTTTTTGCTATTTGTCCTTTTTCTTTTCTTTTTTTTTTTTCCCTAATCGGAATAACAGAAAAAAATCATAAAGAACATTAATGAAGTTTATAGTACACAATCTGAAATCATAAATGCAGAAAGACAGATCATCACAGATTGAAACAGAAATCATCATTAAGATGGAAAAAATGCAAGACATATAAGAAAATGGGCGCGTCTACAGTAGGGACGCCCCTACGTAGAGCCCTGTCTATTCACCGTTGGATGGGAATCTGTATATAAATAGATTCTCCACAAATTCTCGTTATTTTCCATAGATTCCCATCCAACGATAATTAAAGCATGACCCTACGTAGGGACGCCCCTACCGTAGCCATCCCCTAAGAAAATATCAAGCAAAAGTAGAAATATGGAGAAACTTCTGAGAATAATCTATAAAACTAAATACATGGATACAAAATACGTGCCAACTATTATATACGCAGACATATACCTATATACGTAAATATATTTTTTCCACGCTTTATAATAGAAAATGAAACAACAAAAATACTACTGTATTAAAAAATAAACACTTAAATAACCAATGAAATAGTAGCAGGTATATACATAAAAGACCTAAGCATAATAATTCAAAAATAAAACCCGTATACACGGATCTAATCCCAAAACAAATCAGAAAGAAAAATATAATAGACTAACCCTAAAAAAATCACCGTCAAGCAATTCAGGGGCAAAATAGATCAAAAACAATAGCGATTATTTCATATATGAACACAGACAAAGATTTCATAGACAACAATCAGAGAAATAAAGAGAATAAGACCAAAAGATCTCACAGAACAACAATAAGTTAAAAAAGAAAAAATACCCGATTAATAGAGAATAACAGAGTCGAACCCAGATCCATGCAACCAAGTCGAAATGGACAAAGAGAAGACCGGAAAATAGAAAGTCGAAAGGAAAAATGGGGAAAAAAATCGCAGATGACAAAACACAAAAAGAAGCTATCAGAAGGGGGAAAAAACTAAAAATTTTACATAAAGCATAAATAAAAAAAGCCATAACCTAAGAGACCATGAACCATATTAAAAATGCAAGGAAGAGAGTTGAAGAAAAAAAAAAAGAAGGGATGAAGAAGAACGAAGAGTAGAGAGAGAGAAAGAGAAAGATCGAGAAGATAGAATTAGAAGAGACGAAATTGATAGAATAGCCAGCAGAACAACCAAGGACTAAGACCCAGCGAAATTCCCAAAAAAATCCCACCTAAACCCATCGGCCATAACACCCACCCAAGCCCATTTTCGACAAATCAGTAATCTGAAAATGACCAAAATAACCTTGTCCCCAAAATAACACCCAGGTCACACTGGAAGGACAAAAACATAAAATCACAATAACATAAAAAATGAAAAAAAAAGTCCAAAATCCCGGTTATTATTCTAAGCATAGTAAATCCGGGACAACTTTAGTATATATTATTAAGGGCGCGTCTACAGTAGGGGCGCTCCTACGTAGGGTCCTGTCTATTCACCGTTGGATGAGAATCTGTATATAAATAGATTCTCCACAGATTCCCGTTATCCCCCACAGATTCCCATCCAACGATAATTAAGGCATGACCCTACGTAGGGACGCCCCTACCGGAGCCATCCCTATTAATAATGTTGCGCAATAGTACTACTTGAAGATACTTGTTAGTGTAACAGATCAACAATGAAATCTAAAAGCTAAACTTATTGTTAAAACTTTATCAAAGCAACACTAGTCTTGTCATGCTTCATGGTTTTGGGTCCAACTCGGTCCATAGTTCCTATTATTGTTTTTTACGTTTAGCAATTTCTTAAATTGTTTTCATTTATAACAGTTTTTCCTTACAAAATTCCAAAAGTCCCCTGATTTTTCTCTATTTGGTTGATGTTTGTTTAACAAACCTAACCTATTAAGTTAAAGACTAATCTAAGCTAGTCACACTTATGTAGTTGAATTTTAAAAACAAGGTTATTTTTGGAAGAAAACTACTAAAACTACTGTGTTTGTAAAAGTAAAATAAAAAAACTGTTAAAAGCGTAAAATAGAAGTTGGGAACTGCTATATATGAAATAACCGGGCTGCTATTCAGTTAGCCCATTTATTTGGGCCCAAGAACGAACTCTGTTGTAGAGGCTTACCCTAAACCCTCCTCTGTCTCTCTCACTTCCATCGTTCAGACACCCGACCTCGGTGTCCATCTCGACTCGTACACAGCCCCATCTCCACTGGTGCACCACTCGACCTAAACCTCAAGCTCCACGGCCACGCATCTCGACAGTCCACGGCCAAGCCTCAATCTTCTCGTCTCGTCTCGTCTAGTTCTACCAGGTATCATTTGCTAATCCCAATGTGTTTTTTTGGTTGCTTTCCTGATTCTAAGCTGACTTAGTTGAAATTTCGGGGTTTCATATATAGTTGGAATTTTTCAGGGTTTGGTTTTAATCTTTGACAAAAGAAATGTGGGATTTATGTTTTAGGGTTTGGTTTTATCGAACTTTTAGGTTTGGCAAATTCTATGCCATGTATTCAGTTGTGTCTTTCTTTCTCATGTTAGCTTGCTTTGAAACTAAATTAGGCTCTTTGCAATTTTGTTTGTTTTTTAATTTAGGGTCTTTGCTTTGAAAATGTATGATTTTTAGATGGTATTGGCTAAAGAAGACCCTTATTTTGAAGGGATATACTTTATTTTTATCATTTAGTGATCTTTCTTGCTTAAGAAAGCATGATTATAAGGGGAAATTACTTTGATCACTTTCGCATTCCAAAATTTGCTTCCTAAATCCACTAACTGTCTCGGAAATCAAGCTGTTTGGTTTTGGCTTGGCTTGGTCAATTTCCGCAGTTCATCGATTTTTCTGAACACCTCTACTCAGACTGGTATTTAATGAAGCACAAAAACTAATCACTATTTTGATTTTAAGCACCTAAGAATGTGGTAACCGACTAACTCACAAAGAAAGGCTACAGTTCGGTCAAGTAGCGTATTTTGGGACTCGAAGAGATATTTTATAATTTTTGATGATTTTATAAATTTTTGATGCTTGTTAATGTTGATATAGATGGAGGAGGTGCTAGATTCTCAACGAGGTTTTGCCGTTGGGAACCATTTTTATGAAGTGCAGCCAAATGTGAGTTGCTTAATATAAATTTTTATTTATTCGTCTAATAGTAATTCAACTAATTTTGTTAAATTTTTCTTTCCCGTTTTGCTTAGGAAACTTATAGTTACGAATCTGAACTCAAGTGGCTGCCACCTGAAATGAAGAAATGGAAGCTTCTTGCTAAAAAGGTTGATGGGGCTAAGCCAAGTTTTGAACGAGAAGATAAAGGATATGTTCGTAAAGCAAAAATAGTTCGTGATTTGTTTTGGAAACCCATGAATCCCATTGAATTTCCTTCCATGGTGATTTATGGTCATGGCAATGCAGAAGATAAGGATGAGTGGCATGTTAAAAAATTCTGGGGGTGCAAATGTTGTATCCTTCGGTCTATGTAATTTACTAACTACTATGGTCTATATAATTTACTTTGACTACTATTGTGTATGTTTCTTCTATCCTTTTGAACAGCTAGTCCTATTAAAATGAAAAATGATAAAATGAAAGTTATGTATGCAGTTTCAAAAATGGAAAATGCAACAGTTCAGTAGATAATATATTAGACATGTTACACAAGTTTATTTTATCTTATTTTATTTTATTTTTCCTTTGACAAAAATAGGTAATTAGAATTTCATACCTCAATGATTGCTCATATCACAACAACCAGCATATATATGCAGTGGCATGTGGATGAACTTTCATATGTTCCTTTGTGTATACTTTACCTGGAAAAATGAACAATATATATTGGGACTAAGGTTAGAAACGTGATTATTTTAGGTATAGTGATATATACCTTTACTCACTCCAAGTCAGAGATTTAATCAAGAAAAGATCAATGGCTGCCAAGTGAAACTCAATAAACCAATACACCAAGAACAAAATCAATTATAGTGGTTCAGCACAATTTCTTGTGCTTACTTCCACTTGAGCAGCTGACAAGCTGTCTCTCTTATTAATCGTTGTTTGTACAAGCTTACAAAAAACTTGAACTCAAGAAAAACTTCTCTGTTTTGGAACCAGAGAATGATCACCTGAAAAACCAGAAATACGAATCCCCTTCCCTATGGGTTTTTTTTTTTTTTTTCAATATATTTTCCCCCCGAATTATGTACTTTGTCTTAAGTTACCCCTTAAACTATAGAAAGTGTTAATTTTGCCCCTAAAACTCGAACGTCAAATATTCGTAGATAAACAAATCTCATCATGTGCATTTCACATTATCCATATAAGGAGGGACTTTTTGGTAATTTAATGCTTAAGCTATTTGGGGCCACTTCTTCTACTTCAACCTAAACCAATTCGTAACAGAGCCTCTCCTCCATTGCTGAATCTTCGTCTGCTCACCTTGTGTCATTTTTAAAAGTTTTTGTATAGTTTCACGTATTTTTTTATTCCCCCCTCTCCTCTTAAACTTGATGTTTTATCTAATTTCCATGCAGTTTTAACTTTCAAGCCCATATCATTCTTTCTTAGCCCACTTAACCCAGCTCATTATAGAGGTTTAACCGTAAACCCTTATCCATAGGTCGTGGTTTATAAGTAAACTGAAGGTATAAACACGGGGTTTACTAGTAAATACTTACCAAGAGTTAGTTGTTTACTAGTAAACCCTTGCCTAAAAAATATTGTTTAACCATAAGGTTTACTAGTAAACTGATATTCACAAAGAAAACCTTATATTCTAGTAAATCTTAATCACAAGGAAAACTGATATTCACATTGCTTCAAGTTTACTAGTAAACTGATATTCACGTAACTTTAAATTTACTAGTAAACTGATATTCATTAAGACTGATATTCACATAGCTTCAAGCTTACTAGTAAACTTATATTCACAAAGAAAACCTGGTTTACTAGTAAACTCTTGCCTAGAGAATAAAGTTTACTGGTACACAAAATAGTTTTAAAACTATGTAAACTATTAATAACAATTTCAAGATTACTTATAAGCCTTATAGTTAAGGTTTACTAGTCCATTAATCATAGCTTCAAGTTTACTAGTAAACTGATAATCACTAAGAAAAAAATAGTTTACTAGTAAACTGATAATTACTAGGAAACATTGATTTACTAGTAAACCCTTATCCGTATATCGTGGATTACTAGTACACTCAAAAGTGTAAGTAAAACATTATCACGAGGTCATGATTTACTAGAAAACTCAATGTTTAACTATAGTTTACTAGTAAACGAATAATCACTAAGAAAATCTAGTTTACTAGTAAACCTCTTATCCACTAATCTTGGCTCACTAGTAGACTCAAATGTGTAAAAGTAGAAAACTCAAAGGTTTACTAGTAGGATGTGATATACCAATAAACACAAGTTTTATGCATGAAAGTTTACTAGTAAACCCATTGCTAAGAAATTGTAGTTTACAAGTAAACTGCTAATCACAAAGAAAACATAGTTTACTAGTAAACCCATTGGTAAGAGATTGTGGTTTAGTAGTAAACTCATCCTCACAAAGAAAACCTGATTTACTATTAAACCATAATCCCTAAGTCGTAGTTTACTAGTAAACTCAAGGTTTAACTATAACGTTTAACATGTCATGGCTTACTAACTCAAACTATTCCCAATTCATAGTTTACTAGTAAACCCTCATCCCTAGGTTGTGATTTACAAGAAACTCAGGATTTAAAAGAACATAAGAATGTCAATGAACTCAGGATTTAATAGTAAAGCGGTCACCATATATTCTAGTTTCTTTCTTTATTAGTAACCTTACTGTTGTAAACCTATGTTTTATAAGGAGTTGGAGTTTACTTTACTCAAAGCTTACTTGAATCAAAAAAAGAAAAAGCTACTTGGTCTAGACCTAGAAACCCACTGATAACTCTAAATCCTAATCCCAGAAAGTAGTTTACTAGTAAAATTTGGTTTATTAGTAGATCCTTATTATCAAGTTATGGTTTACTAGTAAAATCATATATGATAGAAGAAAAAGCTCAAAGGTTTACTAGTAAGACGTGGTATACTAGTAAATTGAAGGTTTATCCATAAAGATTTTACTAGTAAAACCATTGTCAAGAAATTGTGGTTTACTAGTAAACTGATATTAATAAAGAAAAACCTGATTGACCATTAAACCCTTATCCAAATGTTGTGACATACCAGTACACTCAAGTTAACTTGAATCAAGAAGAGGGAAAAGCTTCTTGGTCTAAAGCTAGTAACCTACCAATCTATTGAGCATTAAACACATGACACTAATATTATTAAAGATCAAGACAGAATATATTAGAGACAACTACTACTAAACTTATAGATTCATACATCTTATAACTAAATCAAAAAAGGCAAAATAACTAATAGCAATTAGCTATTCAATTGGATCTCAAAAATCGGTGTCAACTATTCAAGTATTTAAGAATAAGAAACTTCACAACTAAGCCAAAGAACTTCAATCTTCATTTTGACCAATTCTTGCCAAATGCTGGTGGCAAATAGCCTCATCAGTCAAATGAATCCTATAATTATCTTCAAGTCTTTATAGAAGAGTTTCATATCCACTTTTATGTTTCCACTTGCCATGCACCCATAACTCCGCTGCCATCAACCCTCAACAAAAAATCACCCATCAACCCTCAATCCAGGGATTCTTGAAACCAAAGGAAAAATAAGCAAAATTAGACATGGGATTAGATTCTGTAAAAATGGAAAGTAGAATTCTATGATAACTTAGGAAACATAATTCTATACAAATTCGATATACATATGAAATATTAACAAAAGAAAGCCTGTTAAATAAATAAAGCCAAATCAAATTATAGAAACATTGTAAGTTGAAAAAAGAAAAAAGAAAAAAATCAAAGCAACCAAAAAAACAACCTTACTATCCTAAACGTAAATAGTTAGAATTCTTTAAATTTAATAGGCCAAAAGAATATACTTTTTGACTGAGCTATTAGACTGATATTAAAAAAAATTGAAGTTCAACGACTTTATATTGTCACATGAGATGTATGCAAGGATAAGGTTACCAACTTGCAGTGTCGCATAGAGATTTATATTAAACAGTCTAAATAGTCCATTATATTTCTTATGCAGCAACTACTTTGTTATGTAGATTCAATTTTGATAACTAGTGGCTAGATAATGTATCTTTTGACCATAAATATTCCTAGTTTACCCTGCCTGCAAACAAACTTAATGTGCTAAGATGGTTGTATGCAGGTCAATTGTCGTTTATTATAACGAGCAATGTATAAATTACTGGACTGAGGCAAGTGAATGTGTATAAGTAAATTTTTATGTATGGTCTCTGCATAACTATATAAGTATATGAAGTTATGGGAGTCAATCTTCAAATATGACTCATGGTTTAAATTTTATACAATCAAATATGAAACTTAAGTTTTGTCTAGTTCTTCGCATAACTATATAAGTATACGAAGTTATGGGATTCCATCTTTAAATATGACTCATGGTCCAAAATTTTATACAATCAAATCTGAAACCTGAGTTTTGTCTAGTATGGTCTCAAAAACAACAACTAGCTCTCAATGGCTATTAACATGAGAATCATGTTTACTAGATAATGCAGAATGAAGCTACATTTTGATAGTGGATATAAAAACTAATCAACAAAATTTGTTGAGAAACTTATCCATATCACAACAAGAAGATGGTCCTGGGCATAACCCTCCCACTCAAAAAAAATAAATAAATCAATGAGGCCGGAAGCTACTAAATCTCTCATTAGTCTAATTTATTTTATTTTTTGTTTAAAGGTCAACAACAAATGAGAGGCCAACATCTCAATGTGTTGTTAACCATGTTAATTAAAATAACCATTAAATCCATTAAAATATGTAAGTATTGGTGTCCATTAAAATACATTCATTTTAGATTAGTTGACCATTATGATAAACCAAATCAGTAAGAATAGAAACTACATGCTCATTTCAGCTCATCATCTTAATTTTCTTATACATTCAAGCTACAGATAATCAAAAGTCTAGAAAAGAAAAAGGGAGATTATCAAACAGTTGGTGTGCATTCCAAAATGATGGTCTATTTGATTGTAATAATCAAAATCAAAGACACCAATAAACATAGTTTCAATATACAAGTAGGACTGTTCATTTCATTAGTGAAATTTGGAAACAAATAAATTTATAAATTAGACACAAAACGCTATAATCTCGACCTAGAAATTTCAACCAAATTTATTCCTAAAATCTCAAAGCTAAGAAAAAATGGAAAGAGAAAGAGAGAAGTACCGAGTTTACTATGGCATGAGATTCAAAACCACTGATGCTTGAAAAACGAGATCGTAGCCGCCATCGAGCCTCACCACTGCCTAGAAGATTCGAGGTCGCAGCCGCTGCTACAGCAAGACCCTAAAACGAAGTCATCATTTCCTAAAAATCAAAGTTCCTGCCATATAGAATCGAGATACATGCCTCTACCGTCGAGAATCGAAGTCCTCACCGCAAAAAATTTCAGGTCGTCATCAATCGTCGGTCACCGTTCTTTGTTTGAGAATGAATCGCCATTCTCTGTTTAAAAGAGAGAGATTCTGTGAGTGCCAATTTGAGTGAGGGTAAAGTGGTCATTTAGGTTTTAAAAAGTGGTAGTAAATATACACGGTGTTACATTTAGTTAATTAGCTTGAAAATGTGGGTTTCATGACATTTTTTCATTCTCTAGGAAAGAGTTGACTAGTAAAAGACTAACTTTTGGCAAGTGTTTACTAGTAAACCCCATGACTATACCTTCAGTTTACTGATAAAACATGAACTATGGATAAGAGTTTACTAGTAAATCTTCATCTCATGGAAAGTATCTACTAGTAAATGACAAATTCATAGCAAGTATTTACTAGTAAACCACGTGGCTATACTTTCAATTTACTGATAAACTACGACCTATAGATAAGGGTTTACTAGTAAACCTTTTTTCTCTAGGAAAAGTTTTACTAGTAAATGACCAACTCCTAGCAGGTGTTTACTAGTAAACGACAAATTCGTGGCAAGTGTTTACTAGTAAACGACTAACTCCAGTCAAGTATTTACTAGTAAACCTCGTGGCTATACCTTCAGTTTACTGATAAACTACGACCTATGGATAAGGGTTTACTATAGTAAATCCTGTAAACCTTCTTCTCAAGGAAAAAAGTTTACTAGTAAACAACCAACTCCTGGCAAGTGTTTACCAGTAAACGACTAATTCGTGGCAAGTGTTTAGTAGTAAACTCTATCGCTATATCTTTAGTTTACTGATAAACCACAACATGTGGATAAGGGTTTACTAGTAAACCTTCTTCTCTAGGAAAAAAATTTAGTAAACAACCAACTCCTAGCAAGTGTTTACTAATAAATGTTAAATTCGGGCAAGTGTTTACAAGTAAACGACCCACTCCTGACAAATGTTTACTAGTAAACCTTGTAGCTATACATTAAGTTTATTGATAAATTGCGACCTGTGGATAGGGGTTTACTAGTAAACCTTGTTCTCTGGAAAAGGATTTACTAGTGAACGACTAACTCTTGGCAAGTGTTTACTAGTAAATGACAAATTTGTAGCAAGTGTTTACTAGTAAACAACAAATTCCTGGCAAGTTTGTACTAGGAAACCCTATGGCTATACCTTCAGTTTACTGATAAACCACGACATGTTGATAAGAGTTTAGTAGTAAACTGTCTTCTCTAGAAAAGGATTTACTAGTAAACGACTAACTCCTGGGAAGTATTTACTAGTAAACGACGAATTCATGGCAAGTGTTTACTAGTAAACGACCAATTTCTGGCAAGTATTTACTAGTAAACGACAAATTCGTGGTAAGTGCTTACTAGTAAACTATGTGGTTATACCTTCTGTTTACTGATATACCACAACCCATGCATAATACTAGTAAACCTTCCTCTCTAGGAAAGGTTTTACTAGTAAACGACCAACTCCTGAAAGTGTTCACTAATAAGATAAATTTGTGGCAAGTATTTACTAGTAAACTCTGTGGCTATACCTTCAATTTACTGATAAACAATGATATGTGGATAAGGGTTTACTAGTAACCCTTTGATTTTTTTATTAAGCAACAACCCATATATTTAGGTTTACTAGTAAGCCAGTATTCGTGAATAAAAAGTAATGCTAAATGTAATAATTTGACGTGTAGAATAATGCTAAATGTAGAATAGTTTAATTAATAAAAAATAATTAATAAAATAATTTTAAAAAATAAAATAAAATAAAATAATGCTAAATGCAAAATAATTTAATTAATAAAATAATTTACTAAAATAAAATAATTTAATAAAAATAATAATTTAATCAATAAAATAATTGAATGCTAAATATAATTTAAAATATTCATTTTAAGCTTAATGGTACAATTAATTCCATTCCTTTTCATAGTTAACTAAACATAAGAATGTTCATTCAGCTACCGATTCCACCACTCCAACCAAACAACATAATTACATTATCATTCATTTTCCATTCCATTTTAATTACTATTATCATTACCATTACCATTTTACCACTGCAACCAAACAGGCCCTAACAGAAATCTTTATGTTTTTATTGAGTACAAAGTGAAACTAATAAAACATTAAGTTTACTAGTAAATACATGGTTAACTTTATGGCCAAAACTTTAAATTTTACTACTAAACCATAACTATAAAGTAAACTCTTGTGTTTACTGGTAAACCACAATCCGCCAATAAGGGTTTACCGGTAAATTTCAAGATTTACTGTAAAAACACAATCTGTAGAGAAAGGTTTACCAGTAAACAAAAAGTTGTTGTCAAGGGTTTACCAGTAAACTCTTATTTCACTAAAAAAAAGTTGAGTTTAGAATGAAATTACATTACAATAATAATTAACTAGTTAACCTCAGGCTAGCTAGTAAACTACATAGATAAGCATTGAGTTATAAGGCACAATATGTGGAGAAAGTTTAATTGGTTTATTGACAAATATGCTATCAGTAACCTTTTATTGGGACACTTGAGTACTACTATCTATATATCCAACAATTTCAATACAAAGATTGAATAATTCCTTCACATCAATGTAAGCTTTCCAAGTCATGCTTTTGAATCATTCTCCACTGCCATCCTTCTAGGTGTTCCAAATTTTGGATCAAATACCACTGCAGCTCGTTGTAGATTTTTTTGTATAAATTCATCATAGCTAATTCCTTCTTATACTATAAGCCTGTTAATTTGATGATCAACATACTTGTTATCGTCATCCCATCTTCCTTCATAGAACAAGAATAATGCTATCTCCATGATGCTGTTAAAAAAAAAATACAAAAACAAATAAAATGTAATTCTTGACCAATCCAAACATGTTGTAACGAAACAACCATTTATCCCC
Organism: Trema orientale; assembly: GCA_002914845.1. Taxonomy (NCBI): domain Eukaryota; kingdom Viridiplantae; phylum Streptophyta; class Magnoliopsida; order Rosales; family Cannabaceae; genus Trema; species Trema orientale. Next base: position 262,407 of record JXTC01000063.1, read on the forward strand.
ATTATTATCATAAAATCAAATCCACATTTCCAAGTGCACGTATATACATATATATATATATATACATTCGTATGTACATATACATACACATATATACACACACATGCATTTACTACACGTATATACACATATATGCTTGCATCAGCATGTTACCATTTAATGCCCAAGCGCTTTTCAGAAGGAAAACAAAGATGAGACTAAACTTGTGTATAGTTACTGATTAATCTTGAAACAAGATGGGTACTGATAGATAGTTTGCAACCTTATGATAAAACCAGCTAGCAAATTGGAGGAGGACAAGGCATGCAGCTAGCTTTATTATCATCAATCTTCTTTATTGATACACCTAATGCGATTATATATATATATGTATATATATACTTCTTAACCCTACCCCAGAAAATGCTAAAATTATGAGACAAAGTGATTGAAGATCAACAAGATATATATGGCCAGAAATAAAACATGATCATGAGAAAATAAAACTTTTATAATGGGAGAGACATTGGGGTAGTACAAATAATTATATAGTCTCATAAGTTAATACTCTCCTCTATGATTTTCTTTCATTCTTTCTTATCCCTTTTTCTTTTTTGCTTCCACTAGTCTCTTTCTTTGCCTTAATTTGCTTCATGAATCCTCACTTCACATGCTAGAAACACTAGAAGGTTTGTCAGTACGGAGAAATTCTTAGCTAGGCATTTCGACAAACATCTTACGTGTGTGCTTAAGTGACACTGCAGTCAATTTAGAATTAGAAGAACCATTTGAATTCCTCTGTTCAGATACAAAAACAGCTCAGAAATAGTGATTTTTCACAACATTAGTACAAGGTGTCAAAGAGAAAGAGAAACGCCAAAGTACAACACCAAAAACACTACAAATGACACACATATTTTCAAACCAAGTGTTAAAGCATACCTGCAATAATGAGCTTCGCCACAACCCCCAATACATGGAATAGTCGGAGGCAACGAGAACTTATCAGAATAAGGCAATTTCAAATCGCCACTCATGAGAGACTCCGCAACCCCTTTGGGAAGTTCGACTTTTTTTCGAGAATTTGCTGGAAGAACATGCTCCTGAAGTTTCACCATTCTCCTCAGAAGAAGAGTCTTCACCATCCCAAAAGCTTTCTTCCATATTACATTCAGTGTGGTTCACCGAAATTCCTAATTTTTGCAAATAGAGGTTTCGTCCAATTTGAAGTTCAATAGAGCCAATAAAACGAAAACAGAAGCTACACACCAGACAATCCATCTACACATAACAATACATGGAAGAAAGAAAAACAAAAAATCAGAATTTAAAAGTTGAGAAAGATAGAAAAATGGAATCAATTTTAGGAAATGAAAAAAAATTGAGAATTGAGAAGTAAAAAAGAAGACCTTATTTGCTGAATGTTGAAACTGAGATGCAGAGAAAGTTTACTTTCCCTGCTAATGGATGCAAATAGAAACAGTTTACTTTTCAATTTGAATATCATACCATAAATTATTGAAAAGGAAAAAATCATTACCGTAGCTCATAATCATAGCAAAATCGATCTTGTACAATTCGAGTAAAGCGCAAGAGGCTCCAATTTGGGATCGGTAAGGCAGAAGCTTCGTTTCGAGGTTTAGGAAGGAGGAACTTTGATCAGAGAATGACAAACTCCGATTAGAGACTAGCGAAGCTTCTTCTATTGACAGTGATAGTTGTTATGGGGGATTTTCTGGCGGTAGAAATTGATATGGAGGATTTTCTCATGCGAGAAAGTGTGAGAAAATTTCTGAACGGTCTTGTTTTGCCAAGATTGAAGACTGGATTTCAGTCTAATTAGAAACTTAGTCTGACTTCATTTCTTGGGTATAACGGTCATTTTCGCTACCAAAACTGGTAGAATCTAACGGTGTTGTTAAGTTTAATTAAACACCTAAAAATAGTGGTAGTTGTCTACTTAGCCCGGGTTTCATCACTTCCTCATTCACCAGTCTATACACAAGCTGCTGAAGCCTCTCCCCTAAAGTTAATGTCCTTAACCTTTCTATTGTAGCAAAGAAAAAAAAATTTGTTTTAATATTATCAGACTCGAAGTAACTGATATTAAATCAATCTTATTCAACATTATGTTAATGCTGCAATTTATTTAGCAGCTATGGTTATACTGGCTTCGGTTAGAGAATAATGTTGTACCGTATTTCTTGAACCCCAACATCCAATAATTAGTGAAGATAACCCTCGCCATAAGCTTCATTTGACAATTCCTTCTTCAGCTCATTAATCTTGGCTCTTACACTATTCAATTTCTTCTTAAAAACATAATCTTTTTGATGAATGACCTGATTAGCCAAAAACCATTCACTTGTCACCATCATTGGCATGTCCGGATAACAAAACTGAAATTCCAAACACAGAAATTCCAAGGTGATCATATGAAGGAGACCATACTCTATTTTGTGCTTGAGCCGAAAATCGATCTCCTTATCTTCCGTCATACAAAATTTTAGCCTTCTTCATCATCTTGTCGAAAAAATTGCACAAAGGAGACAAAGGTATTGATGACGACAGAATTCTCTTCATCTAACTTGAGTGTATGACTCTTGTTTAAACTTAAGTAAAGGTTTTAAATTTAATGTTACCTAATGGTAATCACAAATGACAAGCTTCTAGAGTTTTAACCAAAGAAACCCAATATAGAAAATAATTTCTAAATAGTCTCCTAAAGGTGATCATATACAGAAACTTAATAAATAGATTTATAATGTAAACCATATATTTTAATCTAGTAAGCCTTCTTCAACTCAATCTATTTAATTAATTATAATTTATCAAGTTGTCTAAATCCAATTAGATACTCTAAATTATAATTAATATACAGGAATAGTATCACTTTTATATCTTATATTTTGACACTTTGTTCATTATACTTTATGTTTTAGTTATTATCAATATTTACCCTTAGATTTAAAATCTATTACAAATTTATGCCCTAATACTAATTTAGAGTAATTAATTTACTAAGATAATTTAATAAACTTATTCCCAGATAAATTCTTATACAGTTTATTTTTAATTTTTTATATAACATCTTGGTAAATTATCTGTTCTAAATTAGTGTCAGGGTATAAATTTGTAACAGATTTCAAATCTAAGGGTCAATATTGATAATAACCAAAATATAAGGTATAATTTGAACAAAGTATCAAAATACAAGGTATAAAAATGATAACATCCCTTAATATGCATGATATTATGATACTATCTAGGTAGCGCTCCCTATTCTATATGGCATGTTATCATAAATATAGATTTACAAAGATAATCACATACTTAATTGCAATAAATAAATAAAGTATTAATGATATATCCTATAGCCATTGTTGCCCTAGAATTTAATTTATAAAATTTAGAAATAAATTGATGATTTTGATCTTTAAATCTTCTAATTTCATAATATCTAATATTTTTCCTTCAAAATCTGTTAGTGATAAATAAAAATATTCAATCACAAACAAATTTAGAAATATAAAATCTTTTCTGTTTAAAAATATTTTCTTATTTAAAATTCAAATCTAGATTGATTGTAAATTTAAAATCAGAATTATTTTATAAAAGATATCAATTCAAATAAATAATCTAGATATTATTTGAATTTTAAACATTAAAAGATTTACCATAAATAAAAGATATATAGCCAAATCTCTTAATTATTTATAAGGAAACATATAATTACCTAAAATTTTAAAATAGCTAGTTTCCTTGTCAAATTAAAACAACTATTAGATAATTAAAAATAGAAAAAAAATATTTTGAAAACAAGTAATTATCAAAAATAAATATTTCAAATAATTATTTATCAAATAAATAAATAAAATATATATATTTTAACAGAGAGGGGTCGGAAGAGGGAGGGGGCGCTGGCTAGCACCCCAGGTTAGCCGAGGGCTGTAGCCAGCGCCCCTCCCAAAAACCTAAAAAAATATTTTTTAATTTAAAAAATAAAAAAAAGGAAAATAAAAATAGAAAAAGAAAAATAAGAAAAAACAAAAAGTTATTCTTCTTCTTCTTCCTCCATTGTTGGACTTCCAAGCTTTTCCACTATTGTTGTTCTTCCAAGAAAATTACAAAAACTTAAATTTACAATTATCTATAATAGGAAAAACACAAATCCTAGAAAAAACTATCAAGAAAGAAAACATGGTGACAATAGAGCACCCCTCCTTGTTATAATCACAATAAAAAGATTATACCATAAAATTCTATAACCATGGCCAAGGTCATAAAATCAACAAATCTACAAACCATCTATAGCATAAAAATTGATATTCATTCATCATTATATAGACAAAAATCAATTAACCATTCATAGAAATCTAGAGTGCCAAAACTATCTGAAAATCATAAATATTCATATAAAAATTGAACGATCAAGAACAAGCCAGAAAGCAGGATTTGTAAAAAATAGACCATAACGAAAACCGTAGCTCTGGTATCCATTGTTGGTTATAAATTACGAAAAACATGACAAAATCAAAGATAAGCAGAAGTATAGAAAAGAAAAATTTTCCGGACTATTATTTTTCATAAAAATCTTTTTAGATCTTTATTATGGTCTAAAATACACATAAAGAAGATTGTACTTTAACCAGTAAGTCTTTTTTCCTAAGAATCAAGTTTGAAACTACAGAGGTGTGTAGGAACCTCGATCTTAATTAATTTCAATTAAGAATCCAAGAACTTCAATAGCCTTTAGTAGTGGCTCTAAGAATTTCTGCCTCTCACTTCTCTCTCAGTTTTCTGAGGCAGTTGCCAAACTAATGTTTTCAACAACTGAATGTAACACACATAGAACGAGGGGAGTCGAGCAAATTCAGCCAGCCTAATTGGCAAGGGCTAGCTAAAATTCCATATTACCTCAGGGGCATGACAATAGGCACTAAAGGCTAACTATCTTTTCAGCTTGTTTCCCTTTTTGTGTAATTGCCTATAAAACTATTTAATCCCAATCTAGCTAATCTCATGTAGCCCAGGATATTAGTGTAGGTTAGGTAACCAAATGGACGTATTTAATTCAAGCTCTAATAGACCAGGGCTTAGTTCTAATTAACTTTCAAAATAAGTGGGCTTGTACTACTAGTTATGGACTTATTCCACTAAAGGTCCAAATTGCACTCTTGAATTAAACAAATATCACAAGAGACTTTATAATTAAAATTATGTCCATTTGATAATTAACATTTGCATATATATCCCCACATGAATACCGATAATTAGAGCTAGGTAAAATTATTGTTTTGGCCCTCCAATCATATCTGTTAATTCCTTGATACAAGACTATATTTAATGGATGATCATACTTACAAAAAGCTTCAATTAATAAAGAAAAAAAAACTAATTTTATTAATTATTTAGCTAAGGTTAAATCAATCAAGCTCCTATAGCTCCTCAAGACAGTATTCACTTCTCTATATAATAAAATTGTGGATTCTATATATATAAGCATATGTTCACAACGCCCATCATAATGCACTATTAAAATGCCAGAGTCTAGATCGTCAATCTTTGATTCTTACCTTTTAATATCTTAAATAATATAAGTTATAAATACGGGTTCATCACTTATTTCAGGATTAAAAAAGACATATGTTAATTATCAAGTTTGTGAAAATATGTTCTTGTCAATGGCGCTTATTATAAGAACGTATTTTTACATGGTCATTATTCAATGTCTATACACCAAGACTTTTGCACATAGTCATACCAATATAGATTAAGATATACTATAAATGTACAAAGTCTTATAACACAATCTACGAGAAGTATCTAGCTTCTCTTATTAGTTGTGAAAAATCTTATTTGATTTAATTAGAGAAAATATGTTTTGACTTTAATAAATAACTTTATTAAAATATTTCTCTAATGAATAAATTATAGAACATTTTGACATTTACTATTGTACCAATAATCAAAACATTATCATAAATACTATGCATAAAATATCATTTTATTAAATATCCAAGATATTCTATAAATATCCAAAAATAATAGATACCTTTTGGGTATAATGCTAACAGACCTCCACTTTTAGGACTTATAGCTTGAGTGTTACAGGCTTCCTGCATACTGTTAGGAATAGATATAGTAATTAATTTATATATAAATAACAGATTTGATTTTGACAAACAATGGCTTGACAAATAATGATCCATAAGATATTTAACTTTGCTAGAAAGATCGAGTTCATATGTGGGTTTAGGGATACCTCTATTTTGACAATGTGGTAACTATCTTCTGTATGACTCAAGAAAATTCTCAGAGAGTGATTGGTTTGGTGTATTAACTGTTTGTGGTACGAGAGACTCAGATTGACTTGAATTCATAAACTTCAGTGTATGGGTGTCTATCAACACTTGGATCTAAAGTTATACCACTCAAATCCAATTCACCTACTCTCTAATTTACTGGTTTAGTTTGTGGGTCATCACCACTAGAATCTCAGTTTATATCACTTATATCCAAATTGTCCACATTCCAGTAACCAGTTTCATGGAATTCATATACTCATAATCATAACCTAGAGACTGAATTTCTTTGTAACGCTCTCCCTGAATTTTAGGTTCATAGGAAAATATATCAAATCTTCATGGAAAACTGTTGGATTTAAAAACAATTTTCGCAACGGAAGATTGGCCCAGAAACATTCAAAAATTTTCTTAAAATAATTGACTATATGAGTGCATAGTATTAATTCATAGCAAATAGGAATATACAAAGAGAATAGATCTAATACCTCTTGTAGCCTATCAGTGGATCCTAGCTTTATTGTCTTCTAAACCACGATCTTCCAATCCAAGCCTCAAGCATTATACCCAAAAGGTATCTATTATGGACCTATGGACCTGTAATTCAAGCTCCAATAAATTATGACAATTAATTAAACTCTTTAATTAATTTGTCTAATTTATTAATTCCAGTATTACTCCACTAAAAATCCAGAATTGCACTCTTGAAATTACAGAATTAATTTACTCAGAAAATAGCGAGCAGTCCATCGATTTAATCATTACATGTAGTTCAATCATCCATAGACAATTCATAATTAGAGCTAGGTTATATTCCGTTTACCTCTCCAATTACATCTTTATCCTTCTGTATCATTGATTCTCTAATGAACAATTAATTTATAAATCTATTATAAATTGAGTGCTCAAATTGTTCAAGTCCTGAATCAATATACAAGGGAATCATCTTTCTAGCTTCCTATTGGAAGGAATGGATTCTATACCTGTAAGTTATATTCCCAGCTACTCATTTCATCATGCTCCCAAGATACAAGTATTTCGATCTGTTTAAAAAACAAACCTTTAACAAGTATGTCAAAGAACATAATGTTATAAATAGGAATCTATAACTACTCAGGATTAAGATTGATCTACATATGATTATTTAGTGACATTATTTGAACTCTCAACAGTTAACGGAATTTATGTGAGATTCAAATCGTGTCTGGTCCAGTACTATATAATCGAATTATATAAAGTACCTCCATTGTGATGTTAACACATCAATAGTCCGGATAAGACTATTACATTCTCAATGTTAATGGACCGTACTAATAATATTTAATTAAAGATCCCAAATTTTAATTAATTACTATGGACTATATTTAGTTTATTATCCATAAATTTAATCCTCATGTATATAACACTTATATACTAAATTTGCGGTCACATAAATAAACTAGGGATTTTCTGATATTTAAAGACATACCAATTATGCACAAATTCAAATAGAGATATGTCATTTTATTAATTCAGCAAATATCCAAAATATACATGTTTTTAGGGCATAAACCCTAACAAAAACAACATCTATTTTGATTAACATTTGGTGAGTTGGAGAATGATAGCATCGGTACCCTTTCTAATTAGTAGCGTACCCCAAAAAAACACATTGTAACTCTGGAGGAGTTAATTTGTTATGTTGATGTTTATGAAGCGGTATGCAAATGCTATACAACCAAAAACACGAGGGGTAGATTTGGAACTGCTGGTGCAATGACTGCTTCCGTAAGTTTGAAGATAGTACAAATGCTTCAAACAAGCATTCATAGTGGAAAAAGGATAAAATAAATTTGAAGATTTATGACGATATTAAGCATTGACTCTCCATCCTAAATGGGAAGTTATGGGCGCGTTTGGTATAAGATTCGAATCCTATTCTTCAAATCCAGAAACAGCTTTTACATAGAAAGTTGGAAGGATAAATGTTTTATCCTTCCAACTTTCTACATGAAAGCTGTTTCTGGATTTGAAGAATAAGTTCCGAATCCTATACCAAACGCACCCTATATAATCCACTACTGGCTCGTTGAGAAATATTCTGGTGCGATCCGTCTAAGCCACTTCCGTTAACCAAAGTCAACCACCATGATTCATACAAAAGCCCGAAATCAACCACTACTACTGCTGCTTCTTATTCTAATCATTTTGTCGAAATAATACTTGAACCTCTCCAACGACTACAAATGCTTTCCTCCCATCTAAACCCGAGCTTCATGTTCGGCATAATCCTTGTCTATAGCTCCAACCAAGGGTGCTAAGCATCTTTCTTCAAAGTGGTCTCTGATAACTTCAACTATCACCACTTCAAAGTGGTCTGTCTATAGCTCCACCTTCACGATTCCAACCCTGTTCTCTCCTAGATCTGCACAAGGAGAAAGGCCGATAAAACTGATATGTAAAAGTGGTATTTTTAGAGAGAGAAAGTGAGACAGAGGGGAGAAAAAAAAAAAGGAGTACAAAATTTAAGGAAATTAAGATCATCGTATTTTTGGTATTAAGGTTTAAAAACCGGTACTGTGTCATTTTCCCAAATTAATCTGTAAAGAATATTTTGAGGAAATTCAAATTTTTATGGTAATTTTTTTAAAAAAATGAAAAAAACACAGATTTTAATCAGGAAAATATTATTTCTAAAAATATTTAAAAAAATACTATTTTTTATTAATCGAAGAAATACTTAAAGTAACAAATCAAATTATATCAAGTAACTAGATTAGTTAACCTAAGTTAACTCAACTACCATTAAATAAATCAACTTTTGAAAAAGTAGATCAAATTTTTAAAAAATAAATCAATATATTTTGCTATGAAAACGTGGGTTTATTTTTTATTTTCAAAATTCAGTTATTTTTTAACAGTATTTGAAAATGGTCATTTTATAAACTATGATCCAAAATTCGTCCATTTGCAAAAAAGGCCCTATATAAAATAGTATTTTGGCCTTTTAAAACAAACTTCTAAAAATATTTAATAAAGTATAGATGAAATTTGTTTTTATATGGTAATTTTTCAAAAAAAAAATTGAAAAAACCCAAATTTTAAAATTGTTTAAAAAATCTCGGATTTTAATTAGAAAAATACTACTTTTAAAAGTAAACACTACTTTTTATTAATTAATGATTTACTTGAAGTAACCCAAATAGCTACCTCGAGTACCATTGAAAAATACCCATTTAGAAGAAAAATGTATTGTACTAAATATTTATTAAAAGTAATTTTTTCTAAATTTTTTTTAAAGTGTGATATTTTTCTAAATAAATTAGAGATTTTTCGAAAAATTTAGCTCATCCAAAATTTTTCATTTTTCAGTTTTCGGTACTTTGGCACGGAATTTTGTAAGAAGCCACTCCTTTGTCAATGCTATGTATTCGGCTCGAACAATTTATTCGAAGTAACCGTTCTCTTTTACTTCCACTACAAATGCGTCATCTATTTTCCTTATTCAAGAGTGCTTTTCTTTTGTTTTTTATTTTTTTTTAAATAAAAAGGAACTAACATTGTAAAAAAATAATCTAACAAAATGTGATAAATACCTTACAATTCAGAAATTTTCACGTACACATAGAATCATTTTCTATCCTCTACCATACCTTGAAACCTTGGTATTAAATCAAAAGGCCGATTTGAAAGACGAAGAAAGAGTAGAAAAGTTTACTAACTAGCTCATTAAGTTAAAAATTTAATACTTTTTGTATCTATTGATTTAAATAATTTTGCTATTAAAATGTCAAAATAGACTACACCTTGTTATGTTTTGTTTTTTAGGTAATCAAACCTTGTAATCAATAAAACTTACGCACACAATAATTTTCTATCCTCTCACATAAAAGTACCTTGAAAACCTTGGTATTACATCAAAAGGCTGTTTTCAAAGAAGAAGAAAGAGTGGAAAAGTTTTACCAACTAGCTCATTAATATGAAAAATTAATACCATTTTGTATCTATTGGTTACAATAATTCTCCTATTAGACTACACCTTGTTATGTTTTGCTTTATAGGTAATCAAATCTGCTAAGTATCAGTCTTTACAACAATAGATTCAATTGTAAAAAGAAAATTAGATTAAAAGCGCCAAGATAAATAGTCTTTTTTAAAGCTCGTTCCAATCTCCAACCTCTTTTTTAAAAATAAAATAAAAAGAAGAAAACTACGCACAAACTCTCTCTCTCTCTCTCTCTCTCTCTCAGTTATCGGATTCAATCCACACTAGGCACAAACAAACGATTACGCCAGAGTATATAAATTATTAAGCAAAGAACACAATATTATATTATATTCTATACAACCAACCTACTAGAATAAGAATACCCAGATAGAACCCGAGAACCAAAAGTCCAATTTGGGTTTCGGTTCTAGTCAAAATCAAAACCAAAACCAAAATCAAAATCCAAATCTAAAACTAGGTGTAGGACTAGGATCATACAATAATATAATTTAAGCTGTTCCAGGCGTTTTCGGATCATGGTTTTTGTTTGCTCCAGTTCCTGGATAGTCCATAGTGCTTTCCAAATCCATCCTACCTTGTATCAATATTCCTTCATTTTCATCTTCATTTTCATTTTCATTTTCTTCTTCCCCAAACACCTCTTTCCCATTCCTCAAATCCAACCAATTCTGTAGATTTCAAAAACCATAAAATTCTAATTCCAGAATTTTGTATATGATCAATCAAAATTACAATAATCAAAAGATAAAAAGATTTAGAGAGAAAGGGGGGAAAGAAAAGAAGACCTGTTTCACTGCTACTTTGTTATGGACCGCCAGAGATGAAGAATATTGCCAGAAACTCCCTAAATTCAAAACCAAAAAAAAAAAACTAAAAATCAACAATTTTGGAAAAATGAAATGAAAAATCGAAAAGGGAATATATATATATTTTTTATAATTTAGGGGAAAAAGGGTAAAAGATGAGATTGAGGCCTTACGAGTCGTGGGAATTGCGTAAGAGAAACCCAGAAAGAGTAGAAGAAGTAGGAGAGTGAGAAGTGTCCTTGGGACCATAATTCTGATCAATCAGAAAGATGTTAGATCTGAAAAGAAAGTAAGCTTTCAAAAGGGTTCCTTCTATTAATTAAAGGAGAAAAAGAATGTGGGTTTTGGGCTCTTATAAAGGGGAATGAGTGTGTGGAAAAGGGGCTCAAAAGTCAAACTTCGTCTTTTCTTTTCGGGTTTAGGGACTTGTCCTTGTCTCAATGTGAATAAATATCCACACGTATAGTCTTTATCTCGGCTTTAGAATTATGCTACGTAATATTGCGCAAGAATTCACGGGATTTCTAAAATGGTTAATACATTAAGATTAGGTTTGGTTCATAGAATGAAATTGAAATAGTAATGAGAATAAAAATAGAATAGAATTAGAATAATTATGAGAATGGTAATATATTATTTAGTTAAAATTAGAATCAACAGTGGGATAGAATGAAATATATTATGTATTGATAAAATTATCTTATTTATTTTTAAATATTTTAGTAAGACAAAGAGGGAAAAATTAGTTTTACCAAAATTTAAAAGAGAATGGAACTTTTATTCTATTGGTAGAGAAGTGAATAGCAATTCCATCATTTAATGGAATTATAATTCTCATTCCCTTGCCAAAAAAATGAAACAAACATTGGAATGTACTATTTGGTGGAATAGGTTTTGACTCTTACAATTTTAATGATATCTTTTATACTATTTTGACTCTTACAATTTTAACTTTTAATTTACACAATAATAACACATGAATTATAATTTTTTTGTCATAAAATATTAAATATTTAATAAAAGTACACAGTTTGATAATTGTGGTCAAGAATAAGGCTCCAAATTTTTAACTTATACAAAAGACTACCAAGACTTACGTAATTATTAAAATAGTGACTATTATTTTTTATAAAGTGTTAAATTTTTAAGAGAAATGAGTCATGTGCAAAGTATACAATTTGGTAACTATTGCTGAGAACAATAATCTGACTCGTAGAAGTAAATAATGTCCAAATATACATTTTGTCCATTACTATTTTCTATTAAAAAACTAACAGTTTATGATAAATATAGTCAATAGTATAACAATTACATAATTTCGGAGTCATTACTATGTAAGTTGAAAGTTCGGACGTCAAAGTGTTAGAATGAATATAATTCAGGGATCACTAGTATTATTAACTCTTTTTAAAGTTAGTATTCTCTCTTTAAACCTTACCTAAAAGGTATTTCTCTTTCTTTTTCTTTAAAAGAAATAAATTGTTGATGCTTTTATAAAAGATAAATGTTAAATTATATTTATTGTTGTAAATCAACTTATTAACATAACAATTCGAGCAGCGATTGTATGATCGTAGCAATAATAACAGTAATATAAAACAATAATAATAAAGAAAATAATTAGATGAAAATTGTAGAGTCATCTTATTATTATTACTATAGCTCTCTATTTATAAGAGTATTTAGGGTTTATGTGTATACAATATTACAGAAATAACCTTATAATATAAACTTCTCATAATATAGATCTAATGATAATTAAGTAATATCGACATAATAATCCTTTTATTTATAAACTCCCTCTTAGATATTACTTGCGATATGAATATCTCTCCTTAAAAGCTTTGCTAGAAAATCCCAATAGGAAAAATCACATCTAAAGGAAAAAAAATACAACTCATGCACTATTCTATTATTGCACAGACTGCCTCGTTAAAATATTTGATTAACAAAACCCAGTGCGACAACTTATGTGCTATTCTATTATTTTGAGTTTAACAGGTTAACCTGCTTTTGACTTATTATTTAATTGTGTTTAATTGAGTTTAACCTGTTTTGACCTGTATTTGTTTAAGACGAATCCAAACTTGTTAACTTTGATTACGAGTTGTGTTATTGTATGGTGACCTGAATTGTCGTCCCTATCTATTGTATGGTGACTTGAATTATCGTCCCTATCTCTATGCTTTTACACCCAAATAACTCAGTGCTCCACTGAGCCATTGATTTACTTGAACTTAAGTCTTGGAAAGGAAGAGCCAACATCAAACTATCTTAAATGTTATCTACATCTTTCTTCTTGGATCTAATGTTTCCAAGAAATAAATTGAAGGTTTTAGGCTCTGTTTGGAATTTAGATTTTTGGAGAAAAAGAAAAAAATTTTTCAAGGGATTCCATTTTTTCTTGTTTAGATTGAAACAAAAAATGATTGAAATTATTTGTCAAAAAAAGTAAAAACTTGAATTGATGTTATTGTTTAGTATATAGAATGTTCAAATATTAATCAGTAAAACCAAAAGTGTGAAAATAAAGTTCTATAAACTTTTAGGAAAATCATTTCCTCTTTATTTTTCCATGACTTTTTCTTTTCATTTTTTTTTTCTGTCAAAATCTGGGTTCCAAACGGAGCCTTAGAGGTACTTTTCAGAAAGACCACATCATCAATCCTACTTGAACAACCTTTCGATGATGATGATATGGATTGATCGAATGTACCTTAAACTATGCATTTTGACTAACTCTTCTATAAATAGAAGGAAAAATCTTTAATTTCATTTTATTGTCATTTCGAATGCTAAAACTCTATCAAATTGGTTTTTGACTTAAGAATCATTGAGTTTTCATCGGCCTCCACCCTAGGATTTGTCAGTGATTGACAAAATTCGTTAACAGCAAGGAATAAATTCATTATTGGAATTGCTCCGACAATTACTATTAATAGAACTTTTTAGGGTACAATTGATCAAATCCACTCTAGAAGTTCAAGCATTAGTTGCACTTATACAATATTGGAGTTTGTAATTAGCTGTATGTGGATATGGAAGAGACACAAGTAGATTTTTAAGTACTTAAACAAGGCATAATTTTCGGCGAAGTGAATATTTGTTTATGTGACAATAATAATGTCACAATCCTATAACATTATTTCATCTATTTATGCTCTGTGGATGTTAATTAGTTAAGAGTCTTCTATAATAAGACTCTTGGCGTTGGTTTGATATGGCCTTAAGGAGTATTTATTACATACTGAGACCACCTAAGATTTGGTTCTAAATATCCTACAAATACATCTTGTGGAAAGCTGTATATGAGACACATTAAGAGAAACAACAATGTAACTTGATAAGAGAGCAGTTAAAGTTTCGGGATAGTGAAAATTAAGAGCATAAGTATGAGTTTCCGCAATTTTCGGGTTAGTTAAAAATTAGAGATATGACTGTAGGATCTTGGGAGTTTTCAGGTAGATGGAAACTGTACATTGTTAGGTTATACGTTTATAACCAAAAGTGGGCCACATAGTTTTATAGCAGTTATATAATATTAGGGTTGTCTAATTAAATGGGGCAAATTAAGTGATCTAAAGGGCTTAGGAAGTAACCTATTAAGTATGGACTCTGTAATATGTAATTACCTAATCCTAGTCTGATAAGGATTAATGAGGTCTCTATTAGTGACTAGTATATAAAGACATAACTATAGAGTTTTGGTCCCCAAGCCAAATAAAATGTGTACTCTTCTCCTCTACCTCCATCAATAGAGAGAGTTCCCATTGAGTATACATAGAGTATTTTAGCTGTGGAAGACCTTCTACCCTCAGGTTCTAATCAGTTAAATCACTTTCGCTTTCGTGATCTCATCCTTTGCTGTCAAACATAATGGATTCAGGTTAGTCACGGATTTCTCTCAACAAATCTTTTCTTGACAATTTGGCATGATAGATTTTAGGATTGTATTTGGTTTAATAATCCATTATGTACATCTAACAAGTAGTATCAGAGCAGGAAATCACGTTAAATTGTTTAGAATAATCATGCATGTCTCTATTTTGTAATATCTTTACCTATTTGGCTTTCTAGGGTTTAGATATAACATGTATGATTGATGAATTTTTTATGATTTTGTTGAGAAATTAAGTATTTGAGGGTTGAATTCTAAGCTTTGGGTCATAAAATTTGCTGATTAAAGCGAGAAAATTGCATTAGTTTTGAGTTACTCGATTTTAAAGTGTGTGTTGTACTGAAGCTGGGTAATGATGCCGCGGTGCCACGTAAGTGGCGCCGCAGCACACCACCCGGGTTCAGAAATATTTTTTTTTTTTAGGTCGTTTTTGACCTAATTAAGATACACGGTCTGGTACTGGTATCCACCCACCAAGTATGATTTGGTACAGAAGTAAAATTAACCTCATAAAAGACAAAATTGAGAAGCTTACCCTTCTTGACACGCCAGGCGGTGTACTTGGGACATTCTTTCTTCACATGTCCTGCCTTCTTGCAGAAGAAACAAGCTGAATCATCATCTTGTTTCTTTTGCACTTTAGTATGTGAAATCCCAGATGCAGCTCCTTTATCCTTAGTCCTTTTTCTTTTCTTATCTTGAGAGGCTGTTGCTAAGTGAGCACTCTCTGTCCTATCTCGCTTCAATCTATCCTCTTCTTGCACATACTGAGATATATGCTCATAAGGAGTCCATTTTCCTTTTTGGGTGTTATAGCTTACTTTAAATTGACTGAATTATGGCGGAAGAGATAGTAGAATTAATTGCACAAGCAAGTCATCCAACAGCTCTAACTTTAGTGCTTTTAGTTTTGAAGCCAGATTGGACATCTCCATGATGTACTCCCTGATGTTCCCTTTATCTTTCTAACGTATAGCAAGTAAATTACTCAGCATGGTACTTGTTTCTGCCTTTTCATTTTTTTGAAAACGTTCTGCAATTGCGTCAAGGAACGCCTTAGCATTATCAACCTCTGGCACAGTGCCCCTAATGGTCTCAGGTATGGAATATTTCATGATCATAAGACTCATGGTTCCCACTGCTCAAAGTTCTTAACATCCATATCAGAACTTTTATCCATAATAGCAGCATGTTGTTCTTTCTTGAGTGCAAGGCCCAAATCCATGCAACCGAGCACAATCATAATGTGCTCTTTTCAATTCTTGAAGTTTGTGCCGTTAAGCACGGAAATTGAATTTAAATTAGCAGATATGCTTGAAGCAGAAACTGAACAGAGAATAAAAGCAAAAATAACAACTCATATTAACGATATGTCATAAATTAAGCATACAATAATAAGATATACTAGCATGATATCAAACATATAAGGTGGGCTTCCATCACAATATACCTAGAACAACATCAATAAACCTTCCTTTTGGCCGACTTATCAACTTGTAAGTGGTACTTTTCAGTGCAGTAATCAAATATTGACAGTAAATCCTGTCAGACAGCAAATCTTCCTTTGGGCCGATTTACTATCCACGTGAAAACTTAATAACCATCACATATCTATTACCGCAGGTGTATTCATTATTCGGCCAAATAATCACCTTCCTTTAGGCCGGTAATTATTCTTATGAATAATAAACACACAATCATTCAAATATTTCAAAATAGATAAATCTACATAATAGAGGTTACTTTGGCAACATGTTGTTTCAATTAATCTATTTCATAATATTTAAACAAATATTGCAAAGAAAATAATAACCAAAGTGCCAAGAATATTAAACTGAAAATTTCAATGCACAAATCTTTATGGATGACCGACTGAGTTTTAAGCACTTTTATCAACTCTAAAAGCTAAATAGAGTTTTCAACGGATAAAATATGGGTTGTACTGAAGCTGGATTGAGAAAACAAAATTGATTGGTTAAGTTTTAGGTTGGAAATCCTTGAATTGAGTTGAAAACAAACAAATTTATAGTGATTCATTCTTAATGTAAAAGATATGCCCACTTTTAGCTACTAAGATTTGTTACTATAATGAAAAAGAAAAATTATAAGAAATCTCATTCCTCATATCTACCCCTTGATATTTTTGCTGGTGTAAACTGGAATAAAATTCTGGAAAATATTTTCATAAAATTATTTTCAAGAACACCATAGTTTTGTAAAATTTAAAAACGCAGCGGAATCGGTCGCTTAAAATTTTTCTATTTACAAAAATTTTTTGATCGTGATCTAACATAAATTAACTCTTGATCTAGATAAGAACAATACCCGGATTTGCTCCACAATCTTCTCGTCTTCCGGTCTATTCTCAAAAGCCGTTTGATTGATCCGGTGGGTGGTCACCTTCTTGATTCCCAACAAAGAAATCTACAGATGAACAAGAAGACACTCTTCTCAAACTGATTTCTCTAGAATGGCCGAAAAATAACAAGGATGGTGAACCCTAGTGCTGGCCAATTTCTACTGTCTCTTTTCTCTGCTATGCATGTAACATTCTCTTCTCAAGGGGATGTTTCACGTGTAGTTGTTATATTGTGCAGTTAGAGAACTTTTCTCTTAACTATAGAGAGATTAGTAAACCCTAATGGGTTTATTGGGCTTGTTGGGCTCAACTGATCATCAAATAACTATTGGGCTTTAATTTGAGCTAGACAGGAGACAAGATGGATCCATAAAGCCCAAGCTCCAATGGACCATAAGCCCATAATTAAAATTAACTTATAATTATGATTGGGCCTTGTTTATTAATATTGGAGTACACCACTATAGGCCCAATATTGAACTCTGGGACTAAATGTCATTTATTTTCTGTGAAGCTTATTATTAAAAAATTAGCTTGATCCATTTAGTATATACTATACCTGTAGACGTATCCCCAATGCAATGCCATATTAGCAGGGTGAAATTACCGTATTACTGCTCTAGTTCATATTTACCTTTGAGTTGCCATTTTTCTTCTAATAGATAATAGATAATAGTTGACTATGGTGTTTGTATCTGCTTATACCTTAAGTGCCGTAACTTAAATTTCGAATTTCGCTAATCTAGCACTACTGTAGAAAACCTTAATCCTAGTGATTAATGAACTTACTTTTATGTATTTTGTCTTTTTGAGTTACTAAAGGACTAGCTCCGATTTATGGTTCGAACTTTGGTATCTTGGAGGATAAGGTATATGAAATGTGTAGAATGTTTTTCATGATGGACACCATACATATGATGTCGCTTTGAATTTTTTTAAGTACTTGGATAATATAAACCAGGGTCCCAGTATTTACTATGTCCTAATTCACTCGATCATGTTCGATGCTGTTATAACTTTCTTATAACACACTAGTGTTTCTATCCGAAGACTTACTTCGATAATTGGAGACCTCATTATGAAAATAGACAACATTACATTTTATGGCATAGTAAAGTATTCTATCTTCAATATGCAGAATGCGAACAATTTAATTTAGACATAATGAAATAAAGAATATAATGTCTCCTACATATGAACTCATCATACGAATAATTCTTTATTACTCATTACATGTCTTGGAATTTTTAAATATTTGCATAAGATAATCATACACATCACATGTACATCAATGGGACATAAATGAAATAAAAAATTCATAACATGTAATTTATTAATAACAAATAGATAATAAATAATCTGATAAATATTATTTATAATGTCAAAATAATAAACTGTTTTATAGGACATTAATCCAACAATTTTGTCTTGGGTGATATTCTTCATTATAATTAAGCTTCATACGTCTAACAGTTTGGACCAATGGCCTACGTCTACAGAAGATCACTAATAGGTGTTCCATCAAGAAAGATGATATTTATATTCCATCGTTTATATTTACTAGAAAGGCCCAAGAGTCCACAATCATATCTTTCAGTTTTCACTAACACAAAGACTCTGGGAACCAATAATGATGCTCTTAGGTTTCACTATCCAAAAACCCCAAGAGCCATCTCTTACCAAGTTATATTATTGCTTTCTCTCAATGTATCTCACGTACAACTTCTTATAAGATGTATTATATAGGATATTGAGAACCAAATCCTAGTTCTCGTAGGATTTCACGTGAATAATTAATTAGCTGCAGTCCTAATCTATATAAAGCACCCTAAAGCTGTATGACACCAAGGTCCAAGAATCCTAATTATACAAGACTCTTTAACAAATTAGCATCCACATACAACAATTCTTCCCCTTGGATATTAAATTTAATCCATTTGCTCGTTGCTTTCTCCATCAGCATGAATTACTCCATGCTATCCTTAGATGACAGATGTGCGCCATCATCCATCCAATATTGTCTTTGCTTCGAACTTGCTACTTGATAGCTACCACTTGAACCAAACACTTAAAAGGAATATTTTGTGATCGGTCTTATCCTTCCCTGAAATTTCTCTAGCAGCCCAAGCTTCTTACTTCGTTATGTCTTTTGCTATTCTAAGGACTCTGTGTTAGGATATTTGCCCTAAAAAGCAGATTTCTAATTTTACCCTTTTAGTGTAAATAACTTTCTCTTATATGCAGATATTTACTAAATTAAACTATCTCAGTTGAATAGTTTATTTATCTGAAAAATATTCCATGACTTTACTTGTGTATAAAGAAACAAATATGATTTAATTGTTAATTATAGGGAGCCTTGTTTCTTTATCTAAGTCTAAATTAACTAGTTCACAATCTATAAATAAAGATGGAATACTTTATTTACTAAAGATTGTAGTGTTTTTCTATCTCAACAGGAATGATGTATCTCAAATCATTGAAATATCTGACTTCTGATAAAAACATTAGTACAACATAAATAAGTTATGTGTTTTGAACTAGACCAGGTAATAAAAAGAATTGGAGTGTCGTAACTCAATTCTTAGTATTACCACAAACTAGCTCTTAGCATGAAGATCTTGATCCTTGATATTTGACTGGACTTACTTTCATGGGTTATAGCTTTTTGATTTGTTAAAAGACTAGCCTCTGTGAAATTAGAGTCGAACTCTGGTATATTGGAGGTTATAATTTATGAATTGATGGGAATACCAAATAGTTAAGGACACTATACATTAATGTCACTTTAAGGTCTTTTAAGATTCATGGAATAATTAAATCTAAGATCTTAGTATTCACTTTGTGAATTGGTTGATAATTTTGTCTAAATAGCCATTAAGAACAAAATTATTGATAACATTATTCCTTGATAGAAATATGGTAACTTAAAGGTAAATATGTGTTGGAGGGGTATTACGGTAACTTCTCCTATCCAACTATGGCATTGGATAGGGACTCTATATATGGTATAGAATATGCTAGATGGATCGGTTAATCAAGGCTAGTTGATTAAATCTCTATAAAAGGCATGACATTTAATCTAAGAGTGCAGTATTGGGCCTTTAGTGGAGCATCCTCTTTACTAATAGTATTTATATAAATACCATAATAAGAGTTATTTTGTATTTATCATACTATTGGAGCTTAGATTACTTAGATCCATTAGGTCCCTTGTCTACCTCAATAAAGCTTATTCATTGATTGGTGACATTTGTGAAACTAGTTTAATGAAACTGTGTAAAATAATGATTCTATACAAAAGTTGGTATTTTTATCAATAAGTTACATGAGTCGGACATATTTATAAAAAAACACTCGTAGTCCAAATTAGAGAACAAGCCCAATCCTAGTTGGATTGGGATTAGCTATTTTGGGCCATATATTAATAAGATATATGAGAGAAAAAAACTGCACAATAACTCTAGGAGAGTCACGCATAACAGAGAGAGAGATGTACTCTGTGCCAACTATAGTGAGAAAGAGAGAGAAAAAGTTTTCTGCAATTTCATAGTCTCATCTCACGTCCCATTGTTCCAAGAGATCAAGAATATGTTCTTGATCATTTTTTAATAAAGGATTTAACTTGGTGCCCACTCACCTCATCAACCAAGAGCAAGAGCATAGCAAGAAGATTTAAGGTTGGAAATTTGATCACCATCAACAAGGAAATCCAGGAAGAACACGCTACAAGATGTGAACCCTAATCTCATCTCTAGGGTTTACGCATCTAGATTCGATTTATATTATACATGATCCTGTATATGATATATACATGTTCTATGGTTATGAAAACTATTTTCATGTAAAAATTTTAAAACCTAAATCTGCTAATTTTTTCCGCTGCATTCATGATGTGATCATGTGTTTTCCATATTTGCATACATGTACGATTTTTCCTAAGTGCTAGTCCAAATTACCAGCACTCTGTACATGCCATCTTACTTTGTACTCCCAATGATTTTTGTGGACTCTATCCATACTTCAAAAGTTTTTTTCTGATCTAGCAAGTGTATCCTAATGTATCAAGCACCCCTAAGGTTATAAAACTCTACTTTAAGTCTTTGATGACTCTACTTCTTATAAATCCATCTCTATGAAAATTATGTCACCACCAGCTTTTGTAGATTTTGTAAATGTTTACCTCTTTGAATTTAATAAGAAAATTGCAACCCGAAAAAATTCTATTGATTCTTCTATTTTTCTACAATAACCAACAAAACCTCTAGACTTTTATATCTTCTAGAAGGCAATTTTGCAAACTTGTGTTCTATGACCTTCTTTGATTTTCTTACATATTTTATATTTCCTTCTCCTTTGGCTGAACGATCTCAATCAACTCTAGTTCTCTAATATCACTTATTGTAAAACCTACACAATTAATAATATCATTTTGATATAATTCTAAAGTGGATATAAATCTAAATATGCATATACAGGAAAATAAAGAATGTAAGCGTTTAACATAGTTTGGTCCAGTTGCCTATATTCACTGGAGATCACCAAAAAGCATTCTAATTCTAATAATAAAGAGAATATTTACATTGTTAGATGTACATAATGGATTATTAAACCAAATACAATCTCGGAATCTATCATGCCAAACTGTCAGGAAAAGATTTGTTGAGAGAAATCCGTGACTAACCTGAATCCATTATGTTTGACAGCAAAGGATGAGATCACGAAAGTGGAAGCAATTAACTGATTAGAACCTGAGGGTAGAAGGTCTTCTACAGCCAAAATATCTATGTATACTCAATGGGAACTCTCTCTATTGATGTAGATAGAGGAGAAGAACATAAGTTCTATTTGGCTTGGGAACCAAAACCCTATAGTTATGTCTTTATATACTAGTCACTAATAGAGACCCCATCAATTCTTATTGGACTAGGATTAGGTAACTACACATTACAGAGTCCACACTTAATAAGTAACTTCCTGAGCCCTCAGTTAGATTACTTAATTGGCCCCACTTAATTAGACAGTCCTAATATTATATAATTGCTATAAAAACATGTGGCCCACTTTTGGTTATAAACATATAACCTAACAATCTCCCACTTAGGCTATATGGGCTTTTCTTGAGATAATTATATAATGAAAACTTGAGTGCGCACTTTATTGTTGTCAGTTGAGAAATTATCTCTTAAGACAATCTGAACCATTTTGTATATCAACATGAAACCAAAGCGGCCTTCATTGCACTTAGGTAGGCAACTAAACCCATCAATGATTATCAAATCAATATACACAATGGCACAGATCAAGTATGGATGTGTGGCATAGAAATTACATGAAAAGTGATCTTACATGCCTATTTCCATTTGGTCCTACTTTATGATTCTAACGAATCAACCTTAGTCTTTCTCTTTATGCAAAACCGCAACTTTATGCAAAATAGCAGATAGAAAGAAAACAAAATATAAATTCAGATTATAAAGAAAACCATCACTTTATTGATATCAAATAACAAATGTGTCTATCAAGTGTTAGACCTTTGGTGAGCGGATCCGCCAACATGGAGTTAGTTCTGATATGTTCTATAGATACTAGACGACTCTAAACTCTTTCTTTAACAACTCGTAACTTAATGTCTATGTATTTAGACTTTGACAAGCTTTTGTTGTTATTGGAATATAGAACAGCGGCTCTATTATCCCAATAAATCTTCAATGGCCTCTCAATGCCATCGATAATTTGCAGCCCAGTGATAAAATTCCACAGCCATATTCCTTGATTCGATGCCTCATGATAAGCTATAAACTCTGCCTCCATGGTGGATGAAGTTGTGAGCATCTGCTTAACACTCTTCCATGATACAGCTCCTTTGGCAAGTAGGTAAATATAGCCTAAAGTGGATCTCTTACTATCTAGGTATCCAGCATAATCGGAGTCAGAATACCCCACGATCTCCAAATGATTAGATCTCTGATAAGTGAGCATGTAATCTTTTGTTCTCTGTGAATAACGTAAAACCCTCTTTACTGCTATCCAGTGATCTATACCAGGGTTACTTAAATATCTGCCTAACACTCCAACTATGTATGCTATATCTAGATGCGTACACACCTGAGCATACATCAGACTCCCTACTGTAGATGCATAAAGGATCTTCTGCATTTTTTTAGCTTCAAACTCATTCTTGGGGCATTGAATGAGACTGAATTCATCACCTTAGCAATGGGTATATCTCCTGGGGCACATTTGCTCATGTCAAAGTTATCAAGCACCTTTTCGATATAGCTCTTTTGTAATAACCCAAGTATGCCCTTAGAGCAATCTCAGTGTATTTTAATCCCTAATACAAAAAAAGCGTCCCCAAGATATTTCATCTCAAATTTGTTTGATAGAAATCTCTTGGTTTCGTGTAGTAAGCCTATATCATTGCTTGCCAAAAGTATGTCATCGACATACAAAACCAGGAAGATACATTTTCTCCCACTGAACTTATGATAAATGCATCCATCTACTGAATGTTCCTTAAAACCGATCGAGGAAATAACTTGATGGAACTTATGATACCATTGACGGGATGCTTGTTTGAGACCATAGATAGATTTCTTGAGTTTACAGACTATAGACTTTTGATCTCCAGTTACAAAGTTTTCTGGTTGTACCATATAAATCGTTTCCTCAATATCACTATTGAGAAACGTAGTCTTTACATTTATCTGATGTAGCTCCAGATTAAAATGAGCTACTAGTGCCATAATTATTCTGAAAGAGTCTTTCGAAGAAACTGGAGAGAAAGTTTCTTTATAATCAATGCCTTCTTTCTGAGTGAAACCCTTGGCAACTAAACAAGCCTTATATCTCTCGATATTACCTTTAGAATCCTTTTTGGTTTTAAAAATCCATTTACAACCAATAGGTTTCTTTCCTGCTGGCAATTCGACGAGTTCCCAAATGTCGTTGTCTTTCATGAATTTCATCTCATCCTTCATGGCATCGATCCATTGTTGGGATTTTGAACTTTGTTTGGCTTGAGTGAAATTGATTGGATCATTTTTCACTCCTATATCAAACTCATGTTCTAGGAGATAGACGACATAATTATCCAGAATCGCACTTCTCCTTTCCCTAGTAGATCTCCTTAATGACACTATCTCTTGAGGTTGTTGAGGTTGCTCTTCAGGAGCAACTTTCTCATGTGGGACAGAGAATTGCAGAATATTGTCTTAGATTTCTGGATTTGCTACTTGAACAATGTCAGATAAAGGAGCCTGATCACCTCCAATAGCAACTGTAGGAAGGGAAATAAATTCCTCTTCGAAGACAATATCTCTTACCTTATCTTCACCCCCCCCCCCCCCAACCTCAACATTATCAAGGAATCTCACATTACCTATCTCAAAAATGGACCTATTAGAGGGATTGTAGAATTTAAAACCTCTAGATCTTTCAGCGTAGCCAACAAAATAGCAGCTTATTGTTCTTGAGTCTAGTTTCTTCTCATATGGCCTGTATAGCCTTGCCTTAGCTGGATAACCCCAAATACGCAAGTGCTTAATACTAGGCTTCTTGCCTGTCCATAGTTCATATGGGGTTTTAGCAATTGATTTGCTGGGTACTCTGTTAAGTATATAAACTGCAGTCTTAAGTGCTTCTCCCCAGAGTGATTCAGGTAAGGAAGAATGACTAATCATACACCTCAGCATGTCCTTAAGTACTCGACTTTGTCGCTCAACAACACCATTCATGCTAGATTTTTCTGGCATTGTGTATTGTGAGATGATTCTACATTCTTCTAGGTACTGGGCAAAGGGTCCTAGATGTTATTCACTAGATCCATCATCCCTACTGTAGTATTCACCACCACGATCAGATTTGACGGCTTTAATTTTCTTGTTGAGTTGATTTTCAGCTTCGGCTTTGAAAGCTTTAAATACGTCCAGGAATTGTGACTTCTCATGAATTAAATATAGGTATCTATAGCGAGAGTAATCATCCATGAACGTGATGAAATACTGTTGGCCATTCCATGAAGCCGTAGGGAATGGTCCACAGATATCAGTATGTATCAATTCTAAGACATCGAAACTTCTATTAGCACCTAATTTATGCATATTTGTCTATTTACCTTTAATGCACTCAACACAAACTGTGAAGTCTGTGAGGTCAAGTGGGTCAAGAATTTCATCTGACACAAAACGATGTATTCTCTATTTGGAGATGTGACCTAATCGCTTGTGCCATAATATAGAGGAATTCTTAGTGGTTTTGCGTTTTGTACCACGTTTCTCGACATGTAAAATTTCATTAATTGAGGTAACAGTGTCGACTTTATACAGGTTATCAATTAAAGTACCAGTTGCAAGTATATTGGAATTCTGAAAAAGACTAAATTTATTATTTCCAAATGAACAAAAGTAACCTAATTTGTCCAAAACTGAAATAGAAATTAAATTCCGTCTAAATGACGGTACAACGAATATCTCATCCAAATCCAAAAATAAACTGGAACCTAATTGCAACCTAAATAGACCTATTGCCTCCACTGTAGCTGTATCGCCATTACCTACATAAATGTATCTTTCAGCATCACTTGGCAGACGACTCTTCAGACAACCCTGCTACTTGCTTTTGTTTTATGTTATCTCAGTAATAAAGGATTAAACTCATTTAACCCGTAGCATGAATCACACTAAATACTATGTTCTTTACTCTCTTCTATTTGTGTGTCTAGATCTAAATTTAAACTGAATTTCGATTTGATTCTGTGGGTTTTACAACATTATAAGCATTATTATACCCAACCATTGGAGCTGTCAAGAGGGCTGGGCTAGCTCATTAGCACAGTAGCATAGTACGCATGTCAAAATGTGAGTCATGTCAGAATCATAACTTAAGCATAATGGGCTAAGCACGACACGGCACGATGCGGCCCATTAGTATAGCGTGACACACTAGCAAGTAAGCACGACACATTAGTACGTTTCACAAAGATTATCTTAAATTATTTTTCTAATATATGAGTGCTAACCTAATTAGAAGACAATCTATAATCAATTATGGATTGCTACTATAGAGACAATCTTTAATTTTATAATTGATTTGGAAAAAGAAAAAAAAGTCTTATAAAATAGTAGCAAAATTAAGAAAATTTTACTAATTAAATGGACTAGTTTTAACCCAAATGAACTGGTAAGTTTAGGCGTGTGGGCTGACACGCACGGCACAAAGTGCAAGATGAAAAGACATCTTTAAGCATGGGCCAGTGGGCTATACCATACTAATAATTTGAAAATTTGGGCACTACATTGCACGATACGACTAAGAAGGGAGCATGTCAACAGTCGAGACGGTATAAAAACATGTTTGTGCCTAACTTTAATCGATTGTGCCATGCATGTTTGCCAGCTCTACAAGCCACCATACCTTTTTGGCATTCTATTTGTTGTGCGATCTTGAATCTAAATCATTGATCAATACCAAGAAGTAAAGTCAAAACATGGCTGAGGTAAACGCACTAGATCGCATATTAACATCTCAACTAATAGTGCGATCGGCCTCAAATAAAGAATATGCGACCTGAAACGACAGTAAAAAGAAACTAGATCAAGTTTTACAGAAAGGGGTAATCTACAAAAAAAGGGAAACATGCTTCTGAGTAGAGATCAAGCAATTCATCTATTAGCTATTACCCAATTCTATATTATTACTCAAAATTGTGTTTTCCATTATGTACTTTCTAATTCTCACAATTAAGAAACATTGAGCCATCCTCACCTATATAAAGGGGTTCAATCTCATTATTTTTCATATTAGAATTACTTCATTATACATTATCTCTCTAATTCCCCCAGCTCTCACCTTGAGACTTAGAGAAACTCTTGTAATTCTCTA
Organism: Trema orientale; assembly: GCA_002914845.1. Lineage (NCBI taxonomy): Eukaryota > Viridiplantae > Streptophyta > Magnoliopsida > Rosales > Cannabaceae > Trema > Trema orientale. Next base: position 289,627 of record JXTC01000063.1, read on the forward strand.
GAAAATAGTGAAAAACAGTAAACGTAGGCTTATCTTTTTTAGGGCTGAAGTCCTATAAAATTCTTGTCTCTTTATTTACTTTATATCTTCAATTCATATTACACATAAGCTATATCTCGCGAATCTCAAGTAATACAAGCTATATCTCACGAATCTCAAAATTACTTGTTGACAAAATCTTTGCCAACACTGTTCATATACGATTTCGTTCCCTTTTACCTTTGTATTTTCTGCAGCGAATTTCGGTAACCTTCCTAGTTTAAAGTGGATTTTTTAGCCGTCTCTATCATAAACATAGGCCAAAAAGTTGAATAATGTAATATTTGCATGGTTCGTAATTAATTATTTATTTATATTTTGCCTAAAATTCATAAAATTTAGATTTCGTTATACCAGACTTGATTCTCCAAAAACTTACAATTCTATTATGTGTAATATTTTCTTTTCTTTAATTATTGCCTAAAACACCATAATTTAATTAAGGCATACCACAATACCAATGCCAATGTTCCATCTCCCACTTCTTCTTCCGTTGCTCTTTGATGATCTTCATCTTCCCTACTTATTGTTTTGGGTTCTAGGAAACATTAATGGATCAATACGTGTACCAATTAGTAGCTTTCCCCATTATAATGTTTTTGAACCTAATTTAATGGATTTTATGTATACGCTTCATATTTGTATTTTCAAAAAGTTGGTTCAGTGTATATAATTAGATCAATATTGTGCGTCCACCCGTAAATGTTAAATTTGTACACCTGTAATTTTTTTTTGCTCTAGAATTTGCACACCTGTAATTCAATTAGGTTGCCTTCCACTTTGAGACAAATTCTTAGTTCTTGTTTCTTTTTCTTTTGTCTACTCTTTGATTAATGTAATCATCTTTAGAATAGAATATCCAATACTGAAATGGTAATTAAATCTCAGCAGAAAAAAATCAAAACAAAAAGAAGAACGAAAAATTGATTTTATAAAAAACTAGACCGTCGTTTTCTTTTCCTGTTATTTCCCTCGAAAAGGTCAATTTTTCGAAGATTATAAATAATAATCTACCGAATAGAAAGACTAAGTGGAAGGAGTCAACTTCTGCTACTTGGTTAAGTTCAAGTTCACACCATTTTATTTTTTATTGTTTAAGTAATGCCGGCCTTTGTTCAGATATAATCTACTAATACTGAATTAATATTTTCTCCAAAAACAATAGTGCATTGTGTAATTACTTATGTAAAAATAATAGTAATTTAATAAATCTATTTTCTGAACAAAGAAATTATTTTCCTACTCCTAATATGAAGTTGGAGGAACCCATAAAAAAGCCACTTCATAAATGTGTCATAGATTTGAAACCTAGGACCACTCTACAATTGCATTGTGTATATGTGGACTCCACTAAATTATTTCAGATTTTAATTAGAGATCAAATTATTGTGAAATCTATATGTCAAAAAGTAAGTGAGATTAGTGTATGGGAAAAAGATTGGTCATAGCATTCCTCTACATTTAATTATATGCAGGGCTGGCTCATGATATAAGCAGCTTAGCTGCTTGCCTAAGACCACATTTTAAGCCAGCCCCAAATTCTCCTTTCTTGTAAAAATTCTATTTCTCTTTTATGGGTTTTTTTTTTCACATAAACGCTTTAAACAAAACAATAAAAGAAACATAATCTTAAAACATATTCAATAAACTTTAAAAAAAAATAATTAAGAGGCCTATAAATTTGGAACAATAAAACCCCATTTTTTAGCCCTTTTCAAATTTTTAAAAAAATATCAAACAAAATCTTTCCTTTCAATTTTCATTAAATATAAATACTCTGATAGTGTATTATCTTTTTAACTTAAGATTTCCATAATTAATTTTTATTATAATATATTTATACTTAATCCGCCTTAACAATTCACCTAAAAATTAGACAGCTGTAATTTGTTGCCCTTTAATGCTTAACGTTATTTTTCTAGAGTCTAAAACATTATATTTATTTTTCTTGGAATACATAAATCAATTTTTTCTATACTTTCATGTATTCTAAGAAAAATAAACTTAATGTTTTAGATTAGCGGCTAATTACATTAGGGGTGGCAATTCGGGTTATGACACGACGACACGACACGAATACGACACGATTTTTTGCGGGTTAGGGTTGAAGAAAAAGGGTGCGGGTCGGGTTCGGGTCAACCCGCTTGACACGAACTTGACCCGTTTGACCCGCCAACAAATATATATATAATTAAATTATAAAAATATTTTTTATTTAATTTGTTTATGACTATTATTATAGATATATTTAATTTGTACAATGTAAGTTTTGGGATTATAAGTTATTAATTATATTTATAAATTATCCCTAATTTATTTATTTTAAAATGAGACAATAATAGCCTTAGAAAAAAAAATATAAGTAAAAAAATACGGGTCATAGCGGGTTGGCGGGTCAAAAACGGGTTGACGGGTCAAAATCTGGTTGTGGGTTGGATGTTATTCACCAAAGCGGGTTGTGCAGGTCGGGTTCGGGTCAACCCGTTTTAGGTGCGGGTCGGGTTAGTGTTGATGGTTTTCTGACACGACGGGTCACGGGTCGGGTTCGGGTTGACATAATTTATGTATATATTAGACTTCAACCCGACACGAACCCGACCCGTCGACACGAATTGACACCCCTAAATTACATCTTGTCGAATGAAGAATAGGACTACCCTAAATTCGTCTTATCCTTCGAACCCACACCTTAACTATTTCCAAATCCATCTCCCAACCTTTCCACGCAATGATTTCTGGTTCTGGGCATCATGAAAAAATGGTAAATTCTCTACAAAATCAGCTTACTTAATGGCATTTCAGATGCTCAAATTTTAATTATTTCTGTTCTTTTTTGTCTCAATTTTAGAGCTTCAACGAGTAATATTTGAGTTTTGGGGTATTCATACTTTTTCGTTTTCAAAGGCTATAACCTTATGCTCTGAGTTTAGAATTTGTTGTTTCTCTTTTTTATTACTCTTAATTTTCTGTTATCCAAAAACACGGGATTTCAGATGTTCAAATTTTAATTATTTCTGTTCTTTTTTGCCTCGATTTTAGAGCTTCAAAGAGTAGTATTTGAGTTTCGGGGTATTCATATTTTTTTACTTTCAAAGGCTATAACTTTATGCTCTGAATTCGGTGTTTAAGGGTTGAATTCTGAGTTTTGGATCACAAAGTTTACATATAAGGGCGAAAAATCACAGTAGGTTTGAGTTACCCGATTTTAAAATCGGGTAATTAACATTAAGGGAGAAACTTAGCACCACGGTGCCACATTGGTGGCGCTGCGGTGCCAAGCCTCTAGCAACCTAGTGCTGCGGTGCTACATTAGTGGTACTGCCGCACCACTCCAAAGACCAGGTGGCGTCGTAACACCATACTAGTGGCACTGCAGCGCTACTATGCAGCTGTGATAGTGCTGTGGCGCCACATACTGGCGCTATCACCTGGGAATGACAGAAATTTTTAGGTCAAATCTTAACCTAATTAAGGCACATGATCTCGGTTTTGGGTAGAATTGAGTTGTTTTCGACTTAATTCAAAGAGTTCCAACCTGAAACTTAGCCGATCAATTTTATTTTCTCAACCCAGCTTCAGTACAACCCACTCTTTGTCCGCTGAAAACTCTATTTGGCTTTAAGAGTTGATAAAAGTGCTTAAAATTCAGTCGGTCATCCATTAATATTTGTGTATTGAAATTTTCAGTTTAATATTTTGGGCACTTTGGTTAATAATTTTCTTTACATTATTTATTTAAATATTTTGAAATAGATAAGTTGAAACAACATGTTGCCAAAGTAACCTCTATTGTTTTACTTATTTTGAAATATTTGAATGTTTGTATGTTTATTGTTCATACAAATAATTACCAGACTAAAGGAATGTGATTATTTGGCTGAATAATGAACATACTTACGATATTAGATATGTGATGGTTATTAAGTTTCTATGGGGATAGTAAATTGGTCCAAAGGAAGGCTTATTGATGTTGTTCTAGGTATCTTGTGATGGGAGCCCACCTTATATATTTATTTATTATATATCATGCTAGTATATCTTATTATTTTGTATACTTAGTTTATGACATGTTTTAATGTGAGCTGTTATTTTCTGTTTTTTTGTTCTCTGTTCAGTTTTTGCTTCAAACATATCTACTAATTTGAATTCAATTCCTGTATTTAATGGCACAAACTTTAAGAAATGGAAAGAGCACGTTATGATTGTGCTCAATTGCATAGACCTGAGCCTTGTACTCAGGAAAGAACAACCTGCAGCTCTTATAGATGAAAGTTCTACTGCAGCTATTAAGAACTTTAAGCAGTGGAAACGTTCTTATCGCATGAGTCTCATGATCATGAAACATTCTATACCTGAGACTATTAGGGGCGCTGTGCCAGAGATTGATAATGCTAAGGTGTTCCTTGATGCAATTGCGGAACATTTCCAAAGGAATGAAAGAGCAGAAACAAGTACCATGCTAAGCAGTTTGCTTGCTATGCATTATAAAGGTAAAGGGAACATCAGGGAGTACATCATGGAGATGTCCAATCTGGCTTTGAAACTAAAGGCACTTAAGTTCGAGCTGTCGGATGACTTGCTCGTACAATTAGTTCTACTGTCTCTTCCGCCACAAGTCAATCAATTTAAAGTGAGCTACAACATCCAGAAAGAAAAATAGACTCTTACTGAGCTTATATCTCAGTGTGTCCAAGAAGAGGATAGATTGAAGTGAGATAAGACAGAGAGTGCTCACTTAGCGATAACCTCTCAAGATAAGAAAAGAAAAAGGACTAAGGACAAAGGAGATGCGTCTGGGACTTCACAAAATAAAGTGCGAAAGAAACAAGATGAGGAATTAGCTTATTTCTTCTGCAAGAGGGTAGCACATGTGAAGAAGGAATATCCCAAGTACGCCGCTTGGCGTGTCAAGAAGGATAAACTTCTCAATTTTATTTGCTCTGAGGTTAATTTTGCTTCTGTACCCAATCATACTTAGTGGGTGGATACTGCCACTACTCACATGAGTATGTCTATGCAGGGTTGTCTGAGGAGCTATCCACCAAGTGATGCTGAAAGATACATCTATGTAGGTAATGGTGACACAGCTATAGTAGAGGCAATAAGTCTATTTAGGTTGCAATTAGGTTCCGATTTATTTTTGGATTTGGATGAGACATTCGTTGCACCGTCGTTTAGACGAAATTTAATTTCTATTTCAATTTTGGATAAATCTGGTTATTCTTGTTCATTTGAAAATAATAAATTTAGTCTTTTTTAAAATTCTAATATTATTGCGACTGGTACTTTAATTGATAACCTATACAAAATCGATACTATTACCTCAATTAATGAAACTTTGCATGTCGAAAAACGTGGTACAAAACGCAAAACTATTGAGAATTCCTCTATGTTATAGCACAAGCAATAAGGATACATCTCCAAACAGAGAATATAATATCTTGTGCCAGATGGAATTCTTGACCCACTTGACCTCACAGACTTCATTTGTGTTGAGTGCATTAAAGTTAAATAGACAAATGTACAAAAATTAGGAGCTTATAGGAGTTCCGGTGTCTTAGAACTGATACATACTGATATATGTGGTCCATTCCTTACGACTTCATAGAATGGCCAATAGTATTTCATCACGTTCATAGACGATTACTCTTGCTCTAGGTACCTATATTTAATTCATGAGAAGTCTCAATTCCTGGACGTATTCAAAGCTTTCAAAGCCGAAGTTAAAAATTAACTCGACAAAAAAATTAAAGCCGTTAAATCTGATCGTGGTAGTAAATAATACGGTAGGTATGATGGATCCGGTGAATAATATCCAGGACCCTTTGCCCAATACGTAGAGGAATGTAGAATTGTCCCACAATACAAGATGCCGGGAAAACCTAACATTAATAATGTTGCTGAACAATGAAACCGAACACTTATGGACATGGTGAGAAGTATGATTAGTCATTCCTCCTTAACTGAATCACTCTGGGGAGAAACATTTAAGACTACAGTTTATATACTTAACAGAGTACCTAGCAAATCTGTAGCTAGAACCCCATATCAACTGTGGACAGGCAAGAAGCCTAGCATTAAGTACTTGTATATTCGGGGTTGTCCAACTGAGGCAAGGCCATACAAGTCACATGAAAACAAACTGGATTCAAGAATAATAAGCTGCTATTTTATTGGCTACACTGAAAGATCTAGAAGTTTCAAATTTTATTATCCCTATAATAGGTCCTTTTTCGAGACAGATAATGCGAGATTCCTTGAGGATGTTGAGGTTTTTTTTTTNGGGAGGAGGGGAGGGAGGAGATAAGGTAAAGGATATTGTCTTTGAGGAGAAATTTGTTTCTCTTCCTACAGTTACTATTGAAGATGATCAAGCTCCTTTCCCTGATATTATTCAAGAAGTAAATTCAGAAATTCAAGACAATATTCCGCAACTCCCTGTCCTATATGAGGAAGTTGCTCTTGAAGAGCAACCTCAACAATCTCAAAAGGAAGTGTCATTAAAGAGATCTATTAGGGAAAGGAGAACGCGATTCCAGATGATTACATCGTCTATCTCCTAGAACATGAGTTTGATATAGGAGTGAAAAATGATTCAATCAATTTCACTCAAGCAAAACAAAGTTTAAAATCCCAATAGTAGATTACTACCATGGAGGATGAGATGAAATCCATGAGACAGAACGACGTTTAAGAACTCATTGAATTGCTAGCAGGAAAGAAACCAATAGGTTGTAAATGAATTACCAAATGTATTTCTCTTTTATGACTTAGCCAGCAGGATTTAGTTTGCCTCCCCATTGACCGTCCGATAATCCTCAAACCATACACTGACCATCGCATCCTAGTTTAGTTTCATTTGGTAACTTGACCCGCAACTATGCATTCTCCGTTCAGCTTCTTTATTCATCAGTAGCTCTAGAACAACTCTAGAAGACAAGAAATGATATCATTCACAATGGCCATCATCCCAACATAAACCATTTGATCCAAGCCATCATCACTTCCTTTCAAGGCTATAAAAATGCCTTGAGCAAAAGCTGGAGTTAACCGCACAAAGTATTGCCAAGAGCCCTCCCTTGGATGACTGTCACAAAATCAACTACAATACGGTAGTTAGAGAAGATGCGGTGATCATTATTGCTATATGCCTCGACTTAAATAGAGTTGTTGTTGGTATTGAGGCCTAGAAGTATACTCCTTCCTCTACTCTAATCGGAGAAGCCAGAGCTGCCCTCCTCAGTATCAAACTTACTGTAGCACTTTGTTGGTTTTAATTTACGAAAAATGTGACAAAATCAAAGATGAACAAAATCGTGGAAAACAAGAATTTTTGCAGATTATAGTTATCTATAAAATCCTTTTAGGATCTATGTTATTGTCTAAATACATACAATTGATCGTACCTTAACTAACAAATCTTCCTTCCTAAGCACCAAGCTTGAAACTATAGAGGTGTGTGGGTGTTTCGATCTTGATCAACTCTAAGTGAGAATCCAAGAACTCCAATAGCCTCCAATAGTGGCTTCAAAAATTTCTCTCTCTCTCTTCTCTCAGTTTTCAGTGGACGTTACCAAACTAATATTTTCAGCAACTGAATGTGTAACCACAAAGGAGGGGGGAGGAACCTTTTATTGGCTCCTCCTTTAAGGGAATTTTGGCTAGCCCTAAGGCACATGGGCTGGTCGAATTTCAGAGGTTCAGTGTCCCACTATTAATTCAGCCTTATTTCTCTTTTGTGTAATTGCCCATAGAACTATTGAGCCCAAATCGTGTTGATCTCATATAGTCCAAGATATTAATGTAGGTTAGGGGATCCAAATGGACCTATTTAATTCAAGTTCAAGTAGATAAAAGCCTAGTTCTAGTTAACTATTAATACAAATGGGCTTATATTACTAGTTATAGACTCATTCCACTAAATGTCCAAAATATACTCTTGAATTAAATAAATATCACAAGATACTTTATAATTAGAATTATGTCCATTAGATAATTAACATTTGCATGTCTATCCGTACATGAATACCGATAATGGAGCTAGGTAAAATTACCATTTTACCCCTCCAATTATATCCCTCCAATTATATCTTTTAATTCCTTTATACAAGACTATATCTAATGGATGACCAAATTTATAGAAAGTCTTCAATTAATAAAATAACCAATTTTATTAATTACTTTACTAATATTTACATCATCCAAGCTCCTATAACTCCTTAATATAGTATTCACTTCTTTATATAATAGAGTTGTAGATTTCATATCTATAAGTATATATTCTCAATACCCCATAATAATGCATTACCAAAATGCCAAGGTTTAGATCATCAATTTCTTGATCTGTAATCAATTTCTTGATCTGTACCTTTTAACATCTCAAATATTACAAGTTATAAACATGAGTTCATTACTTATTTCAGAATTAAGAAAGACACACGTTAATTATTAAGTTTATGTGAATATGTTTTTGACAACGACACTTATTACAAGAACATATTTCACATGGTCCTTGTTCAATGTTTACACACCAAGGTTTTTTGTACATGGTCATACTAATATAGATTAAGACATACTATAAATGCATAAAGTCTTGCAATACGATCCAAGAAAAGTGTCCAGCTTCTCTTATTAGTTGAATAATCTTATTTGATTTAATTAATTATAGAAAATATGTCTTAACTTTAATAAACAATTTTATTAAAATATTTCTCTAATGAATAAATCATAGAACCTTTTGACATTTATTATTGTACCAATAATCAAAACATTATCACAAATACTATGCATCAAATATCATTTTATTAATTATTCAAAATATTTAATAAATATCTATATATCATAAACAATTTTTGGGCATAATCCTAACACACTCAAACTCCAGTACTACATCTTGGACGGTGATACCAAGCTAGTTATCCAAGGGATTCCGGATAAAAAGGAGCACTGTCTCTGAGAAATCTCAAACCTCATCCACGACTGCAAGACTCTACTTAACTCCTTCCCTACCTGGTCTGCAGCCGCTGTCCCTAGATTATCTTACTGTTTGGCTTAAAAGTTGGCACAATGGGCCCTTTACTCCTTTAACTTTATTCGCTTAGATGTTAACCCTATTCCTAATGATGTAATTTCTGATAGTTACTATTGGTCTTCAAGCTGCTGCATTGTCCTAGGTTGAGCCTTGGAACATTCCTTTTGTATTTTGTTCAGTTTAATATATCATCTTCCATTACCAGATTAAAAAAAAAAATAGATGTCTATTCATTTTTATTTTATAATTCACACTTTGCAAAAAAAGAAAGAATGAGACATTTTAATTTAGTTTCCATCTCTCAAAGCTCTCTTTTTGTCATTTCTAATAATTGTTTCGCCATAAGTTGATATACAAGTTATATCTTTCTTTCTTACTCCTTTTTTCTTGTTAATTTAGTATTTGATTTTGTCGGTCGAGTAGTTGTTTTATTGTCTTATATTGTTGTTTTGTCTTGAGTTGTTTTGTTTTTATACCTGAGAAATACAATAAATGTCTAATAGAAAACATCCATTCGAATTTGAGAAATTAAAAGAGAAAAAAAGAGAGAAAAATAGAGATTTTGATTCAATTACAAAAAGGAGATTTCAAAAAGTTTCTCACCATTAGTAAGAGGGAGGTGTAGAACTCAAGTAAAGAAATAATTGAAAAATCAAATCTTAATAAAATAAGGGATAATGAAGTGATGCCAAAAAGCCCCACGGAAGATGATATTGATGAAACACATGAGTCTAATTTCTTCTTTTTTTATTTTTTTTTCAAAATGCAGTAAAATGTTAGTTGTTTTTAAAGTTATGAAGTTGTTAGAGATTTCCATTGTTTGTAAATTGGATACTTCTTGATTCTTGTATTAAATGAATTTTGTCGAGTTTGCGAATAAAATATCAAAGCATTCTACCAAATTATTTATATATTTGAGTATTTCTAAGAAATGCCATTTTTTTAGAACAATTTAAAAAATGACTGTTTTTTACACCTATTTAATAAATGACCGTTTTATTTTTATTTTGATAAATAACCGTTTTTTAGTTGATCTACTTTCTATAAGTTAAATCAATTTTTTATAAAGTAAATGAAATTTTTAAGAAATTATCAATTTTCAAAAAATAAATCAATTCATTTTGATATACTAAATATGAAAAACAGTCATTTTTTAAATAGTTTTCAAAATTCAGCTAGTTTTTAACAGTGTTTGAAAGATGACTATTTTGCAAACTATGATACAAAGTTTGGCCATTTTGCAAACTATGTATTTTTAAAAAGATCCTTTTTGTAGGATTCACCTAAAATCCTGAAAGTGCTTGAGCTGGCGGTGATTATATGAACAGGTATTACATTATATGACACTTATCCTACTTGGAGAAATCTACGTGTATATTTATCGGAATTGATACCCTTGAAGAAGAACAAAAATTGGGAACTTTCCGAATGGCCGAAAACGCACAGTTCTGAAGTTTCGGAATGAGAATGACAGCGAAGCACATAACGTTGATCTAACTCAATTAGCTACTACTCTTTATGATCAAGAACAAGCTAATATTCCAAAAAAAATTACATATAGTTTGTTCGTTGAGCTCATATTTTCTCCAATTATAATGAGTTTATGAAGAATATATCAGAATTATCGTGAAATGAGAATCTAACGTATGATACCAAACTTGTGTTCGAAAATCACTTTCACAAGGTTATAATTGAAGTTAGACAATGGGATGGTGACACTGACATTACCATTTATATTTTGGGCGGTGGGAAAGATGAGTGGCAGTGGCATATATTATATTCTATGACATGCGTATTTGTCATGTTTTGATCATACATTTCACATTGTCATCACAAATGAAAAGGCTAAGTTGTCCTCTTCTTACTCAGTTCCCACCACTCAAAGTGGTGCGGTGGTGGTCCCATTGTGTATAGTCCAGCTCCCCTAATTCCTCCCAGCAAAAAAAACTCCCCTAATTCCCCTAATACAGTGATGTAATATATATATTTTCACTATTTCACGTATATATTATAAAAATACAAAAGGTAAGAAAATTTTTTTAAAAGAAAAAACAAAGAAATAAATTGGAGCCTAGTTGGGTGGACTTGCAATCTTGACCCCCATCACAAACATGGCCCAACCTTCTATCCTAAAGTTCCGTTTAATATGCGTCAGGCCTTGTTACCGAACATGTAGCACATTTAGGGGGAAAAAATACATGGGTAGGACTAACTTGGGCCAAAATGATTTTTTTGTGTGAAAATTACACTTAATACCCATTTTAAAAACTTATTTCAAAAATACCCGTTTTTAAAAACTTCTTTAAAAAATACCCATTTTTACGGTCCACATGTCATATGAAAAATATAAGTAGTCCACATTTATAATGTAAATTTTATCCATGAAGTACACATTTCATGTGTAAAATATGAACGGTACACATTTTAAAATGTATGCCAATTGAGTATAAATTTTATTCGTGAAATATGGACCGCGGTATACATTTAATGCATGAAATATATACCGTAGTCTACATTTCATATGTAAAACAGTGGTGATCTACATTTCTCTAAAAAAAAGTATAAAAATGGGTATTTATGAAATAAAAATAAAAAAACGGGTATTTAAAAAAATATTATTTTAAAAAGGGTATTTATGAACTTTTCCCTTTTTTTGTACATTTTTTTAAAAATGGCATTTTTAAGAATGTCAAGAACTTTTTGACCTATAGTCGAGAGTTTTTTGACCATGAAAAATTTCTAAATAATACTTTTTTTATGGTCAAAAAGCGCTTGACTTACGGTGAAGATTTGTCACTCCTAAAAATGTTATTTAAAAAAAAAATACACAGAAAAACCATTTTAGCCCAAATTTGTCCTATCCATGTCATTTCCTGTTCAGCGTATTGAGGTTCTTATTGAATATCAGCCTAAGTATTAAATTGGTTACTTCAGATAATTCGATTTCTTATTTCGAATACTTTTGACAATTTAAGTTTTGAAGATTTGTTATCTCTAAAAGCTGTATTTTTCTAAATAAACTTTTGAAAGTTGTATTATTCTAAATAAAATTTGAGATGTCTTCAATAAAAAAAAAAAAAAAAATGGAACATCCGGGACTTTTCACTTTTTTTAAATTATACCACGTAAAATCAAATTTCCTCCAATTTATTTCCCTAAGGATTCAAAGTCCAAGTGTAATAGATCACATTCACACCATATATAAAATTACGAAACTAAGCTATTGATTTTAGTTTTGTAAACAATTCTTTTATACATTAATATGACAATTACTAGATTAAGAAATTGAAGGAATATAACTTTTAGCTTGATGAGATTTTCTAGCATATTCTCAATCTTGAGGGAAGTCTCTACCTTACTTTGATAGTTTTCATGTTATTTTTTGGCTTTTATTCTTGTTTTTGTGTTCGGTAGGAATTTTGAAGGAAAGGGAACGAAAAATAGTTGAAATGGGACAAAAACGAGCCAAATCGATGGAAGTTAAAAACTTCAGCTATATAGGCCAGCATAGCAATGCTGAACCGCTAGCACTACGACACCGGCCCTTGTGCAAACTAAGAACAGGCAATAGAATCTAGCCGCCTAGTGATAGGTGTCAATTTACACGTATATAGTGATGACTCTTCTGTACTACTTTATTAGTTTTTGTGTTTTCCTAAGCTAATTAGTATTGTTTTTATATTTCTAGGTTTTTTGGAGACGAAGGAAATGCAAAAGAGCTGAAATTAGACTGAAACAAGCTAAAAGTCAAAGTGTTGAGTTGAAACGTGGTAAAAATCTCAAAACATGTAACACCTTCTGCCTTATGTATATAACTATATAGGTCAAACTAGGAAGTATTATTCTTTTATAAATCATAACTTTAGTTTTATTTTAAAAAAAAATGGGCCATTTTAAACTTTTCAAACTCTAAAATAAAAGAAACTGTGTGGTATTATTTTCTGAAAGTGTCTTTATAAAATGTACAACTAAAAGATCTTTATCTGTTTATCTTGCCATCAACAATAATATTTACAACATATTAAAATATCGAAATACAAAGAAAATATCGCCCACAAGTCAAGCTAGTCTACATTTATATGATTATGGGGATTAGAAAGCGTGCTAGCCAACCAGCAACTCTATACATCATATGTCTCTTCACCTGCATCACAGGAACTAAATAAGCTAATGCTCAATAAGTAAAGATCATGCATGCTCGTGAACGTGTTTCATGTAAAAACTTTATTCAAATTCTCATTGTACTTTTTTTTTATTAACTTTTCATTTTAATGCATTTTTCTTAGAAATCATGCAAATTATACCCACCTAATGCAGACTGACTAGGTAATGCACCTAATAAATCTCATAATACAATGCTCAGTCCCAGTAGTCGGTAAGCCATGACCACCTACGCTGTACTTAAAATATATCTCGTAAAATAAGTATAATAGTACTACTTTAAATCTAATGCATGGAAACCTTCACTTCTCTTAAAATCATGCTTAAATGATCATGCCATGCTTATGTCTTTTATGAACTTACATCAACTATAGGAATAATACACATAAACATGCAGGAAAACATCTTGTATTTACTAGCGTCTTTGTGATGCAGTTAAAATAAATCTTAATTTACCTTGTATCTGACAGAAATGATAGTGAAAAGGGTCAGTATCCTCTGTGGCAAGGTATGTAGAAGACCTGATATGAATTTCATTATTAAAATGATCATTACAACATAAAATACTTAAAAGAAAACAACGACAAGACTGAAATCAAAACTTTGATTAAATCACGATACCTAATTACAAAATGAATCGAAAGCATACAAGTGATATGAGGTACGTAGTAGCTAATAACTAGCATTAAAAACTGATTAAAATCATCAAAACATGAATGCTGGTTCTTTGGTACAAAAATGATCCAAAATGACATATACTTTCGTAAAAACTAGTCCATTTGCTTCTAAATGGTACTATTTGGTTTTAAAAATATTTGGACAGTACTTCGCTTATTTTTAGGGTATTTTCACATCTTTTAAATCATGGTTTAAGACCTGCAACAAAAATTGACAAGCCAATTCCTACATATACACATCAAAGATGATCGTTTAGAGCAACCTAATTGCACCTGAATTCCTTTTGATTTAGACAAAGTTTAAACCCATCTTTATACTTGTATATCATTACAACCAGCAAGTAAATAGATGTAATATATATAAAAGGATCAATGTCTTATACATTCCAAGTAAAGAAATCAAATTACAAGTATAGACAACTTATTCTAACAGTGAAAATACTTGAATCCACAAATAGTAAATTTTGGGGCCGACAATTAATATGCTATAAATGAGTCCTAGAAATTGAATTAACGCTATTTGACATGTTAAACGCACAGTGAATTCGGCTCTAAAAGGATGAAAATATATTTTTTCCGAAAAACTATCATTTGACCAAGTTACCAACAAACATGATTTTAATGCATATATACATAGTATTGCATTCATAAATATATTCTTTATTCTTTTAGCATACCAAGCTCTTTTTCTCTTTGAGGATACTGAGCCTTTATACTGCATGAGAGCACCTCAACAAACATTAGTACAATAATACAAATCGAAAGTATTTAACAATTAGAATGAGCAATTTATCATAAAATTGATACTAGTTACTTGATATATCTATTATGCAATATGAACATGTTTATTATTGGCTTATTATGCATGTGAGAATCTTGGGCATCACAAAACCGGGTTGAAAAGTGATACTTTTGCAAAACCCAAGAAACCCTACCAGAAAGTTAGTGCCTATGCATAAGAACTCGAGAATCTTGGTGCCAGGAATCGAGAAAAAGGTTGTATTTCATCAACTTAAGGTGTTTTGATTCTGTAGGATTCTGAATTTGTGCAAGACTCAACTTAATGATCCTCTAGACCTATATCTCAATAAATAGGACCCTTTATATCAATTGGAAACATGCCTAGAACACTTTAGACTCACAAAAACACATTGGTTTGAAGACTTAGAATTAGAGAGAGAGAAAGTAGGAGATCCTTGGAGCTATAACCACCATATCTATTTTGAGCTGAAAAGTGAAAAATCTCAAAACCGGGCTAAAAAATGGTATTTTTGCAAAAATCGAAAAACCTACAAGGGGGTTAATGCCTAGGTGCAAGAACTCAGGAGGCTATGTGCCAAAAATCGATAAAAAAGATCATTTTTAACCAAATGCCCCAGAACTCTAAATTTGTGCGGGACTTAACCTAATTACCCTCCAGACCTATTTGTCTATAAATAGAATCCTTTACACTAGTTGGGAACATGCCTAGAATAGCTTAGACTCATATAAACACATTGGAGACCGAGAATTAGAGAGAGAGGGAGGAGGAGATCCTTGGAGCTATAGCCACCATCTCTATTCATTCTTTCCCTTTTCTTTGGTTTTCTTTGTTTTTTGATTCTAGTACGATGGATTTATTGTTCATTCTTATATACTTGCTAGGTAAGGCTCTAAGTTAGGTTAATGGTGATTTCAAAGCCCTAAACATGATCGTAGTTTGATTGTCTATTCTATACTATTGATTATTTATTAAAAGTTATTATTGTTTTTCTACATTTATTTGCTTCAAGAATGATATCTTGATTTGTTTAGGAGGTCTACTAGATAAATATGATATGATTCTAATGCTAGGATTTAAATTATGCATTGTTATATTTGAATCCATTCGTAGCAAAACTACAATTGATATAATCGTTCGATTTATTAATTATAATGAGAAACATACGTAGGTTAGGAATCTATATTTATATGATTATGATCTAGATCAATCTCACTTTCTTTTTTTAATACTTCGATTAGGTAATTCTATAGCATTTTCTTATGTAATCTAATAGGAAAAAACTGTGTATGGCATTTGTCTATCTAATAAAAGAGCTGTGTGAAGAGAATAGAAATTAAATCTCATTAACTTGATATATACGTACATAATATACAATATATACACTAGAATTACAAACAAAAATAAAGGCTACAAATAAGGAAGAATATAAATCAAAAAATCCTATCCTATCAATCAAATTACAAAGTAAATGATGAATCCTAGCATATCAATCAGGTTATATACAAGATAATTAAATCACCATAAGTTTAGGAAGAGCTAGTTGGTGGAGACTTTGTTTCAATATGCCCCCTCAAGATAGGGTTTGGTAAAACAATAATGTTGTAAAACACTAATCTTGATACGTTGTTGCTGAAGACGTTGACTAGACATAGGCTTTGTTAAAACATCAGTGAGTTGGTCGGTGGAGGAGACATGTGAAACGCGAAGAACACCATCTTGCATATAATTGCGAGAAGTGAAAATCAACTGTAAATGCTTCATTCGAGAATGAAAGATAAGATTGGCACATAGATATGTCGCCTCTACGTTATCACAATAAATAGGCAGTGGATAAGTGATAGAGATTCCTAATTCAGTCAACAAAGAATGTAACCACATGAATTTCGCAGCAACATTGGCAGCAAAGCCATATTCAGCATCTGTCAATGAGATGGAAATTGTTCATTATTTCTTAGAGCTCTATGATATAACATTATGACCAAGAAAAATGACATAAACACTCGTAGAGGTATGATCATCATGATTCCCAGCATAATCCGCATCAGAGTATGCATATAAAGCAAGTAGAGAGCCTCAGTGAAGAGATAACCCATGGTTAATTGTCCCACAAAAATAAAGAAAAAGTCTTTTTGACAGCACTCCAATGACCAGTTGTAGAATGATGCATGAATCATGAGAGTTTATTTACAGTGAATGCAATATCGAGGCGAGTCATGGAGAGGTATTGGAAACCCCTTACCATGGACCTATATGCAGTGGCATCTGTAAGAAAAGTACCATCCACAAGTGTAGGAACATGATTAAGTGACATGGGACTAGAGACGGCTTTGGCATCAAGCATTTTAGCTCGCTCCAAAAGATCGTAAATATACTTTTGTTGTGATAAGAAAAGACCTGTGATAGTGGTTGTGACCTCAACTCCTAAGAAGTAGGAAAGTTGGCCAAGATCTTTTATTGAGAAACAAGCCGCCATAACTGAAATAATTTTCTCAAGTGGACTCAAAGCACTACTTACAAGAGTAATATCATCTACATACATGAGTAGATAAACAGTGAGGCTAGGATGAATGAAAATAAACGAAGAGTTATCAACTTGAGAATTGACAAACCCAATAGATAGTAAGTAGCTATGTAATTCATGATACCAAGCTTAAAGAGCCTGTTTAAGGCCATGGAGGGCTTTTTTGAGACGACATAGATGTGATGGAAATTGGCTTTCAACAAATCCAAGAGGTTGAGTTATGTACACATCTGCATTCAGGTATCCTTACAGAAAGGCATTATTAATGTCTAATTAGTGAAGTGACCAACTACGAGCTAAGGCAATGCTGAGAATAAGGCGTACAGTTATGGATTTAACCATAGAACTAAAATTCTCAATAAAATCAATGGCAGGAAATTGATGAAGTCCCTTGGCAACCAAACGTGTTTTTAACGATCCAAAGACCCATCAGGTTTACACTTGATTCGAAAAACGCATTTGCAACCCACCAAATTTTGTGAAGTATGAGCAGGCATGAGTTCCCAACTGCCATTATAAATGAGAGCATTGAATTTATCAGATATGGCTACGTGCCATTTAGGTAATTTAAAGATTGAGTAATATTTGTAGGTTCAATGATGGTTTTGGGTGAGTTTTGTTCAAGAAAAGAGTATTTCTTGGAGGGTTTATAGGTATTTTTTTTTTTTTGAGCAAGTGATCATGGAATAACGGTTTGTAGTGGAAAGTATATGGTTTAGTGGATTTTCTGGGAGGGTAGATGCTTTGGAGGTAGTGGGATTAGGGGAGGATGTAGAATTAGTGGGTAGGGAAGGCAAATGGTTTATTGTTATTGAAGTTGAGGGTTTGGGATATCATGGAATAAGACTCCGCTTTAGCGGTTGATTGGATATTGATATGGAAGATGTGGATTCTGAGGGGGTAATAATACTGATTTGAAGGATTGAAGAATTCAGACTATTTCCATGTAAAGGATTAGAAAGATTAGATGGGGATTCCATACCTTGCGGTATGTCTAAAGATGGAGAGTTTTGAGTGAACTCTGCTCCATTAGACATTGACTTCATTAGTGAACTGTGAGGCATGGTGGGAGGAGGAATATAAGACCATACATGGGAGGCCTGTGCAAAGATTTCGAAGTGCTTTTTGGTCGAGTTGGCACGGGTAATAGAGAAGGGAAATATGCTTTCGACAAAAGTGATATGGCGAGAAGTATATATTTGATTGGTAGTCCTATCTAGACATAAGTAGGCACTTTGGGTGGGAAAGTAACCAATGAATACACATGGACATGATTTAGACTTCAACTTGTGAGTGATGTGTGGTTTAAGCCATGGATAACCTAGGCAACCAAATATGTGATGTTTGGTAAAGTTAGGTAGAGCACCAAGCAAACATTCATATGAGGATTTGAGTGACAAGTTTACTTTAGGAAGACGATTGATTAAATAAATTGCAATAGAAAATGCATGAGGCCAGTAGATAATAGGAATAGAGGCATAATGTATTAAAGTGAGACCTATTTCAACTATATGATGATGACGACACTCAGCATATCCATTGTATTCTAGAGTGCATGGTGGAGTAGTTAAATGTGATATACCATTTTCTGAAAAATAGTCCTTTAAATTAATAAACTCTCCTCCATTATCCGAAATTGAACAATATTTTGATTGAAATATTTCTCAACTAGAGCTTTGAATTGGATAAAAACATTGAACACATCAGATTTTTGCTTAATAACATAACACCAATCATCTTTTATAAAATGATCCACAAAAATTTTATAGTATTTGAATCCGTCATATGATAAAATTGAGATGTCTAAACATCTGAATACAAAAGTATCAAAGGGGCAGCAGTAGAAATGGAAGATATAGAAAAAGGAAGTTTGTGACTCTTATTACGTTGATAGGAATTGCAAGAACAATTGAGGTCAATAGTGGAGGACACAGACAATGTCTTTAAGGACACAAGGTGATTGAGAACACGTGTGGATAGGTGACCAAGGTGATGATGCCACTCAGAAATAGACGACTTGATAGAGGAAAAAGAAAGCAATGATGGAGTAGGTGCGTAAGAATTGGGCTACCCATAGATTCCATATTTAGCCGGGCCATATAGCAGAATATCCATCCGAAGATCCTTCACAACAAATGAATTTTGTAGGAATTCAATAAAGATATTGTTAGAAAAGCAAAGTTGAGAAATAGAGAGCAAATTTCTTTTCGTTTTTGGAACACACAGAACATTAGATAAGGAAAATAATTTGGAGGAAAAGGGAAGAAGTGAAAAACCAATATGGGTTATTTTCAAGCCTTTACAATCACCAATATGGATATCATTAGGACCAAGGTAATCTAAGTGAAGTGAGAGGTTATTTAGATCACGAGTGGCATTATGAGAGACTCCAGAGTTTAACAACCAAGAGAAAGTTATAGGAAGGGTGTGATATGCTAGATGGGTACGGGGAGAAGCAAGATTCAGTTGGGGTTGATATGATTGATTAATTGTGGAGGTTGGAGAAGCAAATAAAGCAACAGATAGACATCGTTTGGCTGTGTCCTTATTGACCATATAGTTAGCAATAACTAAGATAAGGACAATAAGTCTGGGGTCGGTTTGGAGGATAGATATTGGTGGGGTTATAGTTATTAGATGGGCGATTGTTATTCTTGTTTGGATAAGAACGATTGATGTTTTAGTTTTGTTGAGTATTATTTGGTCGAGGAGTACAGGGTGGTTTGGTTGCTACCTTAGTAGTGGTAGGCAGGGATGGTATAGTGGATTTTAGGTGTTCTTTATTCATGAGTGCTTCGAATATGATGAGTTTTTCATGCAACTCTTCAAAGGAGATCGGAGTTTCTCAAGCAGGAACCCCACCAATGATGTCCTTGTAGGGTTTAGGAAGACTACTTAGGATCTTAAAAGTGAGATCCTCGTTGTGAACCGGTGCCCCCATAATTGATAGCTCATCAGTGATACACTTAATTTGCTACAGATGTCCAGAGATAGGTTAGTCACCAAGAGTCAAATGAGAAAGTTATCCTTTAAGATGAAACATGCGACCATGAGATGGCTTAGCATATGTGGCTAGAAGAGTTGACCATATGCGGCTAGAATAGTTGACCACACATCTCGAGCTGTCTTAGCAGAAGCAATAAAGGAGACAATAGTAAGTGATAATGAACCAATAATGGCATTAAGGATTAGTTGATCCTCCAAATGTATAGGCTGGATTTTTGGTGGTACTGGCAGTACTAGTGAGGGTCAGTTGTGGACAAAAGAAAGATCCATCCACACAACCCATTAGGTCATACCCGATAAGAAGTGAATTGAATTGGAGATGCAATATGGCATAGTTTGTTGAGGTGAGTTTGAAAGGAGCCTAAGTAGAAATATTGAGAGACACAAGTTGCGTGCTGCTATTGAGAGTTGAGGAACAAAATGAGTAGGGGAACTAGCAATGATGTTGGAGGAGGTGGTGGAGGGTGATGGTGCTTGGTTGGCCATGATCAGATCGGGAAGAAAAAAAAATTCTCGTTAGAGTTGTGGCTTTGGTACCATAAAGGAAATGTGTGAAGAAAATGGAAATTAAATCTCGTTAATTTGATATATACGTACATAATATACAATATATATACTAGGATTACAAACAAAATGAAAGGCTACAAATAAGGAAAAGTATAAATAGAAAAATCTTATACTATTAATCAGAGTAAAAGTAAGTGAAGAATCCTATCATATCAATCAGATTATATATAAGATAATTAAATAGCCATAGGTTTAGGAAAAGCTAGTTGGCGAAGATTTTGTCTCAATATCTAATATACAACCTAAGAAAAGAATAAGATAATTGTGCATATTGTAAAGGGAAATTTGGTAAAATGCCCTTTCTTGATAGTTGATTTTGAGAAATACACCTCATTTAAATTTTCTTAGTTAGAATAACCTATTTTAAATAAAGTCAGTGTAAAATGACATATAGGCCCTTATTAAAAAATGGTGTATTAAATTATAAAACAAAAAAGACCCATTGGCACCCATCGGCTCTAGTTATTGACCCTTCTTCTTCTTCTTCTTCTTCTTCTTCTTCTCATATTGCAGCCGGCACCTAGTGCAGTCGGCACCCATCAGCTCCAGTGTAGTCGGCACCCGCAGTCGGTACCTATCGGCTCCAGTGCAGTCGGCACCCATCGGCTCCAGTGCAGTCGGCACCCACCCGAACTGTCCTCTACAAATCTGAACGAAAATAGGGAAAAAATCGACAAAAAGCCCTAAGAAAAGTAAGGGGAAAAAAGTTCAAAATGTGCATAGGAGGAAGTTGACCTCATCTCAGCGAGATTCCGAAAAGTTGAATGAAGTAAACACCCCTTCCCCATCTAATTCGAAAGAGGGAAGAGAGAATACTCCGGAAGAAGCTCCGTCCCATTCGGATGAGGAAATAGCCAGGACTCCGAAAAAAGCACGATCGCCATCTCCAAAACCCGCATCCAATGAGTTACCGGAGGAGAGGAAAACATCCGAGAAAATACCAGTTGATACAAGTCCAGTGAAGGAACTCAATGCGTCTCCGGTGAAGGAACCCGATTTATCTCCGGTGGTGGAAACAGATCCCCCTCTTATGCATCGTGGGCCACCGGTGAGTTTATACTTAATAGAATATTTTGAAGAAATTTGATAGGATATTTTTTTTTGGCTCGATCATTTAGGGGTTATTGGTATGGTTGTTGTGTGAATATTGGTTGTTGAATGCTTTTGGAGGGAAATCATAAAAATAAAGAAAAATTATTAAAAATTGTTAGAAAATTAGATCGACAAAGTGTCTAGGATAGTCGAGATTTTCGTATTGTGGTGTTCAACAATGCTATTATGTTGTATTCGGAGATAGACACACTGTCTAGTATGGGTAAGCCTTATCTATTAAGATCGACCATGCTAGACATCCTGTTTATCTTAGTCTAGTGGCATATGAAAAGTATATATTTGATTGAATGATTTTGATATTAGTTTTGCTGAATAATGTCTTGATATGGTTGGTATTTTCATATTCATTGTTAAATGAAAATGAGTTTTGTATTTTGACCTAAACTGTGATAGACACACTGTCTAGCATGGGCGAGCACTTTCTGCTCAACTTAACCACACTAGACAGCATATCTAGCTTAGTAAATGACATGTGACTTTGCTAAATAATTTGCTGAAATGTTTAGTTTGGTGGTTAAATGGTTGTTGAGAGAAGTCATAAAAATAGAGGAGACTCTGTCAAAATTTCTAGAAAAATTGCTAGACAAGATGTCTAGCATTGTTGTGGTGGTCAACTATGCTATGTATTTTGAGCTACATTAGGCTAGACAACCTGTCTAGCAAGGTCTAGTATTGTCTATTTAGGTCGACCAAGTTAGACATCATGTCTATCTTAGTCTAGTATCATATGGTAAGTTTTTATTTAGGTCGACCAAGTTATACATCGTGTCTATCTTAGTCTAGTATCATATGGTAAGTTTATATTTCATTGAGGTATGTTGATAATTGGAAGAAATTGTATGGTATGATAGTTCTTATTGGATAAGTAATGTCTTGATATAGTTGGTGTGTGCATATCGGTTGTGTAGACTGTGCTAGACACACTGTCTAGTATGGTCAATCACTATCTGTTCAAGTTGAACACACTAGACAGCATGTCTAGCTTAGTAAATGACATGTGAGTTTGCTAAATAATCTGTTGATATGGCTGGTTTGGTTAACTGTATTGCTTGATTACATTCTATGCTCTTTCTATCATAGTTGAGCTTAACCATTCTATTCAGCCTATAAAAATGAGTACTTAATTTGAGTTAGACAGGGTTAGACAATAGTAGACAGCATAGTCTGTGCACATCAACCATGGTAGATAGAGTGTGTACCCTAGTCTAGAAGTGTATGGTATGGTCAAAATTATTTTTAATTATATTTGTTTTGTAGGTTTTACCACGTGACATTCCTTCATTGACTCCCATATTATCTGAGGAAGAGCATTTTCCGGCAAGGGTGACAGTTTTATCTAGGATTGAATATTTAAAAGTTATAAAGGCCAACTTGAGTAAAGAAGACTTAGAGGCATTCAAAGCATCGTGTTTTGGTCACCTTCTAGGGCTAATTGGGCTTGCACAAATCAGTGGTCAATTGATCCATCATCTACTTATGAGACAGGTGGAAACTGAAAAGAGAAAAGAAATATGGTTTAATGTTTATGGGAAACCGCTTAGGTTCTCAATGCATGAGTTTGCATTGATGACGACTCTTAATTGTGATAATACTTCAAGCAATCCTGAATTTTCAGAATTGAAACTGAAGCGTAGGTTGAAAAATGAATATTTTTGTCAGAAAAAGAAGAAACCTATTATCACACTTGAAGAATGGGAGAACAAGTTTTTGGAAATGAGTAATCTCGATGGGTTGTTGAAGAAGAAGAAGAGTTATATTGCGGAGAATCGTGACCATTTGAGGTTTGCATTAATTTATTGTTTAGAAGGGGTCATTCTTGGACAAGACAAGAAAAGTAGAATACAAGAAAGTTACTTGGGTATTGTTGAGGATTTTGATGCCTTCAACAAATATCCATGGGGCCAAGAGTCATATTTACTGACAATGAGCTTTTTGAGGAAGGAGTTAAAGCCAAAGTCAATAAATTACTATCAGGAAAGAGAGAATAAAGACAAAAGTTCAAAATCTTCTTACACATTATAAGGCTTCCCGTATTCATTACAGGTTAGTTGTTCTTGAAAAATCCAAATATATACGTTTACGTTAATACGATTCATTACATTGTTGTTTGCTTTTGCAGGTGTGGGCATATGAAGCAATACCTTTACTTGGTGAATTGTATGCAAAGTATGTAAAAGATAATGCCATACCTCGCTGCCTTAGGTGGGAGGTGATTGAAATGCCAACGTATAAAAGTATTGCTAAGAAATTAAAGGAGAAAAAGAACAAGAAAGTAAGTAAATCATGTATTATTCCCTTGTATTTGTCTTCTTATCTTTACAATATTACTCTATATAATCTTGTGTTACTGGACAGTGGTATTCAACTATATAGACAGCTTGTCGAACAAGCAAACACCATTGTCTATATGCAGTTTTTTGGTGAATATATAGACAATGTGTCTGAAACGTAGACAGGTTTGTCTAATACGATAGACAATCTGTCTTAGAAGCTAGACATTGTTGTCTAGGACAGAAGATAAGGTCTCTAGCCATTAACTATCTCTTTTTCAAATTTAACTTATTAGAAAATTTGTGTATAATACAGATTATAGTACGCAGTATCTTGCATGCCTCGGATGTTGAGTTGAGCCAACCTTATATGAAGCATTTTTGTTTGTTGAAAGATAAAGAGGACAACTTGACCGACCTATTTGTAAGAAAACTTGAGGCAGCTGGGCCTTATGAGGAGGAAAAATATGAGGAGGAGCGGAAAGAAGAGGAGAACGAATATGACGATAGGAGGAAAAAAGAGGACAGTCATGTTCAAGATTCTCCCTATGAGGAGTACGCTCCTTCTACCAATCCAGATGCTGCCCCTCAACAGCGATCAGGTGATGTCATTAAGAGATGGGTTGAGAGCCATTTTTAGAGTTCGATCGAGCGCCAAAAAAAATTTGAGGAGAATGTTATGGGAGAATTAAGAAACTTGGGGTCCAAAATAGAAGCTTTATTATCAATTCACATACGTTCTGGTAGTCAGGGAGATGAGCA
>JXTC01000063.1:321829-624992 GCA_002914845.1 Trema orientale
GAGTCCATATGGTACAATTTCTTCCATTGTAGACAGTCTGTCTATAAATTAGACAGACCTGTCTATCTAGATCTGTGTTTCTTCTTCAAAGCTTTTCAGACCAGACTTGATAATACTCTCGAGTAAAGTCGATATTGTACAATTTCTCATCTCCTAGACATGTTGTCTATAAATTAGACATATCTGTCTATCCAGATATATGGTTTTCTTCTACACAGTTTTCCAAACAAGACTTGATAATACTCTCGAGTGAAGTCGATATTGTATAATTTATCACCTTCTAGATAGGCTGTCTATAAATTAGACAAATCTGTCTATCCTATACAGTTTTTCAAACAAGACTTGATAATATTGTCTAGTGGAGTCGATATTGTACAATTTATCACCTTCTAGACCGTCTGTCTAGTAATTAGACAGATCTGTCTGACCAGATCTGGATTCCTTCTATGCAGTTTTTCAGACAAGCCTCGATAATACTATAGATTGGAATCAATACTGTACAATTTCTCGCTGTCTAGACAGGCTGTCTAGAAATTAGACAATCTTGTCTATCCAGATCTGGGTTTCGTCTTCGCTGCAAAACTCGCTATTTTATAACACAGTTTCTGGTTTAATGTTTTCAGGCTCAAAAATTGATCAAATACTTTCTATTTTTCACTATAGTTTCAAGTCCTACTACAAAATAACTTCTAATCCATAAATCAAACTCATATTGGCAAAGAAATATTAATGGGAAAGAAACTTCAAATACTTACTTCAACTTTCCAAATGGAGGACCACGTTTTTCTTTGTTAAAGTGCAGAAATCATGACTCCGAGCTGTCGGCTAAAATATCTTTTCCGGTGACTCCAAAATTTTCGCAGCAATAATGTGATAACGATGAGTGAGAGAGGAGGTACGGGAGAAGAAAAAAAATGGAAATGAGGAACTACTCACAATAATAATAATAAACTCTCAAAGGGCATATTGGTCTTTACAACCAAACTTTCACTTAAAAGGTGTATACACCCAAAAACTATGAAGAGGAGTGTATTTTTACAAAATCACTATGTGAAAAGGGTATTCTTCAAAGGACCCCTATATTGGGTCCTTATAAAATAATATGGCCCAATACAATTATTTCGTATATATGGCCCAATATAGGAAATATAATTTCCTAATAATCTCCCACTTGGGTCACATATGCACCTTGTACAATTGTATTACAAAACTGAAGTATGGCTATAAATATGTCATATTATTCATAAATATCCCCGAAATTGCGATCTCATCTATCATACATATCAGTACGAAATCAAAACGTTCGTCGTTGCACTTATTTGGATGGCAATTAGAACCCCCAATAGTCACCGTACCAATAAGCCCGAATGACATATATCGAGTATAGAATATGGCATGGAAATTATATGCAATGTGATGTACTATGCCTATTTCCAACTGGTCCTCTTTAAACTTTATTGAGATCGACCTTAGTCTTTTCCTTTTAATGCATTATCGCAAACTTTAAATGTTAAACCACAATAGGAAAGCAAAAGAATATGAAATCTATTATACATTAAAATTGAGCAGAGTCTACGAGAAAGTCAATCAATAACCAAAATACTGTAGTATACAAAAGAAAATGTCACATAAAGCACCTAAGCCAAATTATAAACTCCCATTAAAATTGTACACCATTCAAATATACAACACTCATACGAATAGTGTATTCATGAAAGACTTTAGGTGATAAATATTTAGTGAGCGGATCTGCTATCATAGAGTTTATATTGATGTGCTCTATTGACACAAGTCGACTCTAAATTCTCTCTCTCTCTCTCTATCTCTCTTTAATATCTAGGAACTTAATGTCTATATGTTTTGACTTTGATGAGCTTCTATAGCTGTTAGAATATTAAACTACTGAGTAATTGTCATAATAAAGCTTTAATAGTCTTTTAATGCCATTTACTATATACAGCTCGGTAACAAAGTTTCGTAGCCATATTTCCTAATTGGATGCCTTATAACAAGGTATGAATTATACCTCCATAGTTGAATTAGCTACGAGTGTCTGCTTGGTACTCTTATAAGAAATAGCTTCTCTGGCTAAAAAAAAGTCATAGCCAGATATAGATATCTTGCAGTCTAGACAATCAGAGTCGGAGTACCTAATGATCTCTAAAATGTCCGATCTCTGATAAGTGAGCATGTATTCTTTTGTTCTTTATAAGTACCTTATAACATTCTTTGCTGCCTTCCAATGATCCACTCTAGGGTTACTCATATATCTACCTAATATACCAACTATGAACGTAAGATCTAGATGCGTATATACCTGTGCATACATCAGACTCCCTATAGCCAAAGTATAAGAAAACTGTTGTATGGCTTTTTTATTAACATCATTCTTCGGGCTTTGACTGAGGCTAAATTTATCTCCCATGGACACTAGAGTATCTATTGGTGCACATTTATCTATATCAAATCTACTGAGTACTCTCTCGATATAGCTCTTTTGTGATAACCTAAAGATACCCCGAGTGCAATCTTGGTGTATCTGTATACCTAATATAAAAGAGGCGACTCTAAAATCTTTCATTTCGAAATTCTTCGCAAGAAATCTCTTGGTGTTGTGCAATAAGCTCATGTCACTACTTGTCAGTAGTATATCATCAACATAAAATACCAGGAAGATAAACTTATTCCCACTAAACTCATGGTATATATAATCATCAATAGGATTCACCTCAAAACTGAACAAGAGAATTACTTTTGTGGTACTATTGACGGGAAACCTACTTGAGAACATAGATGGACTTCCTAAGTTTGCAGACCATAGACTTTGGATCTCCTGATATAAAATTTTCTGGTTGTACCATATATATTGTCTCATCAATGTCACCATTGCGAAATGTTGTCTTAACGTCCATCTGATGAAGCTCAATGTCATAATGAGCCACAAGTGCCATAATAACTCAAAAGGAGTCCTTCGAAGTAACTGGAGAGAAGGTCTCTTTAAAGTCAATGCATTCCTTCTGAGTGAAGCCTTTAGCGACAAGACGTGTCTTATATCTCTCAACATTGTGTTTCGAATCCTGTTTGGTCTTAAATATCTATTTGTAACCAAAGGGCTTCGTACTTTCAAGTAATTTAACGAAATACCAAACATCATTGTTTCTCATAGACTTCATCTCCTTATTCATGGCATCAATCCACTTTTGAGAATTGGAACTTTGTTTGACTTATGTGAAATTAATTAGATCATCTTCCATTACCCTGATGTCAAACTTATGTTCCTGAAGATATACGACATAGTGGAATTGTATTTCTCCTTTCTCTAGTGGACCTCCTTAAAAGCACTTGTTCTTAAGGTCATTGACTTTGCTCTATAGGAATATTTACCTCAACGGGGATAGGAACTTGCTGAACATTGTCTTGAACTGGAGCGATTGCATCTTGAACAATAATATTGTCAGAAACAGAATCCTGAGTGTAGTGACCATTGTCAATAGCAACTATAGAAAGAGAAATGAATTCCTCCTCAAAGACAATGTTCCTAACCTTATCTTCTCTCCTAAACTCAATATCTTTAAGAAATTTGGCATTTTCCCTCTCAAAAAAAGACTTTGCTCTGGGATCATAAAGCTTATAGCCTTTGGACATTTCATAATATCCCATAAAGTGGCAACTTACTGTTCTTGATTCTAATTTCTTTTCATTTAAGCTGTAAGGCCTTGCCTCAGCTGGACAATCCCAAATGTGTAAATGGTTAATACTAGACTTTCGCTTAGTCTAGAGTTTATAAAGGGTTTTAGCTACTGCATTGCTCAGTACTCTGTTAAGGATATATGTTACAGTTTTGAGTGCATCTCCCCATAGTGATTCTGATAAGATGAAATGACTGATCATAATCCTTACCATATCCTTTAGTGTCCGATTGCGTCGTTCAGTAACACCATTCATGCTAGGTTTCTCAGGTATAGTGTGTTGCAGGACAATGCCGCACTCTTCAAAATACTTAGCAAAGGGCCTTGGATGTTACTTACTTAATCTGTTATACCGACCGTATTACTCACCACTACTATCAGATTTAACAGTCATAATCAATTACATAGTTCAGCAGCACCATTCATGCTAGGTTTTCCAGGCATAATATATTGAGGGGTGATGCTGTACTCTTCTAAATACTTAGCAAAAGGCCCTGGACGTTGCTCACCTAATCCGTCATATTGATCGTGGTACTCACCATTATGATCAGATTTGATAGCCTTAATTTTTTTATCAAGTTAATTTTCAACCTTAGTTTTATAAGCCTTAAATACGTCTAGTGATTATGACTTCTCATAAATCAAGTATATATACCCATAGCGAGAATAATCGTCTATAAACATGATAAAGTATTGTTGTCCATTCCAAGAAGCCGTACAGAATGGACCACAGATATCCATATATATTAGTTCTAAGACGCTAGAGCTCATATTGGTACCTAACTTCCTAATGTTTGTTTGTTTTCCCTTTATTCACTCAACGCAGACTTGAAAGTCTGCCAAATCAAGGGGATTAAGGATCCCATCAGACACAAAAAATTTAATTTGTTATTTAGAAATGTGTCCTAAGCATCTGTGCTACAGCATCGATGAGTCCTTATTAGTTAATTTTCATTTTATACCTCTTGAATTAATATGCAAAGTCTCATTAATGGAGGGTTAGATATTTAACATATATAAGTTATCATTAAGAAAACTGGTACCAATAACAATTGAATCACGCATAAGACTAAATAAATTATTTTCGAAAGAACAAGTAAAACTAGATTTGTCTAATATAGAAATAAAAACTAAATTTCGCCTTAAAGACGATACTACAAAAGTCTCATACAAATCCAAATGTTTTCCAGTATTCAAAAACAACCTAAAATGCCCTATGGTCTCTACCTCAACTGTTTGGTCGTCGCTCACATAGATGACCCTTTCAGTATCACTTAGCTTCTTGCTCCATAGGTAACCCTGCATGGAAACACTTATGTGACTCATAGCACCAGAATCTAACTACCAAGAATTATTAAGTATAGAAGTCAAATTAACTTCAGAATAAATATAAATGAAAAGCTTACTATTCTTAACACACCAAGCTTTGTACTTAGTGCATTCCTTTTTCAGGTGTTCACTCTTTCTACAAAATAAGTAACCTTGTTCATCTTACTTCTTTTGTGCTTTAGCAGGTGGAGCCATTGCAGCTTCTTTACCCTTATTCATTTTCCCTTTCTTTTCCTTAGAGGTAGTAGTCAAGTTAGTACTTTCTGGCCTTTCGGCTTTGATTTTCTCTTCCTCCTGAACACAAATGGCTATTAATTCATTAATATTCTATTTATCTTTTTAGGCATTGTATATAGTCTGTAAATTTCTATACTGATTAGAAAGATAAAGCAAAACCAAAGTCACAAGTAAATCCTCAAAAATTTCTAACTTAAGTTCCTTAAGCTTGTCAGCCAAATGAGACATCTGCATAATATACTCCCTTATATTTCCTTTTCTGTTGTACCTTATTAAGACAAGTTTTCCTAAGGTAGTAATCATCTTACCCTTTTCATTCTTGAGATATAATTTCTCAAGAGCAGCAAGGAAAACCTTAGTATTTTCTACTTTCGGCAAAGAGTCCTGCATGATTTATGGAATCGAGCGTTTCATGATCATTACACTCATACGATTGGGCTTTTCTCACAGCTCAAAGTTCCTTTTATCCTCAGTAGAATTTTCTTCTGTAAAAGCAGCAGGTTGGTCCTTTCTGAGTGCCAAGTCAAGATCCATACAACTCAGTACGATCATGACATTCTTTTTCTAGGCCTTAAAGTTTATGCCTGTAAGCACAGAAATTGTACTTAGATTAGTAAAAAATACTAGTAGCAGAAACTGAACAGAGAACAAAATAAAATCATAAATTAAACATGCTTATAACTTAAATGTCCTATAAAAGCATACGAGTTGATCACAAAATATGTAAGCATGGCATTTATCATATAATTACATAAAGTAGGCTACCATCACAAGATACCTAGTACAACATTAATAAGCCTTTCTTTGGACCGACTCATTAACTTGCAAGTGGTACTCTTAAGTGCAATAATCAAATACTGACAGTAAATCCTATAAAACAACAAACCTTCCTTTGAGCCAATTTATTACTCACATAAAAATCGAACAACTGTCACGTAATTATCATCACATGTGTGTTTGTTGTCGTGCCAAATGATCACATTTATTTGGGCTAGTAATCACCTGTATTAATAACAAACTCATGACATCTTCATATGTCAGAATAAATAAGACTACGCAACAGAGGTTGATTTAGCAACTTATTGCTTTATCGAATCTATCCCAATATAAAGACAAATGGTATAATGAAAATCATCCAAAAAATGTCCAAGCCAAATAAGATTTTCATAAATACAAAACAAAAGCAATTGAGTTTATACTATTTATCAACTCTAGAATCCAAATAAAGTTTTTAACAGATAAATGCGGATTGTACTTAAATTGATTTTGAGGTAATTAAACTTTATTAGTCATGTTTTGGATTGGATCCTCTTGAATTGGGTCAAAAACGACTCAATTCTACTAAGAAAGGACCAAAATATTGAAATTGGGTCCAAAATTAACCCTTGTACTCGAGAGGTCAGCACTGTAGTGGTAGCCAAAATTGAAGAGTGCTACGACACTAATTGCTAAGCTTTGCGGCGCTATGAGTTTTGGCGAAAGACCAGAATCTTTATTTGCTAAGTACCGCAGAGCGCTGCGACACTACATCTGTAGCGCTACGGCACTTAACCGAATGTCGACGTAGTGTTGCAGCACTGCGAGTATAGTACCGCAGGGTTGTGTCGATTTTTTACAAAAACTTTTGCGATCCAAAAATCGCCGAAATCATCAAAATAAATCAAAATAGTGATTTTAATCGTTAATGATTATATTTAACGACCCTGAAACCCAGAAATAAACTCCCAAAATATCAAAATACTTAACATATTATAAAGATCATAGATCATGCATGAATAATCTAAAACCTAGAAAACCTAATAGGCATAGATTATAAGAACAAGAATCATGCGTGATTAACCTAATCAATTTAATATAAAAACATGCTCTGATACCACTTGTTAGATGATATTAGGATTGCAAATAAACCGAATAGAAACCGTAAATCATTCATGCGCTGCGAGTATAGTGCGCAGGGTTGTGTCGATTTTTTACAGAAACTTTTGCGATCCAAAAATCGCCAAAATCATCAAAACAACTCAAAATAGTGATTTTAATCGTTAATGATTATATTTAACGACCCTGAAACCCAGAAATAAACTCCCAAAATATCAAAATACTTAACATATTATAAAGATCATAGATCATGCATGAATAATCTAAAACCTAGAAAACCTAACAGGCATAGATTATGAGAACAAGAGTCATGCTTGATTAACCTAATCAATTTAATATGAAAACATACTCTGATACCACTTGTTAGATGATATTAGGATTGCAAATAAACCGAATAGAAACCATAAATCGTTCATGCTAAATTGACGGGTGAGGGATTGTTGAATATACCTGAGTCCATAGCTAATCTGTAAAGGATTAGAGATAAAGAGACCGAAAGTAGAAGTGAAAACAAAAGATGGTATCTTGAGGGTTTTGATCTTCTGCAGCCGAAAGCCTTATGTCACTAAGATAAAGTTTTCTATAACTAATGATGGGTTACAGGGAATTGAGCATACGTTATTTTTGGCTGCAGGGACCATAACCCTAATAGGTTTTTTAAATAGTTTATGTTGGGTATCTATCAAACCCAACTAACAGGGTATCCACAATGATATTCATACCCAATTGGATATTCTGACCCAACTTTATTAAATCACATAATAGGTTTTTATGAAATAATATGGTCAAATATAATTATTTTGTATATGTGGCCAATATAGAAAATACAATTTCCTAACACAACTGAGTTGTATTTCGACCATATAGAATTTTCTATATATGTAATCATTGACTACTAATATTTTTATCATTTTGTAGAATGTGGTTTATGATCATGATTCAGGTGGTTGATAATAGTATAGTAATGACTTCAAGGACTTTCATAGCCAATTTTCTTTAATATGTGATCCATATAAACCTAATAATAAAAGTGGCATGCTTTTCAGCGCAAATGATTCCAAGAATTAAAGGTGATCTTCAACCAAAATCCTTGTTTACAAATTAGATAGCTTAATGAGTGTCCTTTTAGTAGAAAATAGAAAAACTAATTCAATACAATGTGAAAAAGTCAACACTATCAATTAAGTACTGATTTGAAGATCTTAACCATAAGAACAAACTCCGTGGGAGTGATCATTAACATTTTCTTATTAGTCTCTAAAATTCACTTTGGTAGTTTCTCTTTTCCACTCAAATAATAAACTAATAGAGCAAAGACCATTTATAAAGAAGGTTCCTTTTGGAATTAGTTAATCATATTCTCATTTTTCCATTTGTAATGGCATTTAAGTTTCTGAGAATTTTGTCTTATGGTACGAAAATTACCTATTGGTCATGATATATATATATATTTTAAAGATTGAAGAGATTTTAACAAATTATTTGATTATAATATGATCTAGCATTCAAATTTGATACTATCAATTAGTGCTCTACAACATATATAAGCATTCTTTTCCCCTCTTTTTTTACAAGGTGCACCCAATTTTATAGGACGATATAAAACATAATACCTTTTAGACCGTCAAATTTTCATCGGAGTTTTAAGATTTGCACAAAATTGATTTTAATATAATTCTAGTAGCCATGATCTGATTGTTAAAAGCGAGCGCTATATATGTATTATTGCATGCTATGAACATAAACCCTTTAGCCCATCCAGCAGGAATTCATAGTTTATATATGGTGTAATACTAACACTATAAAAGTATAGAAAAAGATAAGTTTTTGACCAAGAGTGCACTCCAATTATGGGGAACTGTGAGGGGTTTTTAGCAGGTAGTCAAAAAGAACCATCCTAGACAACAGAATCTTAAACAGCAATTTCTTCTGCAAAAGAGACTATATAGCTATATATATATATGACAAAAGAATAGAGAAATTGAAAAAGTTGAATTCCCTAATATTCACGCCAAGCCCACAGTCAGGCCCCTCCCAAATATATTCAAACAGATTCTCTCTCTCTCTCTCTCTCTTTTCCTTGATCTAAAAACCAGAAGGGGCCCATGATTAATTCGAGAATTTTGATTCTGAAAGAATCGAGATGTAATCAAATATTGTGTAGGAGTAGGACCTAAGAGACGACAACATAAAAAGTGATGCCCTGATGAGAAGGGTATCAAATGAGTTTTTTCTTTGGTCTCTTTAAATACTCATTTACACCCCTTTTTTCATTTCTATTTAGGCTCCACACCTCACTACTCTTTCTTTTCCTTTTGACCAAACAACATTTCTTACTCTCCTAATCTTTACCCACCAATTCAGTTTACTCTTCGGATCACGTGAGTTTTAGATAAGCACAAATCACATTAATCGTTTGATTGATGAGAGAAATATTGGAGTGATTTAGTACATTAATTCTTCTTAATTAAAAAAGAGAGAAATGTTGTTTCATATCACTATTGTGTACATAAACTACTGCAATGTAATATAATATTGTGATCGAGCTAAAATTAACGAAATACTGCTAGCCGTAAGGAATCAAATTACTCGTCAATTAATTCTGTTTCCCATGAGTGGAGTACGCCACGTGCAAAATGCATGGCTCATGCACGTATTCGAATAATAATGCCGTGATTGCGTGAGCCAAAATCTTCGCTGGCTATTGGCTATAAGTATATATTCAGTCAAACAAGCCTATACTTTCCACAAAACACCCAGTACTACTACCTACATAAATATTATATTTATGTCATCTCTCGCTCTCACCAGCAAGAAAACCAATCCCCTCTCTTTACTTTTCCTCAGTATATCACCCATCTCCTTTTTCTCTTTTCCTCATGATATTAATTCATCATAAATACTTATTAGAGATCCCTACAACCTATCCAACTGTCTTCTCTATCTGCTCATATAAATTTTACCCCACCTCCCATTTTCTCCCTCTCATAAAGATTCAATCTCTCAAGTCTCAGACCCTCCTTTCCTTTCTTCTTTTAACTATATCATACTTCTCAATATTTGGTTTCTCCCAGTTTGTCGAAACATGTCAAGAAAAGATAGGAGGGTGAATTTCAGTCCTGATGTCAACAGTATGCCAATGAGTGATTTTCTCAAACGCAGTGTCTCGTTCCGATCATCGCCAGGAAGTTGCCGGAAAAGGGTCGCCGGGGTTTGGAGTTTTCGGCTGCAGCCGAAGGATTCGAAGTACTACTCGCCGATAGGGTTTCTCCGCAGCCTGAGGGCTAAGGTGGCTAGAGCAATTTGTCTAGTGTCCAACAAGAGAAGGTCTTCAGGTAAAGTATCGGCGTCTAACTTAACTAGGTGTCGATCAGTATCAGATCCTATGGACTCTCACAGAGCTGAAGCTTTAGAGGATTGCATTGAGTTCTTGAATTCTTCTGCTTCTTTGAAGAGGACAAATTCAGTTTCTTCGAATTACTAGTTTTGTGGATGAGTAGATCGATCATGTATATGAAATTAAAGAAACAATTGTGCTTATGATTTTTTTTTTTGTTTTGTTTTGTTTTTTTTTTTTTTGTTTTTTTTTTTTTTTTTTTTTTTTTTTTTTTTTTTTGTTCTTTTTTTTTTTTGTTTTTAGATGCAGGAAATTAAGATACATCCATCTAGAGTGCAAGTCAGATTGTTAGTTTGTTTATTACTTTTCCTTCTATTTTTTCAAGCAAATACGTTCGGGATTTTTAATTCTCCAATACATATAGCTTCCTTCTTTGTCAAAATGCGTATAAGACTCCACAATATGGTGCAACGAAGTAAGATGAAGTGTATACCTAATGCTATAATTGATGTCAGTTCATGGCAACCACCACTAATGGCAAAGGGGAGTTTCAAATTAATTCTAACCATTGACAAAAAAAAAAAAAAAAAAAGTGAAAAACAAAATGAATAGAGGATGAAAAATTATTGCATACAAATCACAGTCGAAAAAGGCAAAAAAGAAGAATTTGTTGGCTAGAAAAAACGGTCTTTAATTATGAAAAATAAAAGTTCCTGTCTGATATTTCACCACCAGACAACGCTAAAGATACTGACCATTCTTTCAATGGGCTGTGGGCTGGCCCTTGAGTGTCGTGCCAACATCTGTCTTGTGTAATGTATTCATAGGAAACGTCACTGTCAGGACCACACTGTTAGACAAAAGTAATTTGTTATCCACTAATTTCTCACAAATAGAGAGAGAGAGAGGAAACACGATCTCATTTTATGTTTGCTTTATTTCAATCTTTTGACCAACTAGTACAGCCCAATTTGCTAAAATGTTGCAATTAGCATAGGAACAAAAGACCCACATCCCAAAAATGAATCTAATAATTGCATTCCCGACTGTTTGGCCCCCTCAATATTATCGGTAAAAGTTCATGGATTTTCCTTGCTTTTCCATAGAATGAATGGACATGTTCTATCTACTGTAGTTCTAAGTAGCACATTATTCGACGATTAAATCAATAAATATCACAATAGACTATAATGTAATATAATCGAAGGATGATTTTTTTTTTTTTTAATAAGTGGAGCTTAACTAATGACCACTACTTACTACAAATTTAAAGGAAAATAACACACACACACTCTACCAAAGTCTGAACCCCTGACCCCCCCAAACTCGTATAATCGAAGGACGATTAGATCAACAAATATCACAATAGACTACAATGTAATATAATCGAAGATTTGAATAGAAATCATGCTTTGAAAGAACTATTAGATTACAGGACTGAGACATACTCAGTAGGCCAGGAGTAATTGTAGATCAACTGACAATCAAATAACTTTAGGAAAAGTATTAGCATTGTGAAAATTTGTTGGCTTGTGTATAAAAAGATACAAGCAATGGCATTATTAAGAACCCAAGGAGAGCTTTTCAAGCTCTCGGATGCCCTGACTAGAAGCTTTCTTCATTTCAAGAGCTCTCTTATAGGGAGGAGCAATTGGAGGCTGTACAGGATCCAAACTCTGGTAAGTTCCCTCTGCAACTTTGGGCAGAGGATATGAACGGTCGGAATCATACCCGCCAAGGTCCCCGCAAGCTAGAAATGGGATATACACCTTATTTGGTCCTTCTAGCCAACCACTACTACAATCTGCCAAGTGACAAGTACCAAAGGGAGGTCACATTAACCATACAATTTGGACAACAGAAAATAAAATACGAAAATGACTTCTGTCACAAATGGTGACAACACTGCTCGGAGATGGGAGGGGGCTCCACATGT
The DNA here is from genome assembly GCA_002914845.1 of Trema orientale. Lineage (NCBI taxonomy): Eukaryota > Viridiplantae > Streptophyta > Magnoliopsida > Rosales > Cannabaceae > Trema > Trema orientale. The sequence goes on from JXTC01000063.1 coordinate 334,233, forward strand.
TGGTCCCATAAGTTCAATCTGTAGATGATGACCAACAGCACAGCCCACTAAATATTGAGAACAGATCAAAATAAGAATAATAATACATACTAAGTTACTAATCCATATCCAGTTCAAAATTTACTGACTGGTCGTTAGTGTTAGCATATAAGAAAACTTTGAAAACGGGCTGATTTCCATGGATCAGCTCAGTACCTATTCCATGTTCAGCCCCAGGCTCATAACCCATCTTTTTAGCAAAAGAATGAACCACTGACATTACGTACAGTTCTAACTAGGCATGACTACCAATTTAGTATATGAAGGATACTGTTGAATACAAATTCAATATGGGACAAAGGATATTACCTAAATCATCTGCTCCAGAGGGACTTCCCACCTTTTCTAGGAGATGATGCAAATCTTTCGGGATAAATCCTTCAGGAGGAGAATAATTCTCACAAACTGCAAACGCCTCTGTATACCACATGAGGAAGGAATAACTTAGTTAAAGTCTCATAAACTTTAAGATCCGTGTGTGCAATGTGCCTTATAGAAGCGGTTGATTTTGGACATAGAATGTGAGTTACAAGTATCTATTTAACATGATGTTCTGACTTAGTACTTCAGGTCTCGCAACATTTAATGAGTTTATCACCACTTGTCTCCAGACTAGCTGATTGGCAGACAATTTCCCCGATCAGGGTTGGCCAAATTCAAAGCTAAGTCAGATAGGAGTCGGAAAATCTTGTATCATGGAAGATCTTTTGGAACATAAATCATTATAAACTTAAAAGAACCAAGCATATAACTAGGAAGAAAGAAGAGAAATCCCGTGTGTTACCTATACTGGAGTTGCGGCTGCTTTTTGGCTTCGCAAAGGTCACTGTAGGGAAAAATAATTTCAGCTGCAACAAGGAAGTAAATCAAGAAGCAAATTCTTGGTAATCTTGGTTATTTTCATTCATAACTAGATACAAATAGATTATACTTCACAAGTATTTCCAAAGACCAAAAACTTGAACCTTTCAGGTGGAAAACACGGAAGGAAAAAATATCACAAGACTTAAACATATTGTTCACCAGAGACATTGACAACGGTTTAATTTTTTCAAAAAATTTGCTTCAAGGATCAGTTGGGGTCATGCATTTCTAACGCCATAAAACTGCAAATTCTCAGCTTCAACAGAGTGAATACTTGCTGGCTGAAGCTTAGTAAAAAAGAACTTTAAAAAGGACTGAAGCAATATAGAAAATCAATTGATGCATCAACTGGTGCATCCTTTGGCCATTGTCTGATGTAGTTGTTGATATAAAACTATCGATTCATTAACTCTTTTTTTTTTTTTTTTTTTTAAAGTGAAATATAAAACTGGATGCTTCTTCATTAACTCTTTAAAAAAAAAAGGTGAAATATTAAAACTGGATGCTTCTTCTGGACCCTAAATTAAGATAATATTTAAATTCTAGAACTGGATGCTTCTTCTGGACCCTAAGTTAAGATAATATTTGAATTCTAGAACAGGAACAGCAGCAGTTTATATCCACGCAAGGCATCAAGAAAACAAGTTACTGGAGACATAATGTGAGACCAATTCACCAAAAATTTAATTTACCTGGCAGTACAGAAGACTTGTATCTTTTCCCCGAAATATTTTAGCAATGAATTTACCACCTTCTCTTAGTACATGAGTAACGACCGTTAAACCCTGCATCGAAGGTCCACCAGATTTAACAATCTAATACAGCTTTAACAAGATTCAAAACATTGCTGACAATTATTAGCCCACAAGCTTTTTTAAATATAAGCAAGAATGACAGTCAATATGGATAGGTTAAAGTTACAATGAAAAATTTCTTTTAACCACTTCAATATATTGTCATGACCCCACCTTACTACATAAAAGAGAAACCTTAAATTGCATATCCAGTCTAACTGCCGCATAATTTTAAGCCATAGAGCTGTTTTTTCATAATTTCCACAAAATTTTGAGTACAACTGCTACTTGTAAACAAAGTGATATGAGTGAGGAGAAAACAAATAAAAGAGGAAATACTTGCTGCAAACCGATTGAAACAAAATGGACAAACCGCATATAAACACGGAAGATTCACGTTAAAGAAACTGGGTGATGAGACACAGTAATAAACAAGTGCATTATTTCATAATCCTTAAAGAGAAATCATACTTTAAAATTATGGTTATCAGTTCGGCTATAAAATGGTTTTTCATATAAGTGAAACAGGAAAACTTACTGCTAGTATGAGTTGAGATTGGACGAATTCATCCATGTCATGAAGGCCGGTAACTATAGATCAGAGCGAAAGCAAACTTATGTAAATAACAATTACTGCTAAAGAAAGTAATATGCTGCAACAACTGCTACTGCATACCATCAGGAGCGCCATCACAAACAACAAGATCAGCCTTGCAACCATCAAAATGTCTGATGACCTGTAAAAAGGTGAGAGGATAAAAAATGTCTTGCCATTAATTTTGCTGAAGACAAATTAAAGTTCTTCTATATATAAAAACCTGCCAATATTATCCATACTATACAAACCAATTCATGGAAAAAGAGATACTGTGCAGGAAATGAAAACAAGATTGTCTTAAAATGAATGTATTACGGCCATTGTGAACCTATGCATGTAGGAATAAAGAAGAAAAATCTAATTACTGTAGTAATTAATTTACTACTTTTGCATAACCCTTGAAGTTTTTTATAATTGGTTTAACCCTTGGAGTTCTATTATATTAATAGTGCCTCAACATAAGACCTTAAGAAACCAAAGCGATCAAAAGAGTATATATAGGCACAAAAAACAATAATGCTAAAACAAAAGGATTTGAACAAAATGGATTTAATTGCTGCCTACCACTTCAATCGTTCTAGCATTTGTTATATCGCCTTGTACTTGAATTACACCTTCAATTGGAGCCATGGGCTGCAGATCAATAGCTACAATAAGTGGAAGGTCACCATCCCTGCAATTCATAATGATGTAGTAATTTAGGGTCCTCCCAACAGGCTAGTCACTTGAAGATGGTTTTGACTTTTTAAATTGTCTGTATGATTGTGTGAAATATACATAATATAATGCAAAAGTGCATCGATATGCAAGTAAAAATAGAATTACTAAGTATGTTAAAATAAAAATAGAATTAGTAAGTTTGTTAAAATATAATGGAAGTCAATATTAAATACTTAAAACAGGGTTTTCCTATCGATTAGCATCACAAAGACATCCCAAGAACACATCTCAGTTTTGCCTATCGAACATCGTGTAGCTTCACAAAGAATAAACAAATAATACAAACTCCCATTATATGATTCTTTAAATACTTGGTATGGCGTGACTGGATCTCCATATATAACAGTTACCAACATGGGTAATCACAATTGTAATGTTCAAGCTTTCATGCATCTCCATTACTTAGTCAACTTACTTAGAATTAGTCAACTTACTTAGAATCGGGAGAAAGCTTTGCTGGGAGATATAATTTCCGACTCAAAACCTACAGATGAGAAATAGGAATGAAATTTAGGTAAGAGCCTTTGCATATCCTATCCCAAATCATCATGCCTAGCACCTTCAATTTGACAAAATGCAAAAGCCTTTTTCCAAAATTGTGATGAAGGTGGGTGACTTCATCTGAATGACTGAATTTTTCCTAAAACACTCGGTGGAAAAAGGGATGTAAGTAAAGAAAAAGGACAAGTTCATTTCTATCTACTATACCTGACTCCAGCTACCAGGGGCAGCACAAAGATCTACCACACGCTTCACTCCTGGAGTCAAACAGTAATCAAATTTGCGTTAAAAACAATAGTAATCAGATAGCTGAAACTAAAATTTATTTAATATTGCTGCAGGCTTGCAGCAAAATGTAGATGCTTGTAAGTCACTTTATTTTACATACAGAGGAAGGGCAGAAATTTCTAGAATGGTCAGGTATGCAATTTGCAATAGATGGTTAGATCATAGTAGTGCAAGGACTGAAACTGCATATTTATGATTGCGATCCATCCCGATTTTTATTAATATTTCTTTAAATGAAGAACTAGTCCTTTGACATTTATAGGAAAATACTTTTAGATCTCAATTACGATAACTTTATACATGGCTTTATAAATAGATCTTCAACAAATATTTGCTTTTTAGTAATAGAAATTCCCAGTCTCAACTATATTTCCAGTTAAAATAAGTGACAAAATGGCTAAAACTACTATTTAAATTGAATCTTAAGTGCTACAGGATAAAGTTCAGTAGCTTCTATCTATTCTCAGAACTCTTTCGGATGGAAATCAAATGAACATTAGCAAATTAAAACAACCATTTTCAAAATTAACTCACCCTCAAATATGTTGAATTCCTCATCTATCTGAAGAAGCTTAAAGGCACTTCGAGCACGCCAACCTTCTTCTTTTGCTTTACGGTAATAAATATCCTGCAGTAGATTCAACCAATTAGTTAAAAGCGGCAGAACAAAAAGAAGAGAACTAAAGCTCGAACAAAATAGAAAACCTACCCTTTTATCCCGTGAAGCTTTTCCCATGTTACAATATCAGATTGGTTTTTGTGTAGCGACTGGGGGAAAAAAAAAATATCCCGACTACTATGGTTAGTTCAAGAATCAGAAAACGAACTTAAATAGAACTTATACCGATTCAGTATAATGCAGGAAAAAATTCAAGTTTTCCTTTCAATAAAATAGAAGACAGCATATACAACAAAGCAAAATGACTAAACTCAACTCTTACTAAGCACAAGAACCCATCTCAAACTTGTATCACTTAGTCACTCCCTAACACCTTATTAGACCTTTTGGGTCTTCAATCAATTATTATCCTAGAAGTAACTTTTGCACTAATCCAAAAACAAGAAGCAAGAATCGGTCGCAGTCGATTCGTCTAGCCGCTCAACTTCAAGAATTATTGGTTTCTGCAGGTAAATACTCAATAGAAAGACTTAACATTGACAAACAATTACGAATCTTGGAATTGTAATTTCGTCGAACAGCTTATGTGCATAACTAGATTTCAATGACTCGTGTTGCTTCACAAAATTTCTCAGCAAATAAACGCAACAATAGAGTACAAGAAAATGTATTTAAAAGAGTCTACGCAATAATCCGATTTTTAACACTGTTAAATTAAAACTAAATAAATAAAATAAATAAATTGCAACTTCAAACACTGAGCAAGAAAGTGAAGAGTGAAAAAAGGAATAAACCTCAAGCTTTAGCTCGGGGTGTAAAACGACGTAGTTTTGTTTGATCAACCGGTGTTACTGGTTTGTGGGAGCTCCTGGTCTGACATGGGAGAGCTGCCAATCCCACTACCACGTTTTACAGTGAAACCCTAAAAAGCCGTTGGAGAAAGAGAAGTTCGTTGTCGTGTGAGGAGGGGCCCAATAAGGTTCATTATGGGCCTAATGGGCTAACAACTGGTGAACTGGGTTGTGCGATTCCAGTTTAATTGATTTTTTTTTTTTTAAAAAAAAAAAACATAAATAAGTCTTAAAAAGGAAAAAAAGAAAGAAAGAAAACATTTTGCTAATCTGCATTAGATTACCCATTCCTTTATTTTCTCTCTTTATTTTTGTTGGTTAAATGAGCTACAAACTTTCTCCATTACTTAAAAACTCTCACCACAAAATCCAGGAAAGCTGGATTTGATCCCAGAATAAGATGCTATGATTTTGTAACCAAGTGACTGTACCAACTCAATTAGAGCCATGTTCAATTCTCTTCGAAAATAAAACGTCTTATTAATCACATCTTTAATCGAATCGAATCCACGTTGTTTATTGAGAGAAGACATCTGTTTTTCTTCAAGGGAAAAAAAAATGACATGGATTGAGATATATAAATCGCACAATATTTTTGACTTCATTGTTAGTGCTAGAATATACTAGTGTCAAGGGTCATTGAATATTGTGTGGGATGTACTCTTAGGCACGTTTGGAATACAGTACAAGGATGAGATTATATTAGATTAAATTAATTCTATGGGTGGCAATTCGTGTCGGTGGGTCGAGTTCGTATTGGGCTGAAGTCTAATTTATACACAAATTATGTCAATCCGAACTTGACCCGTGACTTGTCGTGTCAGAAAAACATCAAAACTAACTTGACCCGTACATAAATTGGGTTGACCTAAACCCAATCCGTGCAACCCGTATTGGTGAATAACATCTAACCCACAACTCGAATTTGACCCGCCAACCCAATTTTGATCCATCGACCTGTTATGATTTATATTTTTCTCTTTATATTTTCCTTTACTAAGTCTATTATTATCTTATTTCAAAACAAATAAATTATGAGTAATTTATAAATATAACTAATAACTTATAATCCTAAATAATATATTTATAATAATAGTCATAAACAAATTAAATAAAAATATTTTTATAATTTAATTATGTATATATTTTTTTGGTGAGTCAAGTTCGGGTCAAGCGGATTGACCCGAACCCGACCCGTTTTTTTATTCATGTCATGCGGGTCGATCCCATTTCGACCTGCACTATTTTTCTTTGACCCTAATCCACAAAAAATTGTGTCATATTCGTGTCGTGTCTTCATGTCGTAACCCGAATTGCCAACCCCTAAGTAATTTTATGCTTGATGCATGCATATTAGAGGGATTGGATTGGATTAAAATAATCTACTCCAAAAATAATATCTTTAGAAGGGGATAAGATTTGAGAATTTGAGATCAGGAAGTATTTGGAATTTGGTTAAAAATAATAAAATGTTTTTGAAATAGTAAAAAATAGTACTTTCGAAATTAAACTTTAAAAGTGGTATTTTTCGGAATTAGCTTTTAAAAGTGGTAAAACCAAAAATAGAATTTTTCGAAATATTTTTAGAAGTAGTATCTTTTGTAAATAGTTTTCTAAAAATGATATTTCCAGAAATTAAGTTTTAAAGTGGTATTTTTTAAAATATTTTTCATTTTTTTGTAGTGGTATTTTTCAAAATATTTTTTTAAAAGTAGTATTCTTCTAATTAATCAAACCTCATAATTGTTATTTAGTTAAAACTATAAAACACACGTGCTAATCATATCCTAACAAAAAGTAGCACACCAAACATGGGATAGAATTGGACTATAATTCTATCTTATCATATCATATCCAATACAATTCAATCCTTTAAAATAATTCAATCATATCCTGTCTTATTTTATTTTGCATACCAAACGAAGCCTTTTAGTCTCTTATATAATGGAGAGTTGAAGGCTGTCCATGAGGATGCTTTAATATGACAAATTGGTAGATTTGGTATGCATGAAATAAGTTTGATAGCCGTGTTAGGACTTCTCTCTCTTTTTCTGTGAGATAGGAAGTGAAAATGTAATAATTCTAATATTCTTCATCAAATAAAATTTATATATGGGCACCAATCAAGTAGGTATTTTTTTTTTTTTTTACCTATACATAGATATTATTCCGACCAATGGAAATTTATCATGCACATTTTTTAATAATAAAAAGTAAGAGAAAGAAATAGCATTAATAATGCACATTTTTTCATGCACCTCATTATAGTCGTTGAATCATCATCATCTAATGATGATCTAATAGCTAAAAAAAAATATCTACACATAAGTGGAAAAAAAATACCTATTGAATTGACAACCTATCAATTCTTTTGGAGTGAAAATAAAGGGTTTCTGACACTTATACCTACAAAAACCGAAAAGAATTACAAAAATACAGAAGGTAGGGTTTTTTCTAATTTTTGCACGGTTTTAATTAGGAAAATATCACTTTTTAAAAAATATTTAGAAAATTATCATTTTTAAAATAGTTATTGGTTACCGGTTTTTGGAAACTGGTTACTGAAAACTGGTTATCGGTTATATACCAATTATAAATATCTTCGATTACCAGTTACTAGTTTCTGAAAACTGGTTACTAGAAACTAGTTACTATTTTAAAAAGTGGTATTTTTATAAATATTTTTAAAAAAACAATATTTTTTTAATAAAAACCGTACCGCACCGTGAAAAATACAAAGACACTGTATTTTTCCAATTTTTTTCAAAAATACCGTATATTTTCTAATTTTCCCAAAAATAAATAGTATGTATTATGTCACGAATTACATGTCATATTATGTAATTTCATAAACTTTATTATTTTTATGACTATTGTTTTTTGGTTGAAAAATTCATAAACTTGATCTCACGACTAGGAGTTACTAACTTCATTTTGAAGGTTGAACATACGTTGGACTAAATCGAGAACTGAATTATAAAAAGAAGCGAAGAAGCTCGAAGTAAATGAACCTGTCAAAATAGAGTCGGAGAAGGGAATAAATAAATAAAAAACAGAATCCACTCTCGTATGTCCGTTGTTGTTAAATCGTCTTTAAGAAGCAATTCTTCAAAGGGAAAAGATCACTAGGGCGATATTGACAACGAAATGAACCCAATTAAAAAAAAATTTCGAAAGGCTAAACAATTTGGCAATATAAGCAATGTAATTTCCAAGTGGGACTAGGTTACCAGCATCACATTACAAACGATGAATACGAAATAGTTCCAACTTTGGAACCTCTGCCACCAAGGAGAATACACAAATATTCTCAAAGAGAATCCTCAAAAGTATCAAGAAAAATGGTGTCCGCCACTCCTAAAGCTAAAGCTGTCCTAATCGAAATCCAAAATACCAGTAAAATTTATTTTTCAGCTACCACTGACCGCAGGAACTGCTGCCGGCTTAGCATCCTCTGCCTTCTCATGTTCTTTATTCAGCATCTGAAAAACCAGCAATTGCAAATTAGAAAATTCAAAAGTTCAACAAGTAATCGTAGAGTAACTCATTCTAACATCTCAAATACTCGTACAACTAGTGAAAAACTTTGAGAATACAGAGGTATACACACACATATACAAGGACAAAAGAAAAATGTTGAGAAAGTTGTATGGAGCTTAAGCTATTCAAGCACCATTTTCCACTAGCCCAGCCCACAGGATATTCAGGTAAAACACCTGTTTACGGCAGGGAACTGGGAACTTGAGCAACATAAGAGGAAAACTTCAATCAGGCCCACAAGTGTTAAAAAGGAAATGCATACAGGGCATCTTGTAAGCATGACATAGCTAACAGACGGTGAAACAGGAAAAGGATGAAAATAAAGAGCATGCTACCTTGTTATTGATCAAGTTATGGAGTGCAATTACACTTCGGATGAGAGAAGAAAGATATATAACCAGCATCATATCATTTGTTTTCACTGCAAAAAGACAAGGAGATTATTAATAAAGACTTTAAAACATAATCAGATAGGCACGCTCAAATTACAAGGAACTGGGGACAAGGGTCCTGCTTATAATACCTGCAAATCCCTTGATTAACTCGGTTACATTGAGATTTGGTAGCAGATTGAATATGTCCTGCAATTTGGAGGTAAATTAATTTCTAGATCTTAAAATATGTCTTAAGGACAGAACAACAGATGGAAAATGCAGAAACGGCCAAGCATCCAGCAGAACAATACGAGAAACATGACATTATGAGTCTATAAAGAGAGAGGTAGTAGAAGATAATACCTGTAAATGGTAAAGTATCTCATGATTTAACGGAAGCTTCTCATCAATAACAAGATCCAGGTAACCACGTATTTCTCGTAACCGTGCATCCAAACCCTTCAAGGCTGTAAGTTTTCCAGTAACCTGAACAAAACAAAAGATAAGTCCCTCCTATAAATTCGATATACATTCCTAACAGAAGACAATACCCTAACATAAGAAACTGGAGAACAAAGAACAAAGTAAAGATCAAACCTCAGTTGCAAGTGTACTAATTGTAGTATCCTTCACATCCCTTAGCAAATGTTCCACTCCTATAATTGGATGCGATGTACATAGTACATACAATCAGTTTAATAAAGCAACACCAGGGAAAAAATTAATAGAAAACATCAACTTAATTATGTGAAACAGGTAATTATGTGTTATACTTATAACTAATCATCTCATGATAACCATACCTATTTCCTCAACCTCATGAGCAGCAATTTCTGAGGGCACATGAACAAAAATCTTTTGGCTTTTCTGAGTGGCATTCTGTTACAATAATGAAGAAGGTTAAGCTCATGAAGGTTTAAGTGGAGATAATGGACAGCAGAAGATAAATTGTGAATGCAGAAGATAAATTGTGAATTTCATAAGCAAGTTTATGATAATCACATTTCTCAATAGCAGATGATATTACATCATAAAACAAACCCAACAAGATAACTCGTTGGAGAATGAGCAACACAAAAGAAATGATAAATTTGTACCTCTTTAACTTCTTCGACATCGAAGTAAGCCTTGGTAGGTATTCCCAGTTCCTTGGGTTGGACATCAATAATCACCAAGACAGGATTTGGGACATAGCTATACTAACAGAAAGAACCGGTTATAAGGATGACAGTAAAATGCAAATATAACATGGTTTCTAAACAATTATTACCCTAGAAAAATAATAAATTCATGTATTGATGATGATCTAATGACAAGCCATGCTGGTGAAAAGTAGAGCTCCAAAAGAAACTTACTTGTCAAAGAAAACAAAAACTACAGCCATATTTGGAACAAAGTTGTATAAAACAAATTGTAAGGACTAAAGAATACTATGTGGCAGTGCATGAGGTCACTGGCATATCTCAACTATAACCTTTTCCCTCGAATTAAAGATACATAATCTTACTTGTGGAATAAACTATGAATATCTAGATCATTCTCCCGTAGCTTCGGCCCAGTACTATACCAGCCTACAACGTGCTCTTTTGCTGAACATTACCAGAAATCCACACAAAAATAAGGAGTTAGTCCCCATGAAATTTTAGAAAAAAACCATTATCAACCATTATCTAAACTAAGTTGAGACAGAGGTACCATTTATTCTCTTGAACATTGAAAACATTGATTCATGGTAGTTGTGGTCAAGAAACCAAATACTGGGGTCTTTCTCATCCTCTTCAAAGGGCACTGAAATTTAAAAAACATCTAGGGTAAACAAATTTGTCTTATTATCAAGTCAAATGCATTTCAAGTGTAGAAAAAATATGAAGTTACACCTAAGGGTGTTGCCTTAATAGTAAGCACTAGAGTGGTACAAAGCATTGTAAACTATTAACTTTCAAATTAGGGAAAACTAAGGGTGCGTTTGGTACATGATTCGAATCCTATTTTTCAAATCTAGAAACAGCTTTTATATAGAAAGTTGGAAGGATAAATGTTTTATCCTTCTAACTTTCTACAAAAAAGCTGTTTCTGAATTTGAAGAATAAGATTCGAATTCTATACCAAACGCTCCCTAAAGAATTCAAGACAACAAATACGAATTGACATCCCAAAGGCCTCTACACATACATCTTGAGGCTTCAAGTTCTAACATCAATTTTAATTTTGGTACTCACGCAATTCCTATCATTGTAGCCCTTACATTGCCATAAGACTATTACCACACCCTATAATTGAAGTAGAATCCAATTGTGTACGAATAAAATAGCCTGAGTCGAACCTCAATCTTTTCAAAATACCTCGGTCCCGTCTTGAAAATTAAATTGACAGTTTATGAGAGAGCATGACCATAAAAACCTAAAAAGTTGCAAACCTATCTATATATCCTCACTACTTTCATGGTGTTTGGTCTTGAATCTCGAAGAAGCACCCCATGTTATTTCGTAAAAGCCTAAAACTAAAGTTCAGTTGAGAAATAAGCTCAAATTCATAATGCACACCCAACTCAAAAAAAATAAAAAAATAAAAAAATAAATAATAATAATAATAATAATAATAATTCCCAAACATACAAATAGCCCAGTCATCACAATGAACGCCTTCCCCCTGGTCTACAAAACCCTATAGCCACCAACATAGCCAGCCAGGCAAACAAAAACGAGAATCCAAAATTCGAATTCCTAACAACCTTTTAACATGTCTAGGGTTTGACACGACGCATATATTGATTGGACTGATAGAAATTTGGGATCGTAAAAGAAAGGAATTAAAAATTGGGGACCTGCATAGCTGTTGGAGACGTCGACGGTGCCTTTGAAGGAGCTCCCGAGCAAGACACCGACGACCCGTTTGCGAGTGTCCTTGGCGACGCGGTTGTAGTTGTCGACGATGCTCAGCAACACCAGAGGGTGCACTATCACCTTCTCTATGGGCCTCGACGATATTTGCTGCGTCTTTATTACGTCCATCGTTGATAATCTCTATTCTCTTCTCTTCTCTACTCTGCTTGCTCTCGCTCTCGCTCTCGCTTGCTCGCTCGGTCGATATTTTAAACGAGTCCCCTCTCCTCTCCTGTCCAAAGACAGAGAAGAGTACAGCCCAAGAAGAAGAATACCAAAGTGAACTCTCTCCCTTCCCACTTACATTATCTGTTAAATTACCATTTTACCCTTACCGTCTCTCTTCTTGTTTTTTTTTTTTTCCCCCCCCCTGATCCTTCGCATATTCCTTATTATATGGTAAATTTAGGTTGATGTTACATTTTTTATTTTATGTTTGGATGCACGAATAGTTTTTTGATAACTATTGTTTCTCTTATAGGTGATTAAAAAAAATCATAATATTGAATGAAACTAGTATAGAAATTCTTAAATTTAATAGGGTAATTTTGTTATTTATACATTAATTGTCCTAATTTAACTAACATAACATGGTCAAGTCTTTTTTTGATAAATTGAAATTTCATTCAACAAATACATATTTCAGAACAATAATCCACTTGACACAATAATCAAAATACAAATAATCCATTACAATAAATGAATAATTGTTAAAACCATTGTATTCGACTAACGATATAAGAGGAAATACAAAACGCTAACAGAGGTATAACTGGAGCTTTATGACACATGTCTCTTTACTCTTCAAAATCAATCTCCACCACTAAAGCTAGCCTTTCCAACTGATATGTGATAGATCTTTTGCATAAATCGATCTTAAACTGAATAAACTCTTCCACATTTGAATCAGAAAAGTCTCAAATCTAAAAGATAACTATGGAAAACTGTATGAAAATAAAGAAAACAAATAAAACGTATACATAACTAAAATCAGATGGGACAAAATAGATTTAAATGCATGTAAGTGAATGTCTTCACATATAGGAAAGGATTCTTGAAACAATTAAAAGAAAAAAAAACGACAAAAGAAAAAATCTTGACAGAGAGATAGGTCGACATCTCCTTCCTTGGCAGATAAAAAATCTTGATGTATGGGATGAAAAGGATTGCTTTAAAGGAGAGAAGAGCAGCTAGAGTTTGGAGAGCGGCCAGAGTTTGGTTTTGACCTATTGTATAACAGGATCAATCTTAGGGATAGTTAAAACATAATTTTTTTTTTGGTTGAAAATGAAATTTTAAGAGGGTTTTCTCATATTTAAAAAAGCACAAGATATTTATGAAAAATAAAAAGGAAAAAAATTGAAATATAAGGCATTTGATGCGATTTTTCCTATTCTAAGCAAAAACTGAAACATATAAAGTTCTACTATTCACGTGGACAATACATAACGAATATATTGATTAACACCAAACACAACGCATCATGAACGTGTTCAACATATGGATTGACATAAAGAACTAAGAAAATCTAATGAATTCTTCATGATAATTGAAAACCATGTTCAACAGTAGCTATATAGGGCTAGCAATATTGATAATTATCCTCATCAAAAGGCTCCGCAATTTCATTATATTCTTGTGCTTCCACGTTGTTAGATCTTGAATCTCTATAAGCATACCAAATTGCCATCACAATGTACAAAACAAGATTGGGTGCAGACAACATAGCCAAAATCCAGTAATACTTATCCAAATGACTCATATTTAAAGTGTCTTGGAACCAACTAGGATTGCCTCCCCTCGAACTAATCTTTTTCAATAAATAAACTGATAATACACTGCCTAGAATTCCCACTCCATAAACTCCAACAGCAGAATGAACCATGTATATCGTCCCATGGATTTAGGAACTTGATTACTTAAGAAACAAGGAATGCTAGTCTCTGCAATCCCATCGAGGCCTCCGAGGAGAAGAAATTGCAGCAGTAACCAAAACATGCTCATGGGAGTTATTTCTTCTGTAACCCTACAAAGTCTCCACCTATTCTTCTCTTGTTGCTCCAAACTTTGCCTTGGTAATATAATTGCAGCCTTGTCTAGACACCTACATTAGATGAAACAAACTTAGTTCCTTTTCATTAATAGTTGTCATGCTATTACTTCATGAAAAAAATACTTAAAATTAAAGAAAACCTTAGGCGACGACTATGAGGAATTAAGAAAAGATCACGTTCACGTCTCTCATACAGCCAATTGGCATCTTCTGGGGGTTTACAGAATAATTTAGAGGACTTCCTTGTGGTATGAGCCATGTGTATGAACATAAACTACTTAAGAAAATAATTGTTGTCACTACCGTACATATAGTTGGGATCCCAAACCTTATAGACCACGGCTTTATGTAAGGAAGTGCTACAGAGCCGGGTAAAGGGACGAAGACTACTGCGAACTTTCCAATGCAGTTTGCACAAATAAACCAATCACCACGTTCTTCCAAACTTGATAGTGCCAAGTGCTCAGCAATGAGCGATCCCAACAACGTTGAGTGACCGGACATTCCGATGGCAACTAGAGCTAATACTGTATAAAAGAGGACCTTTTGTGCTTCACCAATACACTCAGGCATATATGCACTGAAAGTTCCTATTACGTTAGATAGCACTAGAGGAGTTGACATTGTAAGAAATCCTAAACCCTGCATTTGGGAATACATAGTGCTACAAAATTTTAAACCTTGCATTTGGAAGTACATGCACAAAACATTTTTTCCCCCAAAAAAGAAAAAGAATACAGAAGAATTAAAGAGGGAGATTCCATAGTGCACTTGCACAATAACGTAAAACTACAACTTTTAGGTCTGGTTAATTTCCTTTAAGGGATTCTGGTTCAATTTCCACCAGGCACCAACACTTCCTTTCTATACAATAATAATTATAATTAAGAGAGTCGCATGCTTAGCTTGATTAGTACAACCACAACCCACCTCCATAGTTGGAAAGTAGCTTATAAGTTGATTACTTTGGCCAGATTGCCTACATCCTGAATTAGATCCTCAAGGGCAGCAAGATATTATTTTGTTCGTTCTCGACTCAATTTTCTTTTTAACAATTTTTTTTTTCTTTCTAGGGTTGTTGAGCTAAAGATTAATGTTGACGTAGTTGTCAACCAACCTAGTTGGGCTTTTTGTACTCTCACATTATGCTTCTTCTTGTTTGACTTTGTATTTTTCCTAAATGGCATTCATGTTTTAAACTTTCCCACTATTTTTCCGTCAAAACAGGTTCATATGAACCTCACAAGGGCATTTAACACGGAGAATTAATAGAAAATTTTTCTAGAGATTGCATATTTACTTATAATTAAGGACACCAGAATTTAATCGCTATGAAAATTAAATGCTTCCTAGTTAAGTGCAAAGGTTACAGACTACAATATGGCATTTAATCCTTTTAACAAAATTAAATTAACATGTTGTTGTGATATGGTTAGATTTTCTATCAGATTTTGTTAGATTTGTATCATTGTATGTTTGAATTGATAAGATTTGGAACATATTTTATAAACTAATTCAAACTTGTGATACAACTGCTATAGATAGTATACAGTTTGTTTGGGGTTGATTAATTAAGATAAAAGTACTTATAGCACAATATGCCAAACTTGACCAAAAGACCATCCAAAAGCTACCTATGAAAGTATCCATAATGAATTGCAGAAGCAATGGCAATAGGGTAACCAAGCCCCAAAAGACATTGACAATTGCAGCAGTATGGGTGAAATTAAGCTTCTATATGTCTGTTAAGTATGTCATCATCATTCACATAGCGTAGAAAGCGAGTATGACGGGCCACATCAAAACTACAAATGATCAAGACAATAAGTTAGAGACCGTCCCGCTTAGACCGACTTATTTTAGGCAGGCCCAACGCGGGCCGTAGGCTAGTCCAGCCCATGTTTTCGTAGGCCGGGTTGGACTAGGTTGGGCCAACTTATGCACTGGCCCATAATAGCCCATACCGGCCCACTCTAGCCTATCATGAGCTGGCCCGTTCTAGTTCGGAAAAAAAAAAAAAAAACATTTTGTTTAACTTTAAAATTATATTTTATGAAATCCTAAATAATTTACATATAATTACAAATTAATTTAAGTATTAATTAATATAAATAATAAGAAATATTTACTAATATTAGAAAAACTAATACAGATAGAACTTTATAGTTATGTAAACTATTAACAAAAAATTTATTTATGAAAATTTTACAAATCAAATTTAGTGAGATAATACAAAACCTTAGTTTAGTGAGTAAAAAAATAATATAAAATGTTTAAGATTATAAAAAAAAAATTAAAAATAATAAAAAAACAAAAAAAATATAAAAATAAAAGAAAAACGGGACGGCCTGCTATGGGTCAAAATAGGCCAGCCCATCTTGGGTCATCGGGGGTTGGCTCGTCCTAGTCTTAGTCTAGGCTCAATTCATCCTATGAGTTTTGGTGGGTTGGGCTGAGCTGGTTTGCCGACCACAATATCATGGCACAGTCCGACCCATAAATAATAGATGGGCTATGCCGACCCATCATCATATACTTGTCGGTCTTCAATATTCATGTATAAATATATACATGTTTTAATTCTGTATAAAGCCGTATTTATTTTTAATATTCTACAACATTAAGACGGGCCCACGATAGGTCTGGACTGGCCCATGGACTGCGACCAAAGTTGCATCTCTAAAGATATATGTATATATAGATATATATTGTAAATTCATCCACTTAAATTGAAGATATCAAGATATCAAGTCAATATTTGTGACAGGAACCATTCAGAATATATACATACCATATATGCAAGATAGTTGGTAAATCTAATATCTACTTATAAAATCTGAAATTTAATTCAGAACATATAATAGTATTCACTATTCCTTTATAACAAATCAATTATAGTTAACATAATTACATTTTAATTATAAGAAGGAAAACAACTAGTGAAGGATCGGATTTCGTCTCCGTGTTCACATATTCTTGGTCTGGAGAACGCGTTTCTTTATTTAATTAGCTCCATCAGTTTTTGTTTTGTTTTTTTTTTTTTTTTTAAATTAGCTCTTTAGTTGACATTTAAAGATCGTGTCTTCAATTCCTATCTTCTTGATTAAAAAATAAATAAAAATCCTAAGTCAAATAATTTTTTTTAGCAAACTATCATGAAAAATGTCCAAAAAAAAAATCCCAAGATAAAAACCTGGTGGGAACCTTTCTTTGTTTTTATTTCTATTAGAGAAAAATATAAGAAAGAGAAGCTTTTGGTAAATTTCTCTTTTGGAAATCTATTGTGTAACTGGTCCCTACTTTAAGCAAAGTTTGATAAAGTAGATAAGGGTTTCTTGTTTATTCCTTATTAGAAAGCGAAAAGTAATTTTGTTTTTGTCAAAAGAATTACAGAAAAAATTCTCCAAGCAACGCAGGGTGAAATCTAGCTGCAACTTATTGGTTAACTTTTTTCTTGATAAACAATAAGTGCTGAATTTTGTCACAACTCAAAAAAAAAAAAAAAAAAAAGATATTAATCATCTGATTGCTCCACACTTTGGTTATGTTTTGGCAGTTCCACATTTTCTAATCTCAAAACTTTTCTATCGTACCAAACAGCCAACAAAATGTACAGAACAAAATTGGCAGCACTCAACGTAGCCAAAACCCAGTAATATTTATCCAAACGACTCCTATTCAGAGTGTCTTGGAACCAACTAGGATTCCCTCCCCTTGAACTTATCTTATCAACCAAACAAACCGACACGACATTTCCCATAGTTCCCACCCCAAAAACGGCCATAGCAAAATGAGTCATGTACCGATCCATGGAAGCAGGGCCTTGACTGCTGAAGAAAAGACCAATGCTATTGCGCGAAATCCCGTCGAGGCCGCCGAGAAGAAGAAACTGCGGCAACAACCAAAACATGCTCATGGGAATCTTGTCATTTGGCTTGTAAAGCAAGCCATGTCTGGTGACCACATCAAGCCTTCGGTTTTCTACCTTCGCGGCGGTTATGCAACAATGAACCGCAAATAACATGGACACCGCAATTCCAACTAAGGCAGTGTAGGTATTGCTCAAAGAGAATCCATTGTTATTAGCCATTCTTCGATAACAACTGGCGAATTGCGCTTTGGCTTGATCGCGGAAGAATATTAGGACAGTGAGAGGAACGCTTAGGCGGCCGACCTTTCGATTCATGCGGTTTGCTTGTTCGAGGAAGTAGGAGTTTCCAATGGAGGAGACGACTCCCAGTAGGAAGAAAGTAGTGCACAACGGGATCATGCATACGACGCTCTTGGTCTCTTCTACTTGTGTAACACTACAGAGTGTCCAGCTAGTCTTTTGTGGTGAGTGGTTTGGTAACAAAATTGCAGCCTTGTCTAGGAACCTACACATTTTTGTGTGAGCGCATAAGGAGAGAGTTAGTTAACTTGGTATGTTTGGCAGGAGAGAAAAGTTAGCACGAGAAAAAGAAAGGGACACATGGAAGAGAAAAACCTGAGGCGAGGAGTATGAGGAATCTTGTAGCTATGACCATTTTGATCAGGTACTTCATACAAGTGAGAGGCATCTTTTGGGCATTTATGAAATGATTTTGAGGCAGCGGCGACAATGACCCTGAAGACAGTAGTTAGGGGGCTTCGTGGGGCTTCGTCACAATTGGAATTAAATCCAGTTAAGAAAATAATTGTTGCCGAGACAGAACATGTGGCTGTGATGCCAAATCTAATTGACCATGGCTTTATGAAGGGAATCACTATAGCTCCAATTAGAGGGACTAGGATCAGCGCAGAGAGGCCCAAATAAAAATTCTTACTTCCATTATTCGGCGACAACCTTTTGTGCTCTTCAATAAGTTTTTCTAAAGAGGTCAAATGACCAGACAGTCCAATAGCTAGTAGAGTTAAAGCTGTATAAAAGAGGATCCTTTGCTCTATCCCAGTGCACTCAGGCTTGTACTTATTGCAATTGCCTGCTACCCCGGAGAGAACTGGCGGTGTTGACATTGTCAAAAAGCCTAACCCCTGGTTTCATCAATGATGTCATTGTCGTAAAAAAATATGTATATTATATGATGAGTTTTATCAACTATTAAATTAAATTCTATCGGATCTTATAATTTGTATAATGTCTGATTATGTCATATAATTTGATTTGATATTTAGAAACATACAGTATCCGTTCGTTTACTCTATTAAAGATGCCGAAAAATTTAAGAATTACAAATAATTTGGGATAGGGAAATTGGACTTACAAGAGTGTATGCAAAATTAGAAAGTAGGACCATCCAATGGTTACCCATGAAAGTATCCACAATGTATTGCATGGTGAATGGCATTATAGCCGTAGAGCCCCAAAAGACATTGACAATTGCAGCAGCGTGCGTGTAATTAAGCTTCCAAACATCTGTTAAGTATGTTATCAATGTTGATACGGCATATACTGCCAGTATATCCATCCATACCAAAACTACAATTCAACAAATACTTGAGTTAACCATAGCTTGCAAAGTGTTAGATGTATATGCATGTATATATGATAAACAATAAAAATCACACAAGCAACAAAATTGTATGCAACTATATTTTTGGTAGAATTACGTACCAGTGACTTTTAGAAAAGCCATATGCAAGAATATTTGTATCCTCTCACTTGTAAACGAAAAAAAAAAACCACAAATTGTTAACATATAATTAGCTGTTTAGCTTCAATCCTATATTATCAAAATCAAGAAAAGGAAAAAAGACGAACGGAAAAAAAAAAAAAAAAACAAACTATAGTGAAAGCAGTAATATTAAAGAGCCCAAGAAACAAAGAAAACGTGGGCACGTTTACATGTAGTTGTAAATTTGTAATTCCACGTGAAAATGTGGAATAATTACCTGAAATTAACTGGGTTGAGATATCTCTATATCTCTCTAGCTATTCAATGCAAAACTCGTTGAGTTGAAATAAAATATTCATTTTCCTTCATAGCTCTCAACTAAAGACAAGAAGACTGTATATATATACATACAATTTGGTTATTTGATAATTCATATATGTATGATTAGTTAAGATCTTTTGGATTTTGCACCTTAACAGAATCAGCAACCTTTTTCCTTAGTTCTGAGCATGAAGGACGAAGCATATATTTAGTTGAGCAAGCAAAGCATTTTAATTTGATTTCAGCATAGAAGCAACTACATATTCTTTTAGAACTACTTTTGGAAAAAGAAAAACAGAGGAAAAAATATTCTTAAATTACAGCTCAAGGCCGGTACCATATTGTTCAATAACGAAACGATTAATTCGAATCCTAAGTAACTGAAGAAATAATTCTAGATTAAAACCATATCACTTTGTAGAATTTCTTTTTTTTTTTTTTTTTTTTTTTAATCGAAATTTTATGCTTAAAATGTCTTGCAAAAGTTTTGCTTAATGAAGCTAACAGATTAAGCCAGTTAGCTCAGTCAGCTTCTTTTCTGTTGTTAATTACTAAATGTAACCATTTTCACTTTAAATCTCTGTATTGGGAAGCTTTTATAGAAGGTTATATAGTACTGTATACTCTGTATATTCTTGTCTAAACATACTGAAGATATATTCTCGTTAATAATCACAGTTGTTGATCAGCTTTACCCAAACATGTCTCTACATTCTATCTGATTATTTTCTTCTTTTCGTTCCCGTTTAAATCTGAAGTTGGTAGGGTTCTCTTGGCGATTTGTTGTCAGTGACTTATTCAAGCTAATTAAACTATGAATTTTGCTGAGTGGTTTAATTGTCACATTTATAATTTTAAATATAAACTTCACATTTCTAACGTATAATAAATTACGTACACACTTACTTTTCAAATGATCAATCAATTGCAAAATTAACTTATTAATTGTTAAATAATTAAAAAAAATTGCAATTCTGCATTCGAGTGAAAAATAAAATAATGTGCTTTGTATTTTACTGTTTTTTTTTTTTTTGGCAGAATATGACATTTATGTGGCACAACACATTAACATTGACATATGAATTAGATATAATATAACATGAGAAATAGACCTGTTTTTTTCTTTTGTTTTTGAAAATAAAACCACATATTTTTAAAATAATCAAAATATCTTACAGTAATGTAGTACATATCATTACGGATTCGAAATTATCATGTGCTACATGAAATGCATTTCGATCTTTTCTAAAGTTACTGCGATATGTTTTTCTAGAATAAAGATGTGTTTATTGTTTATTAATTCAAGGGAAATACAGAGTTTATTTTTATGGGATTAGAGCTTGCAATTTGTGTCATTTCGAGTTGACTCATTTATGTCGTACGAATTTTGTGTTATCCACGAATTACATATTTAATGAAAACTTGTTGCATCACAATACTTTTAAACATTATAATTATTTATTTACTTGATTTCTTCAATTTAGTTTTACTGTATTAAGATAAATTATCTCATTAATGTATTATTTTTTATTTTATTTACAAAAAATTCATTAAAAAATATTTTTTATGAAGTAATTATTTAATATTTTATAATATTTATAATAAAAAATTAATTAATTGTATCAATTTGAATCAGTTTCAGGTCAAACATATCAACTAAACGTGCGGATTTTAGGTTGTATTATGTGTTCAAATTACCAGTCCTAGATAGAATTAGTAAATATACGAAGTTCTATTAAGATTTATATGACTATTGCTGTTGGACTTAGTTTATCCTAAAACATTTTAAATTAATATACCTCTTGCTAAGTCAAATAACAAGAGACAACGTGAGAAGTTGAGAGAGTGGGCAATAATGTGAACAACAAAATACTTATGAGAAAGAATAATCTTATAAGGGATTTCAAGAGAATGAAAACTGAGTCTTAGGATTAATTTAGAATTTGTTCAAACAAATTTTTTGACCATGCGGATAATGTTACAACAAAATAATATTTGTCTTTAGCTTGAATAAGAAGACAAAACGGTAATATTTTTGGAACCAATAGGTGAGAAATGCGGATGGAATGGTTAATGACTAAATTTGGATTTATGAAATATTTAAGAAGTGTAATTAAGAGGGAAATATTAAATTTTGGTAAATCTATCCGCTAAATACAAGAGTCAGAAGTTTATAGCTTTTCAGAGAATACATACCTATAGTAAATCCAATATATTAATCCACTTCACAAGAAATAATAATAACGAATTTGTCACAACCGGAAATCCAAAACCATGCTTTTTAGTAATTTTAAGTTAAAATAATAATAAATAGTAAATTTCCAAATTTTCAGAAAATTAAGTACTTAGAATTTTTATTTTTTGTCCTCAACTCATTATTAATTTTTTTTAATCAAGAAACCTCTCATTAGTTTTTAATTTTTCAAGAAAATACTCATTAAAGTTTAATAAGATTTCCAGTTAATTTGGAAACTTATTAACAATTCATAAATTTTTTGTAAAACAAGTTCAATCTAAGTCTTTAGTCAAATGTTCAAAATAGATTATATAAATCATTTATATTTCCAAGTACTCAATTTAGTACATCTACTTAGTAAATACACTAGTCTTTGGCTAAATAATTCTGACATAGAAAAGAGAAGTGATAAAGAGTAAGAACCAACTAAGAAAGAGGTAGGAGACAGCAAGCATATTAGCATACCTGTCAAGCCACCATGACAATTATCTCATAATAATTCAACACCTGAAACTGGGAGAAAGTATGGGGATGACCACGTAATTACTTAGAAGATATTCAATTACTGGTTTTTACCCAGTATAAAAATACTTACTTTCAAGTTCCTGCATGGTCAGTGAAATATTTAGACAGTCTTACAAATATCCACTTAAAAATCATTTTTCCAAAGATTCAAATATTTCAAACCTTTATAAATACCATCTCAAACCTTTATATTATTCAAGTCTTCACAAGTGCATTGAATACCACCTAATTCCGTAATGTCTAATGTTTATGACATACGTGAATTCCAGTCATCTATGTGATGACCATGAGTTTTCTTTCTTTTCTTTTTCTTTTTCTTTTATATTCCAGTGTTTTGTTCAAAAACTGTAATTCTAGTGTTCTTTTGGAACATCTTGATTCCGTCGGCCGCATGAGATGAATATGCAATGCAATATTATATGAATGACATGCGTCAGAATATATACCATTTTTCATAAATTCTCAAACAGACCATGCAGTGGTTTTAATTCAATCCAAGTTTAATTCACAAAACCAAGTTCTTAATTCATTTATATTTTTTAGAAATTTTGGCAGCATAATAGCCATTTTAGTAAATCTCATAAAATTCAATTTCTATAGAAAACAGTTCTAAATAAGATATATGGCACACCAACCAGTGTGACGTACCTCCCAGGTAGTTTAAATATCAATTTATCTCAAAATCAGATTTAATCATATTTTTACAAAACATTTCACAAAATTCCATATCTAATCAGAATATGTAAATTCACAATTAAACTAGATTTTAGAATCAAGTAATTGAATTCCTACCTCAAACGAGTAACTAGACCATGATATAACTCTATGGAGCATATTTGGTATCGTTTGGCGATCATTCGGAGGGTCGAGGGTCGTTTTCGAACCCTCGATCTCTCGCTTTGAAATGTCGTTTTTCCAATGGAGCCTTGAATAGAAAAACAGACATCATCACTAAATTCATAGTATCCAAATTAGCTAGGTTAGACATATAATTTAACCAATTCGGGCTCGACTGAAATCTGACCCCGTGTCCTGCAAAACGAGGAGAAATCCAAGCCATCGGATTTCGTTTTTTGTGCCGATTACCAAACGTAGTCAACATATGTCTCATTTTTCATATTTTCACGAGTTCATCACAAATATGAAGTTTATTTGATGATCTAACGATCGGATTAAAATGTTAACTCTTTAATCTAAGCTTGAAACTATTCATCAATGGCAAAATTAAATCCGGATAAATTCGAGTTGAGTGAATATACCATGATGATACTCGTGTTGAGACGAGTTGAACGCGACTGGTTTTACGGCCTGAGGTGTCCGGAATATTTACCGGCGACCGCTTTTCAGTTGCGGTTGTTTTCGCCATCACCGGTGATTCGAAGCTCCGGCAGCCACGGACTCGAGCTGGTACCGTTTTTTGGGATGAAGACTCCGATTTTGGTAGTAGTGCGGCTCCATTTGGCCAGGAAGGACATCGACGGAGCTCGGCTGGGCGTTGGGCACATTGAACAGAAGAAGTCGAAGGAGAGGAGAGAGGAAGAAGAAAGAAGAAAGAAGGGGGGGAGCTGAGGGAGCCATGTGGCAGCCCTTAAATGGGTATTGTTATTTTCCAAAATTACATTTTGACCCATAATTCTTTAAATCTATTTCAATTAGGTCCCTCTAAATTACATTTTAGTCCCCATTTTGACAATTTGTTTTCATTTAAATCTTAAAATTCCCACTCTATTTTATTCCTAAATTTTGAAATGAATAAATTACTCTTTTATTAAAACGGGTTTTTACAGAATTAATATACCCAAAATACATGGGACTGTATTTATTTTCAATCCATTATAAATTAATACACACCCGTATAGGGAAGTTCGATGGCCTGTGCAGCTAAGAGCTTAGCTAGCAGGCTCCATATGGTCCATGGTCTGATCAGACTCTCTCAGTTCTGACCTCAAATTAGTGCAATAATACAAGATGGTAAAATAAACAAGATTTGCTGAACTCAGCGCAGTCAATAGCCAGTAATAGCTATCAATTCGACTGTCGTTCAGGGTGTCTCCGAACCAACTAGTACCATCATCTCTCGATTCACTAATCTTCGAAGCAGCAAAAACTGATAAGACATTGGCTAATGCTCCTAAACCTGAAATGCCAGAACAAAAAAGAGGCATAAAACGGTCCGAACATGTAGGAATCTGGTCATGGAAGAGAAGACCAACACTCTTTTCTACAATCCCAACCGAGGCCCCAAGGAGAAGGTATTGCGGCAGCAGCCAAAACATGCTCATCCCAACTTTCTCAGTGATGGCATCTATGCCTTTCCTGTCAAAGTCATCTAATCTATTCTTCTCCACTATTGCAGCAACGGAACAACATAGTACTGTGAAAATCATCGAGATGGCAATTCCAGCACAACCAGCGTAGCTTGACGAGATCATGACAAGTTTATTAGTATTAGTGCTATTGATATTGTTATTCATGTTGTTGTCACCATGGGAAGAGAGTCGTTTCACTGTTTTCAAATACAGTTTTCCGAGCGTTGCTTTCGAGAATTTGTACCATAGTTGAAGCACAACAAGAGGAACGCCGTAGCTGCCAACCTTGTTATTCATGGTGCTTGCTTGTTCTTGAAAGTACGTGTCTTCAAGTGAAGCTACAACACCCAACATGATAAAGGCCAGGCAAACCGGGATTCTGCATATGGTTTTTTAAGTTTCTTCGACTTCTTTGACAGTACATGCGCTCCACCGCCTTTTACTTTGTTCCATCTGATGATCTGGTATAGTAATTGTTGCTTTATCTAGGCACCTGCAAAATTTTGCACAATCAGTACTTTCAAAGTACTATTCAATTCAATGTATCTATAAAATAAGAGGCTGTGTTTTGGTCAACTACGACCAGTCCTAGAATTTGAGCCTCCTGTGGGACCCTACAAGAATGAGTGGAAGGCAGTACTGATTTAACAGTACCGTTGCGTGTTACTGAAAAATGTTGTTTACATTTAAGTTTTTAGTAGATGAGACAGCAAATCTCATAGCAACTTCCATAATATTAACACAATTCTAAACAAAACCTGAGGCGATGACCGTAATGAGTTCTATCAACATGTCCCATGTTCAGCTCATGAGTGGATGATCTTAACGAAAACGCAGCTACAAAGACCCTACGCATAGTAGTTAGGAAGCTTCCCGGAGGTTTGTCTCTTTGGTATGAAGACGTGCCAGTCAAGAAAACCAATGTTGCCACCAACATACATATGGCTGGGATCCCAAATATAAGTGGCCATTCCTTTATGTTAGAAAGTGCAAATGCTCCAACCAAGTTCACGACGATTATAACAGATGTTTTCAAGAAGCGCAACGATTTTGATAGTCTTTTGTCCTCTTTCTTAATGAGTTCTTTGAATGAGTATAATGCACGAGACGACTTTCCGATGACTAAGAGGACTAATGCTGTGAAAAGGCAGATCATGTTGATGCTCTTGTGTGGCACAAAACGGAATGGCAGCTGATCATCTTGGCTGCAAATGCCGAATGCTGATATCGACAAGAGAAATAGCCCCTGCAGTCCCAAATTATAATATGTATTACGGAAAATGTTAAACCGTCATAATAAAATTTATAAGTAATAATTGGGAAAGTAATTTTGAAGTTAAAATATTTTGGAGATTGCGAGAAACTTACACTAGTGTATGCACAAGAACAGAGTAAAGCCATCCAATAGTTATCCATGAAAGAATCCACAATGTGTTGCATGGCGATAGGGGTTATTTGGATCAAGCCCCCAAGTACATTGATAATAGTAGCAGCAGTAGTGTAACCAATCCCCCACCCATTTGTCAAGAATGTTTGCATCAACCACAAAGCATACTCAGCAAGTGTATCGGCCCATGTCAATCCTACGTACATTATAAATAGTAATTAAGTAAAGTTAGAGAGTGTGATCATGTATGGTTAACTATAATGAGTTTGAAAATAAACATAGTCTAAGTACATTTATATTTATATATAGATATACATTTTAGTAAAAAAAAACGTTGGTTTTATAATTTATTACCCTTGATTTTCCAAAAGGAAGATCCCATTGCCAAGAATTTGTTGCGTGCTCTGACTTTCAGGAGAAGATTAAGAGAAAGAGTGAAATTGGCAAACAAACTATATATTTTTTTAAACAAAAGGAAATAGTTAGAGATGTTGCACGCTCAAATATAAGTGGCCTGTATCTTTGCTTAAAATAATATAGAAAAGACGAGTCGGAATACGACCTTTCCAAAACCGTGGGAACTAATAAGATCGAATCCCTAGTTTGGATTAGTGTAGTACTGCCAAGGAAATTCATGCGTGCATATTAGGCCACACAGACACTCGTCTCATGTCATTGAGGACGTAAGTTTTGAAATCTTACATTCCTTCTATACAGCTATTGTTTTTTCGGACAGCTAGCTTGTTTCCTTTCTAGCTAGTTAATTCTGTGGCCTTCAAGTTCAAGGCAATTTTAATTTCAGCAGTTTTCCTTGGTGTGGCGTGGTCTATGAGTACGATAGTTATCGCACCAGTTGGTCCTCCTCCTTGTGAATTCACAAGTTTTCTCCATTATACGTACGGTACGGTACTCACCACTTAATTTTTAGTTTTATCCACTACTTGTGTGCTTTAGTATGCCACTACTTAACATTTAAATTAGTTGCCTATCTGATTTTCTATGATCGATTTTTAGCCTCCTCTCATTTATCTTTTTATACTTTTATTTTCACTTACTTTTATGAAGAAATTTGCTTGTTCCCCAAGATTTATTAATGGCTTCAATAAAACTTAGTTAGAACTTCGATCAGGTATCTAAATTTGTGTTTATCAACCAAATGATATAGAATTTTTCAACATTGAGTATAATTTTGAAAAAAGGAAAAGGTAAAGGAAAGAAAAGAATATTATATAGACGAAAAAATGTTGTATCTTACCGAGAGTTTACACGCCAATTACTTGTAGAAGAATATAGTGGCAACATGTAGTCAGATTCTATGACTATGAAATAGGAAAAACTCTTCCAGATACAACTTTTTTTTCTTCCGTATAACATACGTATATGAAGAATCCTTTCAAAAAAAAAAAAAGGAAAAAAAGAAAGAAAGAAGAAATAGGTAAAACAAAAATATATATATATATATATACTAAGTTCAAATAATAATAATAATAATAATAATAATAATAATAATAATAAATAAATAAATAAAAGTTTGTAGGGAAAATATCTACAATAGTTTAAACATCCGGATTTTGACTCACAGAAATCATCGTTTAATTATGGCCAAAAGAGTGATTCATTGGTTATGGTTAACAAGTTAAAGGTTCCTTAGATAGTTAGATATGTTCTTTGGTGTTTTTGACGACTGAAGAGTTCTTGATTTCTTTAAGAGAATAAATTTCTCGAAACGAAATATCAACTTTTTTGTTCCCTGTGGATTAACAGGTGAAGTACTATTCAGCCTTGGCCATATCTATGAATCAAGTGATTAATAAATATGTGTTGAAGTACTTATCATGTTTTTTTTCTTTCTTTTCTTTCCTTCTTATAATTCGGAGTTATTAAAAGAGTTAATCACATAAAAATACCTTCATTTTAAACTTTTCTTTTTTTGCAAAAAATACCCTATTTTTTTGAAATTCTGCAAATTAATGACCTCATTTTTAAAATTCTACAAATTAATACCTTCATATTTACGATTTTTGCAAATTAATACTCTCGCCTTTGAATTATGCAAATTAATATTCTGACATTTATGATTTCTGTAAATTAATATCCTCAACTTTTGTTTTCTTTGTATATTTATATTATAAGTAAAATAAAAGATGCAAATATCTTTCATTAACTTATTAAAAATATTTAGATATTAATATATTATCGGAAATATTTTATTACTATTTTTTTGGTTAGTTGCTAAAAAAACACAAATTGTTTTTTACTCTCATGTTTCATTTTTTTTTTACAATTAATTATTTTTACCTTTCGTTTGAATTTTTCTCCTTTTCTTTTTTAAATGAAAAGTGAAATAAGCTAACTATAGATATTTTTCAGAAATTTTATTATTGTTTAATAAGTTTTAATTAAGTTGATGATGACAACTACCATCTTTTTATTATTAAAATCAACTAATTGGGCATTAAGATAATTAATTTATAAGAATTTCAAATATTAGGATATTAATTTGTAAGAATTTTAATTGTTAGGGTATCAATTTACAGAATTCAAAAGTGAGGGTATTATTTTGCAGAAATTCAAAAGTCAGGACATTATTTTACAGAAATTTAAAAATGATAGTATTATTTTGCAGATATTCAAAAGTTAGGATTTTTTTTTTTTTTTTTGTAAAAAAGTTAAAAATCAAGGTATTTTAATGTTATTATCCCTTATAAAAATATAAAAAAAAATATTATTAGTGGATGGTTTTGCAATAGGTAGAAGTGGTAAATTTTGTTTAATTTACTTATGCAACTATCTTACCCACCTAGTCTTCTGCGTTATTATCTCTTCGGGTTTTGATCTTGTTCGTTAGAATAACATGATTGCGTACCCATGATTATAAAAATGCCATCATGTTTGTGTCCTATCACTTTATTTGAACAGAAAAAGAAAGAAAATTGGTAAAAATAAAATAAACAAATAATTAGCTATTTATAATTACCTTCAATAGTCACATCGTTGGAATGAAGGAAAGAATTAATAAAAAAATGAACAGAAAATTAATAATCAAATAAAGCCTAGGAAACAAAGAAAACGTGGGCAATATCTTTATACTTACTGTAATTCCACGTGAAAATGTAGGTCGAAATGAGTTACCTGAAACTGCTATATTCAAAGCAAAAGTACTAGTTGAGATGAAATACTCTATTCGTCCTCCTGCATAGCTCCCCAGAGAAGAAAGACTACTTATATGTTACTAAATATAGGTACCTTAGATCTGTTGTAGGGAAAGTAGCTCTATATTCTTCGAATCAAAGTAGCTTTATCTTCACAGTTCAAATATTTATTTCATCAAGCAAAGCATTTAACTTTACTTCAGCATAGCAGCAACTTCACTATAGGCTCTCTCACGCGCAAGGGAGGTACAAATCCCCAGACATTGTCAGGAGCCCTTGGGCTTGGACACGAATGCCAGACTTGGGCCTCTGCTTTGTAGTGGGCTTCTTTTTTGGAGATTGAACAAAAATACCCACTTTTGAAGGTATGATTTAGCAGATATTCTTTTTTTAATTTTATTAACAAATATATCCCTTTCTTAATAACAATTATCAGAGTTTACTATTATACTCTTAACAAATTATTTATTTATCACTATTATAAATTGGCATATATTTATTCATCATGATTTAAAAAAATTTATCGCTCATATACGGTGGCATATTTACCATTATACCCCTGATAAATCATGTATTTACCATTATTATGAGGTGATTTATCATTTATTTGCCGTGACTTAAAAAAATTTATAACTCATATATGATGGCATATTTACTATTATACCCATGGTAAATCATTTATTTACCACTATTATGACGTAGTATACCATTTATTTACAATGATTTGAAAATTTTATATAAATATTTACCATTATACCCCTAATAAATCACTTATTTATCATTATTACGAGTTGGTATATCATTTATTTACCATAATTTAAAAAAATTTATCACTTATATATAGTAGAATATTTACTATTATACTCTTGGTATATTATTTATTTACCACTATTATAAATTGGTATAACATTTATTTACCACTATTACAAATTGGTAAATTACTTATTTACTACTATTATAACGTGATATATCACTTATTTACTACTACCATAAATTAGTATATTATTTATTTACGGCTATAAGTAACTAATTACTATACTTCTAGTGCTGCCATTTTTTCCAAGGTTAATTCCTTTTCAATATATATTTTTTAAAGCCAGTTTCATTCAATTTAATTAACAGTCAACTAAATCTACTAGTCAAGTAGTAGACTTCCACGATTAAAGTTATTTTTTAAAGGCTATTTTTTTAATTAAATAAAATACCAATTAGTTGATGTTGGGGCACTGTGAATAAATAGATCAATGTGAAAAAATTATAGTAAATAAAAATTGGTGTCAACTCCTAAATTTTCAAGAAACTGTAGCAAAGTAATCATATGCATATGAAAAAAAGAAAGTCTGCTTAAACCATTTGTGCCAATTTTAATAGCAAGCAAAGCAAAGAAAATAAAATGAAAGGATTTTTAATTACGGTTCTATTTTATTTCAAAAGTTTGAATATTTTCTCTTCTTTTATTATCTAGTAACAATTTACCATGATTTTTAAAATTTTCAAATCTCTCATACCTAAACCATTTTAACAACCTAAAACAAAAATTAATCACTTATAGGGTCTAGATCTATGAAATGCATCACTTTGGAGGCTCCATCTCCAAAATTTTCCGAGAAAAAACCATGAGCATTGGAACAAAATTATCAAGAAGTCCTCAGCAATATATTTGTTGATTTCTCAATAGTTTTTGACTTCAAAACAAATCGTTACTATCACAACCCGAATCCCGCGCTAGTGAAAGAAGGAGAATTTTACTAAGATTAGAAATTCTTTAATTTATTTTGAAAAGGATCTTAAAGGATTTAGATTTAGAAAACAGTCCATTTTATAAAATATTTGGAATTCCATCAAGTGAACCTATCCCACTGTTAAACATAGACTAAATTATAATTAGGAAATTAAATTTAAATAGTTGTTCATCTATCATCATCATCTACTACAAACATCGAGTACCAATACGATGTATATAGTCTACAAACATAATTCAAGTAGTATTTTTGGATAGTCCAAAGTGACAACAAAACTACCAAGCTTGGATCCAAAGTTCTAGTATTACCAAGTGAACGAACTACTCTCGAAAGATAGCCTCTAATCCTCTTGGTCACCAAGATCGCATTGAATACCACCTGAGGAAGGAAGGTAGGGAAGTGAGCATACAATGCTCAGTAGGAAACTCAATTATCTTTTTAAAAATTATTTTATTCATGAAAAGCCCGCATAGTTAGTTATATTGAAACTAGTCATCAAAGCATGTGCGAAGGTAAAATAATAAATAATCAAGGTAACATGCACATAATATATACCGGTTCAAACATCATGAATTTACCTCACCTTGTCACATCTAAGAATAACCCACACTAGTGGGGACTAACACCCTGAACTCAAATCTCGAGTTCAAACCTATATAGCCACATACTTAGGACTTCTATATGGGTCCACGGACTTTGCACCGATGGTCTAGGATGCGCACTTTACAAACTAAAGAGTCGCACGTAGATTTATGGACTCTGTACTAATAGTGGAGTCCAATTGCCAACTGTTGGGAATATGCCTTAGAAAGCAGTTTCTTTGTTTGGCATTTTAAACAATGTTTATCGGATTTAAATGTTATCTATTTGTTGTTAATAAATTCCATATTATGTCCCTATTATATACATGTGGTGTTTATATTTTCTATAATGCAAATATCTAAAAGTTTCCATGACTAATAATAAGTAATAAAGAATTGATCGTGTGAAGTGTTCACATGTGGGAGACTAAATTCTTTATTTCATTATGTCTAAATTAAAAGTTCACATTCTGTAAATAAAGATGTAATACTTTATTTTGCCATAGAATGTAGTGTTGTATATTTCAACGGGATTGATGAAGTCTCCAATCATCGAAGTGTCTGACTTCGGATAGAAACACTAGTGTATTATAAGAAAGTTATAAGTGCATTGAACTGGACTAAGTGAAAATAGAATTTGAGGTTAAGTGCCGTAACTCAATATTCTATCTTTCACTAATCTAGCACTATTGCAAGATTACCTTAATCCTAGTGATTGTCGGACTTGCTTTCATGAGTTTTATCTTTTTGAGTTACTAAAGGACTTGTTCCGATTATATGGTTCGAACTCCGGTATCTTGGAAGATAAGATTTGTGAATTGACGAGAACGCCCTTCATGATTTGGACACTATGCATATAATGTCACTTTGAGTTTTTTTAAGGACTTGGATAATAAAAACCAGGCACCAGGTATTCACTTAGTGAATTTGACTGTGTTTGTATGGGCAGTTATAAATACTGTAGTCAATTATTATCTATTAGATGAAAAATGGCAACTCAAAGATAAATATGTACTAGAGTGGTAATACGGTAATTTCGCCTCACTAGTACGGCATTGCATCGGGGGTATATCTACAGTTATAGTATATGCTAAATGGATCAAGTTAATTAAAGTGTTAATTAGCTTCACAGAAAATATATGACATCTAGTCTAAGAGTGCAATATTGAGCCTATAGTGGAGTGCCCCAATATTAATGGATAAGGCCCAGTCATAATTAAGAGTTAATTATGCCTGTAGGCAGTTGGCCCATTGGAGCTTAGACTATTTGGATCCATAAGGTCCCTTGTCTAGCTCACACATAGCCCAATACTAATTGGATGGTCAGTTGAGTCCAATAAGCCCATTAGGGTTTACATCTCTCTAGTACTTAAGAGAATAGTTCTCCTAAGCCTACACACAAGATAGCCATACGCCTACTACAGTCACAATGACTGTGCATTTCGTGTNGAGCCACCGCGGGAGAAATTCCGAGCTCGTTCATGGCTGCCAAGGGAGAGATACCCATGGTCGTAGACGTGCAGTAAAGGAGAAGGAAGAGCGTCTTCCGAATCGTCCGCTCATCTCTCGTTTAGAATCAAGAAGGAGCCCACACACCGGATCATTCAACAGGCTCTAGAGAATAGACGGGAAGGCTCAATGATTATGAAGTGCTTCCAGGTTTTATCTAAACCAAGATCCATGAATTGATTTATGTTAGATCAACGATCCTGTTTATTTTGTTTTGTAAAGTTTCAAGAAAAATTTTAAAATACCAATTCCGCTGCATTCTTGATTTATTTACAAAACTGTGGAAATTATTTTTGGTAAAATCGTTTTTTCAGAAATATGTTTTTCGGAATTACCAGCACCAACTAAGTGTCTTGTGATGCCTGAATATCTCAGGCATGATCCTGTGAATACACACCATAGAAACCCGCTTAAATGGCGTAACCATACTAGATCAAAACCTAACGGGTGTATTTCGGATAATCCCAAAATTTAACCCTGCATGAAAAAAATCTACAAGCATATCACAACAGTTATATTCAATCCATATCCACCAGGTAGTTCATAAAATTATTCAAAACCATAAAATTCACATTTTCTAGAATTTGACAACATAATTGAATTTTATGTAAATTTGTACTAAAACTAGGTAATTGAATCTTCTACCTCACTAGAGCAGTAATACCTCACTATTGGAAGCTTGCGGTGTTGTTGAACGATCGTCCGAAGGATCGGCAACTGAGTCCAAGCCCTTGATCATACTCTTTAAAAAATCAACTTCTCAACGAAGCTTTAATTCAAGAAAGGACTTCACCATTGAATTCCTAGCACCTAAATTAGCTAGGTTAGACATATAATTTGTCTAATTTGAGGTCAGGCTGAAACTCGACCCCTATTACGTAAAACGAGGTAAAATCTGAGCCGTTTAATCTCGTTTTCTATGTTCGTCACCAAATATAATCAATATATATATATGTCAATCTTCACCATTTCACGAGTACATTCTAAAAATAACATTAAAATCATAATTCAACGGTCCAATCAAAAAGTCAACTCCAAACTCAAACACCTCAAAACTACCCAATGTGGCAGCTTTTGATTTGAGCAAAGTGGTATCATGAAACACATACCTTGAGATTCCTCGTGACGAGACGAAGCCAACGATCCCGAGAACATAGCATGAAACGGCCGGAACCGTCGCTAGAAATTCAAAAACTCCCATGGCCAAACATAGCGTTTTCGGCGATTCCAGTGGCGAGGCTCTGGCGGGAGCTTTGTCTCAGCGACGTACATCGACCGTGACCCCTGGCGGCGATTATTAATGGTCGGAGCTGGTCGCATAGGGGAGGAGCTGAGTTTGACATTTTTAGAGAGAGAGATGAGGGAAGAGAGAGAAAAAGGGAGAGAGAAATAGGAGTTGGCCACATGGCCCTACACTTATGGGCACTGTGTAATTTTTTCAAAACTGCACTTGGCTCCTAAATTTTTAAAACTCTTTCAATTTAGTCCCTCTAGAAATTACAATTTAGTCCCCACTTCATAAAATTTTTGTAATTTAATCCCTCATTTATTATATTCTGAAATTTCATAAAATGACCATTTTACCCCTCAAAAATTCAGGTTTTTATAGTTACAACGTGATCAAAGTCGTGAGGTAAGAGTATGAGAGCTGTACCTTATGGAGCCCCATCAAGATCATCAATGGCGGTCTAGCAATCATTGCACTAACCGAACATGATGTATTTACTTCATTTGTAATTTCTCGAACTATTGCAGCCTCGGCCAGAATATAGCTATCGCTGTCCA
Organism: Trema orientale; assembly: GCA_002914845.1. Classification (NCBI taxonomy): domain Eukaryota; kingdom Viridiplantae; phylum Streptophyta; class Magnoliopsida; order Rosales; family Cannabaceae; genus Trema; species Trema orientale. Next base: position 369,497 of record JXTC01000063.1, read on the forward strand.
CAACTGTCGTGAATCCTATCCACTAGCACTAGCATCGTCACTGGTTCCACCACTCCCAGTTCCAACATTCTGTGCCAGTTCCAAGTCCATATATAAGTTGCATAATATAAAAGCAAGGGTAAAAATGGAATAGAGGTAAAAACTTCAATAAAAAAGGATATAAAAGTTAAACATATTAAAAAGGGGTATGTTTCGATACAGAATAGGTAAAAAGGATATTTTGTATAGTTTTTTCTTCTTTTTGTTTTTGGAGAATTTATAGTGGGTATCCTTTTTTCTTACACTTTGTTTTTACGAATATCCATTTTTCTTTTTCTTTTTTTTTTTGAAAAAGTCTATTTTTCTTTTTCTATAGTTAAATAATTGAGTATATGAATCTTTACGACTTTATACTTAGTTTATCTACTTATATACGAGCTTTAGTTTATGTACTAGTACATAATATTTTGCACTTGATATATACACTAATATACTAGTCATTTTGATATAACATTTGAAAAACAATCATTTATTTAAAATGGGTCCAAAATTTGGTCATTTTGCTATAAGACCCTTCTTTTTGGGCCAAATTTATATTTTTAACACCCATAATTGTTTTTTAGTTTTTTTTTTTTTTGGGTACTAAGCCTATGTAACAAAATACAGCTTTTTTTTTTTTAAATTATAAAATAACCTTATATTTCATAGTTTTTTTTTTTTTTTTTTGTGAAACCCTTTTTATTTTAAGAAATATAGAAAAAAAACTATTTTGAATTTGATTTTTTTATTACAAAGATCTTATAATTTGATTATTTTTGAAGTTCGATTCCCACATATAATTAAAATTAGGGAAATCAGTGAAAATGAAAAAATTACTATTAATAAATGGTAGATTTAGAACAAATATAGGAATTATCTATACTAGTTTTTGAACAACATTTCAATTTTTCAAATGACCTCATAAGTAATAATATAATTTCCAAATAATTATCTATGTATCTAAACACAGAGTAAAAATGTAATATAAATATAAATCTATCATATAATAAGGGTAAATTTTTTTTATTTCTTATTAAATTTTCCAATTTGGTTTATATGAGAAGGTTGAATATCAAAAATAGTAAAATTACAAGGCCTTTTGTAATAAACAATCAAATTCAAGGGGGTTTTCCCATATTTATTAAAACACATGAAGTTTCATAAATAAATAAATAAATAAAAGGTAATTCTATGATGTTTTCTCTTTTTTTTTTTTTTTTTAACAACTGCCTTTTTGTAATTGAATGACAGAGGTTATAAATTCATGGACCAAATTTTCCCTTGATAAAACTTGTGAAAGAAAACTCATTTCCTCTTATTCTTCTCACCTTCAGAAACTATTCCTCTCTCTTCCTTGTTTTTTCACTCTCTAGTTCTAGTTTTCGCTCTAAAATTTCTCTTGTTATAATTTTAGTTCTAGTGTATCTAGTTCTAGGTTTTAGGAGAATCTTGATAGAATTCAAACGGTAGTTAATTCAGTTCATCAGAAGTAGAAGTTTGGTGCTCTGTTTGTTATTTTGAAAAGTCGTTGTATATTGAGAGATGGACGCTTTACGACTTCAAGCAAATCTGGAGTAGGCAAGTATGTTTTAAGGATATTTATTGTATGAGACATAAGCCTCGGTTCTTTTTCTAAACTCTTTTAGTTTGATGTTCATGTTAGTTATTTTCTATATTTTATTTATATTATTGATTATACAATACTGTTTATTTATAGTTGATAATATAATTTTGTTATTTAACGTGTTCATATATTTTTCCTAATAGAAGTCCAACAATTTATATAATATACATCGAAGTAGAGAATATTTCTTTTTGATTTGTAATGTAGGACTAGGTGATCAAGCTTCACCTACGAAATTCTACCCAAGTAATTCTGTACATTTGAGTGATTATATGCCTAGTATAATAAGTTGTTTTTTCATTTTCTAAACTTCTACATCCGTCCATTTCGGCATTTCCTAATATCAAGGTGCAGTACTGTACTTGGTCGTTGGTCCAAATCCGTTTGGAACCTCTTCCCTTCTCAGCCTACCTGACTCCTTTTATATGGGCGGCTTGGTTCTCTTTATCTTTTTCTTCCATACATAAATAATTTTAGTATTAATTTCTCTTTTAATGGTTAGGTTAGTGAAAAAGCAGTACGTAATCTTAAAATCAATTATGAGCATACATCCATAGTTTATTCTGTTTATTTGAGCATCAAAGTCGCTTAAATGTTTTAAACGGCAAATTTTAATTCGTGCATACACGTGAATATATATATATATATATATATTCACACATCTTTTATATTAATATTTTAATTGTCACCCATCTTTTATTTTAATAGTTTAATTGTTAATTTTTATAAGAACTAATATATCAATTATCCATTATTTTTTTCAATTTTAATGGAACCGCCGAGAAAATTATATAGTTTAGTACCCTTTCTTTTGTAGTGTCAATTTTGTAATACCATGTGAGATTCATTTGGTGAATATAAGCATCATTATCCGAATATAAACACTTGCGTGTAAACATATATACTAGCTTCATCCGCATATGAATATATATACAGTTTGACACTATTGCAACGTCCTATCAAATACAACCAACCACCTTGGCTTCCCCACGGATATGTCAAGATTTTTAGGTTCACAAACTCTTCTAATGTTATTTTTTTTTATTCATTTTATTTTTCATTTCATTTTGTTTTATTGTGACAAAATGTATGAATGTACTATGGAGAGTGCTGAATGCATGTAGCACTTCTCATGTACTACATATTTTACTCCAAAGGAAGCTCGAATTCAAGTTTAATCCCAGCTAGAAGATTGTCTCATTTTCATTTACATAGGCTAATTTGTAATTTCTCAGATTTTCCCTCTTGTCCCATTTTTTTTTAAAAAAAACTTCTAAATAGGGGAAAGACAAAAGAGATTTGCTTAACGAGCCTGTTTGCCAAGAAAATAGGCTGTGATTGTGATCATGGGTCAATCACAGGCCGTACCTTGCACAAAATCTGTTTGGACCTCATTTATGCCGGGCTCAACAAGCCCAATCAAAACTCAACGAGATCTGGACGCGACCAGGAATAATTTGAGCCAAATGGTATTTTTTAAGACAATTATTTGATTACATTACAAGTCACTAATCAAGTCACCTATCAGTTGACCTCTTGATCACCTAATCAACAATGATAAATTGCTTGATGAGTGAATCTGTTGTGCAACTAATATGAGTCGTATACCAAAGTATCCCTTGATTTTCCACCTTAATACAACGAGGACATATAACTAATCCGTAATAAAAATAAAAAAAAAAAGGGAAAGGAAAAGAAAGGGTAGCAGGTTTAGAGATGAATAAAAATGAATAAAAAATTAAATAATCTTTTTCAAAATGACGTGCTTCAAATAAATAAGTAAATACATGAACAAAGAGGAAAGAGAAAAACTTTCTTAATTTCTATTCTTTTTACTGTCCAGTACAGGTCAGTAACCATGGTCATAATTCCTGATTACTAATAAAATAAATGCACGTTATTTAATTCACAAAAATTAAACTGGAAATGTGAAACGCATAAAATGCTGAGATAATCTCATAAGGTCCCATGTCAGATGGACAACACATAAGTATGATATTAATAACACTGTCGCATCCCACGTGCTGCTTGTAAACTATAAACGTTCAACTTCAGATGTGGCTGGGCCCAATTCTAACATTACGTTCAACTTCAATTGAAAATATGGGCATTTTGGTCCACGTTATGTAATTCAGCTTGTCAAAGAAGAGGACCACGTTAGCCCAAAATAATTCACTGTCCAAAAATACAATCAAGATAAAAGAACCGCCGGTTCAATACTCGGCATAACCTTTAATGGCTTGTTCATTAATTAATAAAGGGAATGAAAAACAAAACAAAACAAACAAAAAAAAGGAGGAAGAAAAATAATTTAGCAAATGATGCATACATAATAAAAGCCTATTGTGCAAGGTCAAAAAGTTAGTTAAACTGCAGCGTGTATAGACCCCTTCGAGACTTTATAATAAGGTAGATGACCATTAATTCATGGATGGGGACCAAAAGTAAAAAAAATAATTTAACTCATTTATAAGAGAAGCAATGATCACATACACTCATAAACCACAACATTACAAGTGATGCCAAATAGTAATTTGTTTATTGATTTTTTTCTCTATTATCAAAGTGATGAGGTAATAATTGATTTGTTAAATTCCAATTAATTAATATACTTAAACACCAAACATAAAAATAAAAACTAATTAAGAACTTATTTGGCGATATTTATGTCTTTTGGTTTTTAGAAGCGAAATAGATGAAGAACTCAACTGTCTCAGGACTCAAATAATATTGTTAGGACATTCATCCCACTTTTAAACCAAAGTAGTCCAAACTTCAACATTACGTACGAATTATAATCTAGTGAATTGCCCCATAATTTGATAGCCAAAATTGGATCAATAACTCGGTATTATGACACATCTCGACACTTCTAAACGACTCAACTCTTTTCTGTGTTGCGCGCATTCAGTATTCGCCAAATTTTGGCACTTTTGGATTTTAGTCAAGTTGTAATTAATTAAATATTTTGAAACTACAATTATCAGGGTGATATTATTTGATGACACATCAGGGAGAGAGGGAGATATTTTATTTCCGGTCACAAATTTTAATTTGTAATTCTCTTAAATTGGTGCTCTTTGTCAACGATCAAATATCTAACTAATTAGCTCAAAGTCAGAAACAGAGAATCCCATTCATGGTTTTCAGAGAATACGAAGACTTGTTTTCATATCAGATTGGAGAAATATTCTTTCAATAAAAACAATAAGAATATTATAAGAGAAATGTCAGGCCTGACTTTATGGATTAATCAGGTGTACTACTCAGAATTTGTCTCTTCGGTAATTTTTTTATTATCATTATCATTATAAAAGCCCTTTGGTTGTTTTGACCGGTTTCGGCTTATTGACAGCAAAGCCATTTAAAGCCGCATTTAAACTGGGTACCTAAATCAGCTTCCAGCTCAGAACCATTCAATAACCTCACGCTGGATATGGCTACATCCATGCCCATCAACTACTGAACTGTCTTTAATTTTGTCTCATTGTAGTAGCACATGTTTCAGTGTGTCACCCAAATTCCAGTTTAGACACAAACCCCGTTGTGATTTATACAACTGTCACATTTGGTTACTTTTTAATTAGCAAACGAATAAGAATATTCCAACCAAACAATCCTTTCAAAATACATAATTATGCAAGTTATGAACACTAAGTAAATATGATACAAGCCCCATTATTTGACGTCACAAAAATATATGAAATCTATACACTTCTATTAGTGTATGATAATTTAATTTAAAAGAAAATTATAGAAAAGTAACTAATTTGCTAGTTCATCTAATTAAAGTTAACTCAATTAGTCTAGAATTCTTAGGAGTATGAGTGAGTGTATGGAGAAGATGAGTCCGAATCTTAGTTAGGCTAGTTTATGTATAAAATCTTATTCAAGCTTTTACAAGGATTTTTTTTGAGAGTATGTGTTGAGTGTGTGAAGGAGACATTCGAATCTTAGTCAGTACAAATTTCACAATAATTTTTTTTAAAAAAAAATAATTGCTCATACACTCTTTATGATCCGGCTAAAATAATTATTTACGCGTGGAAAATAAAAGTGAGAAATATTGGTTTTGGCAAGCAATAAATATCTATATACACAGTATATAGTAAATAAAAATCTCTACATAGATTCCAAGATAGACATATACAAACACCGTGATTCTTCTTGATCTAAAATGAACATCACAGATATAATAATATCTTATTGCTATTTTACGAGAAACCCTTTTAAATTTTCGCACCATATATGGGAAAACAACAAATTAAGATCGGGAGATTCTATATATCATGGGGGTCTGTGAATTAATTAATTAATCACCTTCTCTTTTTTTTTTTTTCTTTGTTTTTGTTTCTAAATTAAGCCTTTTGATCATCTTTCTTGTTCGGAACTCGGCCATCTGTCCCAGCAAGCATAGCATACTTATCTTTCCTTGTCAAATTCGTGCACTCAAACCCTAAAGTCCCAGCCAAAACCCTCTGAATATAATTGGCCACTTCAATCGCTGACTTTCCTCCCTTGCAGGTCAACTCTCTAGGGAGCTGGCTCAAAAATGTGATCTCGTAAGTTGGCATAGGATTCATGAACACGAAATACGGGTCCAAAAGTTTGTGACCCCGTACAGTCGTGCCATAAAACACACTCTGCTTCGTGTTAATAGCGACCGGCACGATTCGGTCGGTCAGTTCCGCGAAGAGCGCGCTGAACCTAAGCAAAAAGGGCTCACGACAGGTGGTGCCCTCGGGACAAATCACGAGGTCACCTTCTTCGAGGAGTCGTTTTATGTCCGCCGCGTCTTTCTCTCTCTCCCTCGAGAGCGCCACGGCCTTGATTGGCGATATGATCTCGGTGAATTTGCTGATGCTGTAGGTGACGCAGCTGATTTTTCGGCCGAGCGCGACCGCGGTGACAACGGGGTCGAGCACGGTGCGGTGGTTACAGACGAAGAGGACACCGCTTTGGCCCTTTTTCGGGGGCGGTGGTGGCGTTCCTTTCACGACTACTTTGATTCCTAGTAGCTTGTAGTTGTACCAGGCAAGTCGCTCCGGGAGAGGGATGTTGAGGTAGACCCTTAGAATGGAGAGAATTATACCAATTGGGAGCCACAAGAAGGTGAGGAGGGCCAGTAGAGGGGTTGGTCTTTGCACGAAACGGCCCTCGTGGAATATGACAGGGCTTAGGAGCTTGTTTCTTGGCAGAGGTTCGCACTTGGTTTTTGGGACCATGTACCCTTCCTGCGGTCAAATAAGTCAAACACGTTAAACGTATATTCCTTCCTCTCTAGCTTGTAAAATTCATCTTGTTCCTAAAAATCACTAATTTCTCAACCAAAAGAAAAAAAAAAAGCAAAGGATAATAATTGTAATTTCTCAGTTATTAGAAGTTGATGTATCACTACTATGGGCCTGTTTGAGATAACTTTTACTTCTTGAAGTAAAAGTATAAAAAGATCTTCCTAAAAAAGATGGTAGGTCCATGCTTCGTTAAAAAGATCTTTTGGATACAAAAAGATCTTCTAAAAATTCATCCAAACATTCTTAAAAGATCTTTTGAGCCCTAAAAAATCTTTGAAAGCTGTGCCAAACGGGCCATATATCTGTAATTGAAAAAAAAAAAAAAACAATAAAACAAAATTCTATATAGAACAAACTGATATATACTACACGTTTGTGTAATTTAATAATATTTTTCTCTTTAATTAATCACGTACACGTATAATATATTTACTTTCTTTTTTTTAATAACTATCACGTACATATATATAGTTGAATTATATAATAATACATACATGCACAGACATATTATACGTGAAGAAATATTTTATATTAAGACATCGGTTTTGGGGCATATATCACACATGTACTCTAGATATCATATTCTATAAAAAAATAAAGTTTTAAAATAAGAGATTGGCAGAATACTTAATTTTGTTTACTCTCCGCGCGCAGATTGATTATGTTTTCTTGCTTTCAAAAGAAAATATTTGCATTTTTTTTTAAGAAGCATGATTAATTGTGTTCCAAAGTTTAATTTACTCAAACAAGAAAAGAACAAAACGAAAGTGCAACAACCAGCATACGTTAATTAATTATGGCCATATTTTTCAGCCCTGTCCATTTCAAGCCTACATTTGGTGGGCCTGCTATATTTGATAAAGTTTTCCCGAATTGACTTTGAATCATATATTTTGTGTAATATTATTCTTTTACTATATGTATATGTGTACATACGTTTCAGTATAATTTCATGATATAGCATAAGGGCGCGTACAAGTTCACAAGAAACTTACAAATAAAATCAATGACCAACATAAAATATTGTTGAATGTTGATCCACTATTTTCATATTAATTCTCTCACATGGCCATGAGTTGAATGTTATGTGATTGCTGTACTTGTTATACAATTACAAAGAGCATGAATTAAAGGATTTAATGGACATGAACATGAACATCTTATTGTAATGTCAGTGGTCCTACTATGCTAAATAAATGTGAACTGTTGTACGGCGCGAATAATAAATTTACACTTTCACAATATTAACAAAGAGGAACCCATACTAGAAAAAACAAGTCGAAGATATTTCAAAAATAGAAACCGTTAAAAGAGCTTCAAACGTGAAAAAATTAGTGCAATAGTACCTGGTGGACTATCTAAAAAATTACCTTGTATATTCTATCCCACTAGTTTTCGTTTTTTTTTTTTTTTTGGAATAAATATTTAGTCTCTTATAGAAGCTTCAGTTTATAAAAGATTGCCTCTTCGACCATCTAAACAATTTTTTTAAAACAAAAATTGCTAAATACTTTTTCGAACAATAAATTAAAAAGAAAAAAAAGTATATTTGTAGATAAATCATATGGTTCATGGAAAGTTCGAAACGTTACACTAGCATTGTTTTCTTTATAAAATATTTCGTGAACATAACATATGGTCATTTACGCTCCCACCAACCCTGTAATAACTCCAAAAGCTAAGGTGATGCTACTTTATTTGTACTACTTCTATGTTGAGATAAGAAACAGCTCAAAAACCGGTCACAAATAGCTACAACAAGTATAAATAATTAAAACGAAAACAGAAAAAGAAAGAAAAGCATTAATAAATTAAACAATGAAATAAGTCAGTAACTCAAAACAATAATGATAATAATAACAATAGTCAATTAATTAGCAATGAACATACCATGCAACTTGACATGAAATCATGGTCCGTTTCTCTATCTCCGAGGCCCAAATCCGGCACGGCAGAGCCAAACTCCTTAACAAGAGCTTCTCTCTTATGTTCTCCAACAAGAACACCGGGCTTTTTCACAAATCCAGTAACCCTACCGGACTTTGTCACCTCCAGTTCTGTCCCCAGAACCTTATCAACTCCCAAAAAGCTCTTCACAAAATGTTCCACCATGATTCTCGGACTCGCGGTAATGACATATCGTTTCCCAAATGAACTGAAAACCCTCCAAGTCTCCGGGTGAACGTCCTCGGCGTAGAATTTGGGAAGGACCGAACGCGACACAAGTTCGACATCCTTGATTTTGAGCCCCGCAAAGGCGATGAAGATCAAAGTCTTGATGGCCATCACCTCGGACAAGAATAAGTACGTGAAGTACACAAATGGCACCGACGCCAAGAGAATTAGGCCTCTTAGGAGACTTCCGGCTTCAATGGCAACGAGCATGTAATACGGGAAGGCGCTCGATGAGACAAGAAGGGTTCCATCGAGGTCGGCGGCTACGGTTTGGTTCGATCGATTCTCTGTGCTACATTTTGAGATCGGTTCGAAACGGCGATGAGCCCCCATGAGAGAGATGAGAGAGAGAAAATGTAAGAGAGAAGAGAGAATGGAAGTAGAGAGAAATCTTGTGTATGTCTGTTTGTTTTTTTTTTTTTTGTTTTTTGTTTTTTTAAATTTTTGGTGGTTTGGTTTGTGGGAGTGAATAGAGTGGAGAGGTTGGGTTTTTAAAAAGAGGAGAGAAAGATGGCCATGTTGGAGAAGTACTCTTGCTGTTACCAGGAAAATATTATGTGGTTGAGACTTGAGAGTGAGATGTCAAAGAATTTGTTTTATCTTTTTTTTTTTTCAGTTTTTCTTTTCCAAAAAGAATGAAATAATATTTGGGGTGGGGGTTAAATTAAACTCTTTGTATTTTGCGTGCAAATTAGGGCAGTTGTGAAGGAGGGGTCCGAGTAGTTGGAAGTAGAGACCACACCCACATTAACATTCAATTGGCCTACATTTTAGTTTCTAGGCGCCGGCCACGCCGCATATTAATAAAGCTCGGCTTTGGACAATGATCTTTTTGTTGTTTGGCTAAGTTTATATTATTTGTATTTGTTGAGTTCAATTTTCATGGATTATTATTGATTTAATGATAAAGTCTCTTGGCATGGCCGGGGGACTAAATATTGCTTTATTTGGCTTAATTGGGATGAATTAGTTATGAGAAATCATGAGATGATTATGACGATATGACGTGGTATGAGTAATTATTAAATCTTTAATTACATATTAATATAGTGTCGTGACTATTTGTCAATTCTGTGAGCTGTTGTAAAAGTACGATGAAACGGTGTACTTAAAAGCACTTGTGGGACAGAACATGCATTCTGGAGGTTAGGTGTTATTTGGAAATTACAGTGTTATACGTACTTTTATTTTTGTGTTATTTACGGTCTAGCTAGGTTTTTCTACTCTCGCATTTTTAAATATAAAAAGGGTCCAGTTGTCAATTTTACAATTACTAGATTTTTAATCAATCGTAAATGAATGTTAGAGAACAAAATAATTTCATTACCGAAAAAAAAAAAAGAGAACAAAATAATTTATCTTCCGCGATCAGTAAAGTTCCATATAATTTATTTTTTTTGGAAGTCAGGAATATTTGTGGTTTGATTCAGAGGCTTGTATCGTTTAACTTTTATGCTTCACGAATATTATACACATAAAAAATGTGAGCTAGAACTCCTGAAGCATATGAGAATTACATACAATTTGCATGCCTTTCTTTTCAATTTTTATTCTTCGATATATGAGCACTAATTCTTTAAAAGGTTAAACATTGTTATAAAGGAAGAAAAATTAAATTTCACTAATGGTCTCTAAAATATTATGTCTAGCATTTGGTTATCTTTCCGTTAAAAAAAATATTTAACGTGAAACCTTATTTATGAGAGCTTAAATTGGTAAAATTAACGACACTCAACTTCTAATGTTGAGGTTAAAGATTCAAATCCATATTTTCTTTTTTTTCTTTTTTTTTTTTTAAAAAAAAAAGCTTTACGAAGAACTTACAACAAGATTTATGTAAAAATTTTGATTAATCAATCAATTATGTATTTTTCTATTCTTTTGGACTATGAAGCAACTAATTTAGTTTACGGATCAAAATTTTTTATCTTAAAAGTATATAATAGGGACAATTATTGAGACGATCTCATAAAGATTGGGACCACTTGTGAACTTTTTTCTTTTTTTTTTTTTCCCGGTTATTCGGTACCACTTGTGAACTTAATTGAACATAAATAAATTAGAAACATAGAAGATCCTAACGATAAAGTGAAACTATAATATAAGTTACGGCAATAAATAGAAAGTATTACTGGGCAAATTGGCATTGGCGTAGCTGAAAAAACTAACCCAATAAGTTCGGGGACATTTGATCGTGAAGACCCTTAAAATTAAGGGTTTGTCTTGAAAACTAGACCCAATTTCTTTTCGCCTTTTATACCTTTTTAACTTGTATATTATCCAAATAACTGTTCATACACATGTTGAAACATATTCGCATAGAGAAATATAAGTAATATGACAGGTTCAAAAGAGTCTAATTTTTAAAAAATAAAAAATCGGAGTCTAATTTTCAATCCAAGTCAGTAAAAGGATCTAGTCTATCAAAATTCCCAATAAATTTGAGTAATTCGAGATAAAAGCTCAAAAATAAAAGTTATACTCTTAAGGAAAAAAATGAAAAATAAAAATAAAAGAACTGTTCGGATAATAGTCATAATAGTGAGGTCCATTTTTCTTACTTAATAAGTCCTATTTTTCTCTCGTTTTCAAGGCTTTAACTAGCGTTTGTGCATGTGCCATCGCTATAATGGCACACAGCAAGGTACAATAATAGTAGAAACAAAAAATCGAGCCGATCGAATGCATATTTATTATGGCTCCTTGGAGCCAGCTGATCATCGAGCCGAAAAAAAAAATGTTCAAATGCTTGACTTAATTGAATGCAAGCTGACCTATGTGGGTGCTTTTTTCTGGAGCCGTCGAGCTTTATTTCCCTTGTAATTTAATACAAAGTATAGCAAAAAAGAAATTAAATTAAATTAATTAACCTAGCTTTTTCTATAAATCCAGAAAACCGGCCTCATAATTTTCGTCTTGGATAAGTTTCAAGGGGTAGATATCAACATCAACCACCTCTCTGTGATATCTATCTCTTAAGAAACAGTTAACTTGAAAGCAATCAAAACCACATATAATCGTATATATATAATGGCAAAAGTATACTTAGAAAGGTTATAATGTTGTTAGTCGTTGCGGATTTTGTTGTTGAGGTTAGGAAACTCTCTGGCTCTCCACACTTCCACATTTAATAAGCTGCTGCCAACGACTCTTTTATGACCACGTGTTTGCCTATTGCTTAGTATTTAATAATTATAATTTGCTTACATATTTTTACTTATAAAAATTGTTTTTTTTTCCCCCCCCTTATTTGCATGGATATACAATATCAACATCTTTTCAGCAATATATGAGCAATAAGTCTGACAAATTTATAATTGGAACTTTTCTTTAAAGAGAATAAATGAAACATAAATAGTATTAAAGGTGGTTAAATTTAAGTCAATAGTATTAAAGTTGATTAATGTTGACGGTTGCCAGAAATTATTATTATTATTATTATTTTTTGTGACTCGGTTCCTCAGTAGGATCAAAGGATTTTACACCTATTCTCAATGTGACTCGAACTCAGGACCTAGATTCTAAGTAGTGAGTGCTCGCCAGAAATTAACTTTTAGAAACACATTTTTCACGCAATAGGTAGTATGTACGTACAATTATCTTTTAGAAACACATTTTTCACGCAATAAGTAGTATGTACGTACAATTATTTGGCTTTTGTAAGACCGTCTTTTATCTTTTTTTTTTTATTTTATTTTTAACACTAGAATTGGGAATTTGAACTTAAACTCTTTCATATCAATTAGGAAGAACTGTGGTTACTTCTAAATTTCGTTTATAATTAACCAAAATCTTTTTTATTGGAACCACGAAGTTTTAATCTAAAATTGTATGCATTTACATATATTTTCGTTAATTTGTAAATTATATGTATGTGCATATACGTAAATATATAGCAAGACAGAGAGAAAGATTTAGATTCGAGATTCTTTAGGATAAGTCCATAGATTGTATATATATACATATGCATAATTAATAATAGGTATCTCAAAATTTATACTAAATTTTAAATACCAGCACACGTGATATATGAGCTATTATAATTCAATTGGTGAATGAAATCAATCTTTTTGCGGTAAGTTCTACTACATCAATTATATAGTGACAACTAATATACCACGTGTGTTAGTATTAAAAATTAATTAGTACAAATCTTGGAATACCTAGCATCATCTATATGTATATATATATATGGGCACCAATCCAGTAGGTATTTTTTTTTTTTTACCTATGCATAGGTATCAATTGGGTCAATGAAAATTTTTTTTGCACATTTTTTTATATTAGAAAATAAGAGAGAGAAATAACATTAATGATGCACGTCTTTTTATGTACATTATTATAGCCGTTAGATCACCATTAGATGATAATCTAACGGCTAAAAGAAAAATACTTACACGTAGGTTTAAAAAAAAAATACCTACTGGATTGGCAACCTATATGTATATATATTCACTTTCTTTCTATTGTTGATCGTTGCATATTAATTAAGTCTATCAAGTCATTTCACTCGCTTTGTACTCTATTGTTGATTGTTGCATATTAATTAAGTCTATCAAGTCATTTCACTCGCTTTGTACTCATAATGATGAGCTAAAGGAGGGTTCAAAATCATGGAAGAGAAAGGTTGGCATCCAAACCTTTAGCACATGGGTTCCGGAGAGAAGTTAATTCTAAGAAGATAAGAAAAGTTAGTACAAGAAATTGATTAAGAGAATATTATATTATAAGTCATGCTTTTTGTTAGGTTCACTCACCTAGAGAACCCTGTCTACAAGAAACTGATCAGATTAATTACGTTTTTGCTCAAGGAGAAAATTAATGGCCAAAGAAATGCTAATTGAGAAAAATAAAAGTATACTAATTTCGGTCTAGTTCTTTCTTGTTAAGGACTACTCCAATCAATTCAAGTTTACATGTTAGAGAGAGAACGAAATAGAAAAATATCTGAAACCGCTAATATATGAAAGGGCAAAACACAACTAGAATGGTGGTTTCAATTAATTAATTAAAGGCTTCCCTTAAGTAGAATTTGTCATTTATTCTTATTTGCAGATGTAGTTAGGTAATTCTAACCATAACAGCAGGCTATTGAGAGTATGCATGGGTGTCACATTCTCATTATAAATGAACGTTATTTCATGCAATTAGTTCAAAGTATATATGATGTTGCCCTTTTCCTCACCTAATTAGACGGCTTACAGTCTGCATGCCCCAGTTTGGTAATGTGTGTTAATTTATTAAAACCACATATTGACTTTTTTTAGTAACAATTAAACTTGGATAGGTTTAATTAGACGTTAATATTTGAAAACTTCATTATATTGGAGTCCTTAGCATATTTGTACAAAACTCCATACCTATATATAGTAAATTAAGCAGGTATGATCAATCTTATTCTGTCACTACCCAAATCACAGGTCGGTGGCAGAAATGGAATTTCACAAATAGAAATATAAAAATTATTTTTGAAAAATTTATAAAATTAATTTTAAAAGTAAAATTCCCACAATTTTGTGATCACCATTAGACATAAATTGTTAATGAAATTTATTAAAATAAACTAAGCATCACTATTAGCAGTCTCACAATCCAACATAATAGTTATACAGATCGAGTCCGTGAAACGAGCCCTTAAGTTATTATTACAAGCCAAGATAAATAAACAGAATTATTTTGCATAGTTACTGATTCCCAGTAAGGTAATTAGCTTCCCACTNATTCACATGCTCTATAGGAATTTAATTACCCTTTTGAATGGATGTAATTTCTCAAACCTGCATGGTTAGTACTTTTAAATCCATTTATAAATCCAGTCTATAAATCATTGGTATGCAGAATAATCACATATTCAAAACAAATCTAAAACCACGTCATTGTACATATCATACATCAACAAGCAAATAAGTGAGCTCTCATCCTCCTATCACAGCCCTATAATACCTCTATAGTAGAAGTACCCAGCATCCTAATACTACCCATAGGCGTATCAGCAAAAACCTACATAGGGGCCTAGGTCTCTCACCTCATCGTAAAATCATGATTTTTCATAAATAAGTTTTAATGCATTTATAAATCAAAACAGATATAAAATCAGGTAACCAAATCCCTACCTCGATATGGTAGTAATACCAGGCTAATGACGTAAAATCACCCGTTAATCACTTGGGTGTTCGAACGATAGTTTTCGGATCCCGGTAAGTCCACTTGAAAAAGTGACTTTTCCATCGGAGCCTCAAATAGAGAAACGGAGGTCACCACTGAATTCAAAGTATCCAAAAATGCTAGGTTAGACACATACTTTTGTTAAAAGTGGGTCCCATTACGGGACGGGCCTTTCGCACGCAAAACGGTATAATTTTTGAGCCACAAAATTCAATTTTTGTTCCACTTCGAAACATAGTGGTATTTTATATCAAAATTCATCTCTCGACCTCACTAAGTTCAAATGCGAAGTCAAAACTCAATTTCGAGGTCCCGAGCATTAATTAAGCTCAAAAATCCGAAAATTAGATGAATACCACTTTTGTAAATGTTTAGAAAAATGTCCTCTTTTTCCAATTAAAATTTACCGTACTTTTAGATACCATTTTTACTTCTACTAACTGTAATTATTCATGATTTTTAACCCTCTTTCACTTTATAAATTTATCTCAGGTAAAATATTTATCTAACCAAAAATTTACGAAAATATCACTTTTTACAAATTTTGGTAAAATGGCGAAAATAGTGAAAATCGTACTGGCGGTGAGTTAACGGACGAAAGTGGTCAGGAAATGATGGCGACGATGAGGTGAATCCATCGGTGCCGGAGGTGAGTCAAACGAAGGTCAGACGGAGGAGCTATGACCGAAAAAGTCCACGGTGGTCGGAATTTTTAGGTTGCTCGTTTTCCAGCGTCCGGCGGGGAATCTCAGCAGTGACAGCGAGCAGAGCTTTGTTGGTGGCCTCTGTCTTGCGCGAGCAGGTGAGTCTGTCATTTAGCGGCGCGGTGAGGTGGCAACGTACTCGGTTTCTTCTCTCTCTCTCTCTGGTAAAATAATCACCTAACCAAAAATTTACAAAAATATCACTTTTTACAAATTTTAGTGAAACAGCCAAAAAAGTGAAAATCTTTTCGACGGCGAGTTAACAGCCGAAAGTGGTCACGAAATGACTGGGACGATGAGACGAATCTAACATTACTGGAGTTGAGTAAAACGGAGGTCCGATGGAGGAGCTACGGTCGAAAAAGTCCGCGGTGGCCAGAACTTTCGTGTTGCTCATTTTCCAACATCTGGCGGCAAATCTCGATGGTGACGGAGGGCAGAGCTTCGTCGGTGGCCTCTGTCTCGCACAGGCAGGCACATCTATCAGTTAGCGGCAAGGTGAGATGGTGGCGTACTCAGTTTCTTCTCTCTCTCTCTTAGGTCTTTCGACGAAGAAGATGGAGTTTTTGATGCTCTTTTATTCAATTATATGCAGCACTTTAATTTAAAATTTTAGATATTTTGAATATTTTAGTCCGAAAAAGCTTATTTATAAGTTTGCCATTCTGTGTAAATTTTCCATTTTGACACTTCTAGAAACAAGCTTTTACATAATCCATCCACGTTAAGTCATAAACAACCACCAAAATCTCTGTCGATGATCAAGACCTTGAATTGATATAGCTAGGATCAAATTAGTAATATCTTAGAGTTGTTGAGTTCGAGTGCGAGACTATAGATGCAAATTTAATTAGGATGCTTCAACTTTTTATGATTATGCTCTTTATCTGAGTTTGATACTTTGATATTCGTTAATATATATATATATAGATAAAAATAAATTAAGGTTATGGTTGAATAAAAGCGATTCATGCATTTTATTGGCTCGTATTGAAATTAAATTAAGGGTGGTGCTACCTTCTTCTTTCTTTTTTCTCTCTCTCTACCCACCAGAAAAAAAAAAAAACCTAATATAAAATGACACAAATGGGTACAAACAATATTAAATAACCAGAATACTCTTTCTTAATTATTTCTTTTTTTCTTCATGCGCCCCTCAAAAACAATTGATAAAACAAATTTTCTAAATAATCTTAAACAATCAAAATGCTTTTATTTAAATTAAGTTTTTATAGTGATAGATGAACATATTATAAACTCAAAATTCTAATAATCTTTCTCTCAAAAGTCTTAAAAGATAATTCGAAAACTCTAATTATCTTTCTCTAATTCTCAAGAATTCTAAAAATTATTCAAGAATTCCCCTCCTCTAACAACTCTAAAATAATGATTCAACATCTCTAACTATCTCCAGATTTCAAAAATCCTGAAAATGATTTAGGAGTACTCTAATTTTCTTTCTAATTCTCAAGAACCCTAAAAATAATTATCAATAAATATCTTGATTACTGGGATGATCAAAGCAAAAGATTAAAGAAAAAGAAGACAAAGTAATGAGGAATTTTCAAAAGGGACGGGCAAAGAAATATCATTTAAATTTTTTATTGATAACTAATTTTGGAATAAGAAACTTTCAAATTAAAGATGTGTATTAAGAAATGTTAAAGAAAAACAAAATGGCAATAGAGATACTCATTAAATCCTAATATTCTATGTATTTTATATATTAAAAGAGATAATTTTCTTCTCTTGCGCGTCACAAGAGCGGCCCCTCAATAATGAATATAACTATCAAAAAAAGAGGCAAAAGATTAACAAACAAACAACATTGATCAGTTATTTTAAATGAGTTTTATCAATCTAGCTAAACATACATATTAATTAATTAGGCAATTTTTTGGAAAAGAAAAATAAAAACTCAGGTTCTGGTAAGTGTATAGCTAGATATTTAAGGATTAATTTAATGAAAGTTGATTTGGCGGGGGAATTAAACAATCCTCCAAATAGGAGGAATACCATTCAGAGAACGAGAAAAGAAGCAAACAATTACTAGTCAACAAGAACGGCCAATCAAATACTTCATTAATATTCAACGACTTGAATTAAATATTCCATATTTATGTACGGGTGATAAGTTCTCAATAGTATTTTTGTTTTCTCTTCATTAATGGTAAATTTGATTAGATTCAAAATCACCTGCAATATAGCAAATCCAATCTCACTTTTTTCTTTTTCAGCCATTAAGTAATCTCTATTCAAATCCTTTTTTTTTCGTTTAAATAATGAAGTTTAATTTGTTTTTAGTTGTCCTATAATATTATTCCAAGTTCAATATATACGGTTTTTTTAGACTACTTGGAGCGGGGAATCGAATAACTTCTTCTCTTCTTTCTCTTTACAGTTAGCTTTTCACCTCTTCTTTTCGTCTCTTACAGCAGTACCTCCCCCTACCTCTCTGTTATGAGTTTTTCTCACTTTCTTTTCTTGTATTTGTTTCTATTTTTAAATAATCATTCTATTTGTGAAAGTAGTTGTCTACCTAAATTTAGATCTATGGTGCTCTTGGCATACCCAGATCTAGATATATAGTGGTTTGAGTTGTTGTTAGCATTTTTTTTTACTAGTATGGTTGTCCTTCAGATATATATCATTTTTTATTTAGATTTGGAGGTTGTCCTTCAGATATATATATATATATCATTTTTTTATTCAGATCTGAAGAGGTTATTACTATCGTAAATCAGAGTTAGCAGAATCTCATTTAGTAAATCAATCAAAAGTGTCAATTCGAATAATGAAGAATCGAAAGAAGCTATTGAAGAGCTCTAATACATCCTAGCTTCATGGTATTTTCCTCCAAAATCATTGACGAGGACTGCCTTTACTTTGTGATTTTGAAGATTTTTTTGTCTTCAAGTTTATGAATCTGTTTCATGATTCTCATTGTAAGAGGTTCTACTTTACTCAATTTGCTATTGTAATTTTTATTTGAGTATTAATGAAATTGTTTCCTCCACCAAAAAAAAAGAAGAAAAAAAGAAAAAATTGTTTTCATTGTTGAAAAACTAAACTAAACTCCAGCCTAAAATAATGTAGATATATATATATATATACCAAAATGGGATTTAAACGACTAACTTTTTTTTTTAAAACAAATTTTAAACAAGAATCAATTAGTAGGTTCTCTACCACATAATGTAACACGTTGATATTCAAAATATCTCAACCAACTGAACTACAGTAATAACCAAAAAAAGAAAAAGAAAAAAAAAAGACACATTAAGTGGCACATTTCAGTCACATTACAATGTTTACTATTAGTTTTATATTACTTGTCACTAATATATTCTTAGTTACAACTCAGTACTAAATGGTGACAAAATTAGTTGTCACTAACAAATAAAAAAAAAGCTTCAACTAAGTTTTTGTAATTCAAACTTTTAACCATTTAAGTTTTAGCAATTTAAATTTTTTCACAAATTGTGTGTAGTGACTTTTTTTCCCCCTCTTTCTAATCCATCTGAAATCTCAACCCTAATTTATCAATAGAAAAGTAAAACACAAGCCAACAAATATTACAACCTATCTATAATCTGTCCACTTGAATCATCTCTTTTGATCATTTTATACATCTCCTAGAGTTTCTATTATTCTTGCCTATGCTTTGAACTATTGTTTGACTGGTATATCTTCTGAATTCATCTGATAATTGGTCGCGGAATCTTGATCTTTTTATCAATCAGAAATTAGTTTACTCAATTAAATTTTGAATATCATATAATTCATAACAATAAACGAAAACCAAATTATACTGTGCTACTGGCAACCAAGAAGGGAAAAAAAAAAAAAGTGCACGTCATATAGATAATGTGCACACGTAACTTTACGAAATTAAGATGTATAAGCATGCGTATTGGAGATAATTATTAATAATATTTATTTATTATTATGAATTATCTAATTACCTATTTTAGAATATTCTTTATTTATGTAAATTATCTAGTTACCTGTATTTATTTATTTTGTATTTTATATTTTGAGTAGTTACTTATCTCTCAGAATATTTTCTCATATAACTTGTAAAATTACATCATTCAGTTAATGAAAAAGATGAGTCAAATTCATTATTTTTTTTATTTTTATTTTTTGACGAAACCAAATTCATTATTCAATTCTATATTTCTATATGATATTAGAGCAGAAAAATCTTGGGCTTCTCCTCTTCTCTCCTCATCTTCTTTAATTTTTCAAAAAAAAAATCCTCCTCTCTCGTCATCTTCTTTAATTTTTCAAAAAAAGAAAAGAAAGGACTAAATCGGTCGACTGTTCCTCATTTTCGATCGACTGACAACTCTAAAAACTGAGTAAAAGTTTTCATCACCTTGTCCTATCGAACAAAACTGGCTCCCGCTCAATTGGATCATTCTTCTCATCCTCTTTTCCCTATTTTTCAATTCTTGCAAATGCCACTGAATCTAGTTCTATCATTCTTTTCATCCTCTTTTCTCTATTTTTCAATTCATGGGCAAATGTTCTTGAATTCAGTTTTATTTTCTATGTCGAGCAAATGCTCTTGAGTTCAAAATTTATTTTTCTTATCAATTCCTAGATTAACACCCTTGAATCCAATTTTATTTTTCTTGTTTATTCCTGGGCAAATGCCCTTTTGAATCCAGTTTTATTTTCTTTGGCAAAGGTCTTTGAATCTAAATATCAAAAACCTTAGTGTTATTATGACGACCAACCCTTTCCTATCATTCATGTTTCTCTCCTCCCTAAAATCCCTCATCCTTTTTGTTTTTCAATTTTTTTTTGTTTTGTTTTAGTAAAAAATAAAAGGATAATATTTGTTCCTTAGTTTTTCTTGGGTGTTTCATATTTAGGTTTTAGGTTAAAAAAAAAAAAGATTACGTTTTAGATTTTGTAGGTTTAGTTTTTTATGTTTTAAGTTTTTAGGTAAGTAAAAAAACTTCTACATGTTTTGGTGTTCAAAGAAAAAAAAAAAAGAAGAGTCTTAGCTTTCTAATTTTTATGTTTAGGTTCAAAGAAAAAACCTTAGGTTGTTTTTCTTTTAGGTCACTGAAGGGACGTCGTTCTTTCACCAGTTCTTCCTCTACCTCCATCTTTAACAGGCTCCGACTAAATTACAACTGTAGTTGCACCACTTTCATTTCGATCTTGAATAGACTCGACGATCAAACGGTCATTACTCTGGTGTTATCTCCTTATTTTTATTTGTGATCAAGCGGCCATTACTCCGGTCAACACTACATCTTTACCACCACTCCTTGACTTTCTCAATAGCGGACGCACCGTTTTTCACCATAATATCCTGTTGTCGGACGATCAAGCAGCCACTACTCCGGTTAATACTACATCTTTACCACTACTCTACGATTTTCTTGTAGGCGGATGCAACATTTTTCACCACAATATCCTTCATTCTTCTCAAGTCCAAGATTGGATATCCTGCGGATCTCCATCTTGTGGGGGCATATTGGAGATAATTCCTAATAATATTTATTTATTATTATGAACTATATAATTACCTATTTTAGAATATTATTTATTTAAAAAAATTATCTAGTTACTTATTTCTTTATTTTATATTTTGAGTAGTTACTTATTTTTTAAAATATTCTAGAGAAATATTCTCTAATGTAACTTATATAAATACTTATTCAATTAATAGAAAAAATAGTCAAAATCATTATTTCAATTCTGAGTCAAATTCATTATTTAATTCTATATTTCTATATGCGGAATCCAATCTTCATCCTCATTAATCTTCGTCCTAATTTTATTATTGTAATTGATAATATCAGGCCGGAAACAAACCGTTCTATCTATTCTCTCACACTATATATATACAAGCGGAATCTAATTATATAAGGCTACTCTCAAGTTATAACTAGGCAGTGGTCCTTATATGAGAAAGCAAATTAAAGATGTTATAATTATTGTTTTTGTTAATTTGATAACGATATCATAAAGTAAATTCCATATTGTGACAAATACGGATAATCCAATCAAGTTTTCGTTTGTCGAAATCAGTCGATCTAAGATCACGTTATAGATCATCATTGCTATCTAACATTGCGCTTATTTAATAACTGATTTGATTTCTAACAGTCTTATTAACTAAGGTTTCTTTGGAATCTTTTAGCATTAAAAAAAAGGACTTTATTTGTACTCACAGACAGAGACATTGAAGGTCGATCACCATTAGTTCCTGCATGCATTTGAGCAGTTGCCTAATTGGCATTTAATGTACGTGCATATGAAAACAAAGCTAAGGCAATTTGGGATATTGTCTTTTCATTTCTCATAAAGCAAAATTACGTGCATACTTGTAATTAGACAGTACTATGAGTGGCCTCCTTAGATATTCAATTCAAAACTATATACTTACCAGTAGTACTACTAGTTTCATCATGTCAATTAATAAATCGCATAACTCGCCACTAATTTCCTAAGGCTAAGGCAACGTTTATACTAAGATATTGTTAGAAAATGGGCCATTTATTTAAAATAGTAATTTGGGCTTAAGTGGGCTTGAGAGCTCATATGTATAATAAGCCCAAATTAAAGTTGTAATTCTATTTTCATTAGCTAATTTGGAGCATAAATTAGAGTAGGACCCACTTTGTGAAAGTGTAAGGTCTTGGCATAAATTTATTCTACTCTATGAATAGATTAAAATGATATATTATGTGTCCAAATTGGAGTTTGAGTGAATGAGAAATTGATGTTCAAAGTATGCATGTTGGTATTAGAAAAAATAGAGGAAGAAATATGTAAAGCTTGTCCCACATTGGTTGAGAAGCTTTCAAACTTGTGCTTTATATAGAGTTACACTTTTCATAGGTGTAACTATGTGTAGCCAAGATGCTCTCTCAGGCGCGCGTAAGGGGGGAGAGATGCAAATCTTCGGGCTTGGGCATGAATTTGTATGGGCTCGTGTGTGCCCGCGCTTGTGGACACGAATGTCGGCCCAAAATCTTGGACTCTTGTAAAGCCAACCTTTTGCTGTGGCCAGGTTTATTTTTCTCTATTTTTTTTCATTTTGCTGCTTCTAGAAGAACGTTTTTGGCTCAGAAACTGCCATTTTATTCAATTCTGGTCAGCAAGAGTAACGGCCAAGCATTAGTGCTAAAACGTTCAGTTTTAGGCAGCAAGTGTAACAGCCAAGATATTGGCATTATGGAGCATTAGAGCTGGTTTTTGTAACCTCTCTTTTCACCAGCTATATAAGCAGACCTCCTCCTCCTCATTCTTCACACCAAAAAGCGAAACACAGGAGTTTCTTCTCTCATTCTCTCCTTCATTCTCTCTAAAGCCTCTAGTTCCAAGTGTTCTTGAAGTTCTTGAGTTTTCTAGCTATAGTTCTTAGAGAATTTAGAAATTTCGTAGCTAGATCTTTTAGAGTGTTAGAGTTCATAATAATCCAGTTTGTAGAGTGAAAGTGTTGGTGCTTCACTTGCTACTCTAGTCGTTGTATCCTGGGAAACTGACGCTTGCAATTCCTCAAGCATTCTACCGATAGAGGCGAATCAGTTTTAAGGACACTGTGTGGTACACAGGCCTCGATCATTAACCATCATTTGTTTTGCAGGAATACTTATTTGGAAGTACTGCCAAAATTCAGCTCAGGGTTGGAGCATAATAATTTTGGTAATATTATTTATTGAAAAGTTTATTATAAACGTTTGTAACCTTATATATTGCATGTTAATTATTTTTTACAGATATATGTACTAAAAACATATATATCATTCAAAAATTAAAATTACTATATATATATATATATATCTCACGATATCCATGCTTCAAATAATAAAAAAAAATATCCAAACAGTTTCAATTAAGTATCCAAGTAGAGTTGAGTTGCCAAGGGTGATATTTAATTAATAAATAAAATCCCATTCCGGCTTTACGTACCCCAATTTAACAATAAAATGATCATATATTCTTTTACATTTCTTATCATTCTCTATGACATAATTCTTTGTAATATTTTTGGAAAATCACAAACCAAACCCTGAATCGAGAATTTATGTCAAATTAATTTATACCTCTGATCAAGACAACATGTTAAAATAACTCTTATCAAAATAAAAATTTTCAATCATAAGCACTATAGAGAACTCAACTGAATAAATATAAGCCTAAAAACGGTAACAAAACAAGATAAATTGTGATAATTACATATCATATTTGGTTAATGAACTAAGCAGTTGTCTTATTGTCACTTTGTTAGCAAAGTTTATACATGTTTGATTGAGTTTTTTTTTTTTTCTTTTTTATTGTTTATGATGGATAAATTTGCGTTTTCGTTCACTAATGTTAACGTGTTATGGTGACTACGCGTAAATTTAAGAGAAAATTAGTTGAAATATCTGGATTATACTTGTCTGAAGGTGGAAATCGATAGTCTGACGGTGGTTAATTTGCCGAAGTGTGATAAAGTAAATGAGACAGAGGTGGGATGCTTGTTCAAGATATTAAACACATGTAGCCATGATAAAGATAGGAATACTTTTCATGTTTCTCGTTCTTGTAATAGTGCTGCTCACTGTATTGCAAAGTGGGCTGTCTCACAATATTGTTCTTTAATTTGGTTGGATAATGCTCCCTCTTGGACAGAGGCGGTTGTCATTTCTGAATGCACTGCTAATGTTCAGTAATGAAAGTGGTTCATTTCAAAACGTAGTACAATCCAAAATTGATCGTGCAATTTTTTCTAATATTTTCTTTACAATGAATAAAAATTGTATATAGCTAGTTACAGTCGGCGGTCCCAATTCTTAATAACCACTTCTTTTTTTTTTTTTTTTTCCTATTTGACGTATACAAATGATTATAACTAAATTTTCAAGCATCTACTATATATCGTGTATATATATATATAGCTATGACTTTTTCTTCCCATTGTGATGAACCATTACTATTTCTATAAAGGCTTCTCGTAAAATTTCAGGCCAAAAGTACCAAAAATTGAAAAATTATGGATGGTCCGAATTTTTTAAAAATCTCAGATTAATTTAAAAGAATATCACTTTTAAAAGGTTATTTTAGAAAAATATCTCTTTTAATAGATATTTTGAAAAATACTATTTTTTTCTTTAAAATTAGTATTTTTCAATAGTACTTGAGGTAATCAGTTAGATTACTTAGGGTAACCAATCTAGTTACTTGATATAACCAATTAAGTTACCAGATTAGTTATTTCAAGTATCTCGTCCATTAATAAAAAGTGGTATTTTTCTAAATATTTTTAAAAATAGTATTTTTCTGATTAAAATTCGAGATTTTTCAAACATTTGCAAATCTAGGATTCTTCAAATTTTTTTGAAAAATTACCATTAACAATTCAAATTTCCTCTTTCTATAATTGATATTTTGTTCCTTCTCTTGGAATACAGCCTAAAAGTTCAAGCCCAACCAAATATTACCCAATAGTTTAGGGAAATAAGAAAAGGACATGGATAAGACTAATTTGGGCCCAAGTTGACATTTTTTAGATATATAAGTTTTTTGGATATAAATATGACTAACTTTTTAAGTTGATGAGAGAGAAATAAGAGCTTTCTAAAATTGCCCATAGCTGATAAGTAGAAGTTGTTGTGAACATTTAATGCACTAAATGTACTTTTTCCCTCTTTTTTCTATTTCCTTTCTTTTTTCCCTCATTCGTCGTATTTGTTTCTCTCTTTCCTCTTTTTATAGCCATGTTCTTCCTTTCTCCCTCTTTTTTTTTTTTTTTTCCTTTTCCGATCAAGGCATTCTTAATTGGAAAAAAAGGGCAAAGATTGTTGCTTAGATCTTAATTGGGAGCTTTGGCATTTGAAAGCTTAGATCTTATAAGGTAAATATGTATTTTATTTTATGAAATATTTGATAATGAGTGATCAACATTAAAGGAAGTCTACAATAGTGATTTAGAAAATATTGTGTTGAAATATTCATATATTTTTTGCTGAACTAATTATCTTCTTCGTATAATGACGATCTAGACGTTCCAGGTCAAATAGTTCATGACCTCAGGATAAAAACTACTTGACTTGGAGTCATGAACTGCTAGATATAGGGTCAAAAACTACTTGAATAGCTCTTGACCCCAGGTCACGTGGGTCAAGTACTACTTAACCTGTGATCAATAACTACTTAACTTGAAATAGCATGCAACAAAAATACAAATGAAAACTTAGATATACTCTTCTTTTTTGGTAATGGAGACTTAAATAGTGACTTTCTCGTTCTTCCCGTCAATGTCATAACTTTAGATTTCATAGATTCTTTCTTACCTTCAACTGACCTAGTTTTTGTCATTCTGGGATTTTCTGTGGTATTGGCTGAGGGTTTGGTCAAGGTATTTTAGTTTTTTATCTCGTCTGAGCCCCAATTTTTTATCCTACAATACTTATTATTAGAGGTGATCCTAAAATTGTCCAAAATGGCCCAAATCTTCTCTCTAGGAAATTGACTTGATAGTTCAAATTTCGGACAAATATACCTTTTTAGTTCACTTTTTCAAAATAACATTTATAGTTCAAAATAATGACTTTTTTAGTTGCTTTTGGAGAGAGAAAAAATGCTCATTCTGAAACTGTCCTTTTATTATTTTACGCTTTTTAGGTGAGTATTTCCCGTCACTTCCCTACTTTCTCCCAAATTTTCCCTCCCAAATGTATAGCTTGTGATCACAATTTTGTGACTATGTGTTTTACATTATTACGAATATTGTGAGATTCTATTACTGTGATTCGTACAATCTTTATATGTTACCGTGATTTGTGACTTCCAGCTATAAAATTTGTGCCAGTCTTACGAAAGGAAGATAAGTATTCCTATTGACCAACAATGGCTCAGCAATATTTATCTAATACAAATATAATTTTATAAGAAAAACTACACCATTTTCTTTCTTAGTAGTCATATACATGATACCTACAGTCACATAATTCATGATAGTCATAATTTTGTGCAATGTAAAGTAGATTTGTGACTGATAGTCACAAAATTTGAGTCTATCTTATATAAGCAAAATATGCCTTCACCTTGGATAACAATGGCTTTATGATATTTTTATAACACATGTCTAATTTTATAATAAAAACTATGTTATTCTATTTATTAATAGTCATATCTGTGTTACCTACCGTCAAATAATTCTTGACAGTTATAAAATTTGTGACAATTTGGAAATTTATATCTTTTATATTAGTATTCACATGATCTATGATTTAAAGTCATATAATTTATGATGATCCAATATACACAAAATTGTCATTGTCACAAATCAATCCAACACCATAAAGCACACAAAAATTAGTCTCAAAATCCATTAGTAGTCTTAAATTCAATCTAAAAATATTCCGAAAACACACAACATTATACTGCAAAATCCCTAATTTTCCAATACTAGACTTGAAAGACTCAAAATTTTTAATCACAATTTCCATCTCTGCAAAAATAAAAAGAAACATATAATTAAAAGACAAAGTAGCCAGATAATATCCAGTGCAAAATCACACAATCAGCAAATACAACAAGATCAAAATAGACCTATAAGACTGAAATTTTCATAACCCCATGTCCCAAACCCTTGAATAAAATAAAGTATAAAATAATTCAAACCCCATTTTCCAAACCCTTGAATTTTCATAACCCAAAGACTCAAAACGACGACCCACCAAGCCTAACCACAGCTCCTCTCTTTCAACATGGACTCAACTTCTTCATTCGTCTCTTCCCAGAAATCTGTAGCCACCACCATCATTTTCATCTCCCTCCTTCTTGTCATGTGTGTTGCCCTCTCCACTGTGAGATCTTTCGCCTTCCTCTTCTTCTCGACCCGGAAAACGACGATCCAGATCTAGTCGTCCTACTCAATGGCTCGCCCACTCCGAAAACTCGGCCAAACTCTAAAAATAGGCCACCTCATCGTGAATGGGACCGAAGCCGAGGTAGATTTGATTACGCCTCATCGCAAATATAACTTGAATAATAATAATTTGGACTAAAATAACTTTTTCAGGAATGGTTTGAATAATAATAATAATAATAATAATAATAAGGGGATGGCTACGGTAGGGGCGTCCCTACGTAGGGTCATGCCTTAATTATCATTGGATGGGAATCTGTGGGGAATAACGGGAATCTGTGGAGAATCTATTTATATACAGATTCCCATCCAACGGTGAATAGACAGGGCCCTACGTAGGGGCGCCCCTACGGTAGACGCGCCCAATAATAATAATAATAATAATAATAATAATAATAATAATAATAGTATCACAGTGTTGTGTAATGCAAGTCACACTTTATATGATCATAAAATTATGATATTTTTAAGATTAATTAATTGTCACAAATAGTGTAACCCATGTCATATAAATTATGACACTAATAGTATTACAGTGTTGTGCGATGCAAGTCACACTAATGTATGATCATAAGATTATGATATTTTTAAGACTAATCAATTGTCACAAATAATGTCACCCATGTCACATAAATTATGACACTAATAAAAAATTATTTTCCAAAATACTCATAAAAAGATCATTTTATTCCAAATTAATACCAATGCGGTTCATTTCCCTTGTTTATCTTCATTTCGAGTTACAAACGACATGTAGTTTTTTCTTGATGGAACTTTATTTTTCCGGTTCAAAAGAAAGGGCATACAGCCTACAGGTTGGTGAAAGCTTGCAATCCCAAACGTGTCCGAGTCAGGACTCAGGAATTAGGATACAGATATTCTGAGATGTGGGTCCACTTATGGGACCCTCCCACAGTAAAGTTTCCTAATATTAATTTCCAATTCCAGGTGATGACACAGGACTGCTCTTCCTAACTCCTAAAGTTCCTATTCGAACCACTTTATTCCCATAAAATGTTCACATCAAAAACCACTTTCGGTGGACCGTGGACGTGTTAAAGTTGAAAATTACTGAATAGTATTCATAGATTAAGCAGCACATATGTTATATGTAGCAATCTTTCTGTATCACATGACATACAGAATTCATTTGGACAAACATTCTTGGTATCTGGCAGTACTACTAAGATCGTTAGTTTTTTTCCTTTCTTTTGTAGGATATATGTCCGATTTTTCTGATCATGAGCTTCAAATTTTTAAGTCTATATACATACATTCAGAGGTGACCATATAGTAACTTCCTTGGGTCAGCAAGATACATGAAGAGACTTTATAAAATAAAATCACTTGCAGTCTATGAGATGATAAAACATTTTATATATGGATACGGCAGCACTGATGCAGAAAGACATCGGAGAAAAGAGGTGGTGTGTTAAGTAATAAAGAACAACACACTTGCTTGCCCATCATACATAAATACATATAAATACATAGTGAGGCCATGTTTGGTACACCGTAACAGAAGAAAAAGCGTTATTTGGGGTAAAACATGGAAATCCTTAAAAAGAAAAAGCACACAATTTTGTGGGTAGATGACTTATATATAATGTCGACCACTAATTTTGCAATTTGCTGGGCATCAGTTACTTTTATGAATATTGCATTTACTTGAAAGGAAGGGCCCTGATCACAATTTGATGGTACAAAGCTGCGAGTGCGGCTCCAATGAAAGGTCCCACCCAGAAAATCCACTGCACCCAACAAGAGTTTATCAATTGATACATCACATGGTAATATATATCAATAGATACATCACATGGTAATATACATATTCCTAATTCAATATGTATTTTTTTTTATTTATCTATAGGTATTCCTTTTTTTAACGGTTAGATCATATTATCTAACAGTTATCATAATTTAGATAGTTAGAAAAAATAATAAAAATAGAAACTCATTATTTAATATTTTTTTAGAGGCGGCTATAGTAGGGGCGCCCCTACGTAAGGCCCCTGTTTACACACCGTTTGATGGGAATATGTGGGGAATCTGTTTATACACAGATTCTCATCAAACGGTGTATAAATAGGGCATTACGTAGGGACGCCCCTACTGTAGACGCGCCCTATTTTTTTCTCTCTACTTTTTACTATGAAAAGTTAAAAAAAAAATACCTACTGGATTGGTGTCCATATATATAGTATGAAGTGATGGAACAGATTGCTTACATGGTCATCCCAAGCATGTTCTTTGTTGTAAATGAGGGCTGCCCCAAGACTCCTTGCTGGGTTGATACCTGTCCCTGTAATAGGGATGGTGGCCAAGTGAACTAGGAACACCGCAAACCCAATTGGTAGTGGCGCCAGTATCTGAATGTCCAAATTTAATTGTTAGATCAAACAAAACAATACTGTAAAAATTTTAAAAAAAATAAACATTGTTATCCCAATATTCCAACTACACATCAACATGTTAATGCTTAGCCAACCATAATACTATGTACATATTGTGAAATTGTGACCAACAGTACTATCTTCTAACCAATCGCATATTTGCATTTATATGACAATTTTAGGACCTAACTAATTTACAGTCTGACTCATTGAAACAAGTGAAGTACTGGTGTTGTTTTCTATTTGTATTATTTAAGTACTTATTGGTATAGAACCAATAAGAATAGTACTAGTCAACAAAATATCCCTTGTTTAGTTTTGTTGGGTTCTGAATTCAAAACTCTCCATAATGCTAGTGGTTAAAATTAGTTGGTGAACAAGCACTCACAAAATAGTGAATTTTGTGATTAAAGTCTTCTTATGATTGTGAAACGCAATATTTCAAAAAAAAAAAAAATGATTGTGAAACACAACCAACTGTAACTAAGTAACTATACTTTTTTAAGACTCTTATAAAGGAAAACAGAGCATTTTTACTCACAGGAACGTGGGAGTCACGGGCGTTGCGCTTGGCATCAGTGGCGGAGAAGACAGTGTATACAAGCACAAAGGTGCCCACAATCTCGGCTCCAAGGCCGTCGCCCTTGCTGTATCCGGCCGCGACGGTGTTGGCGCCACCGCCGAGCGACACGTACTGATGCTTCTCGAAGCCCCTCACCACAGCGGCGCCGCATATGGCTCCCAGACACTGCATAATTATGTAGAACACCGCTCTCGTCAATGACAGCTTCCTTGCCAACAATAGCCCGAATGTCACCGCTGGGTTGATGTGACCCCCTGCCCCAATATCACAACCAAATTTTTTAACTCATAAACTTCTTCTTCTTCTTTATAGAATTTAACTCATATTGTATCATATTATAATAAATGACTAATTTGTCATGAATTTAAATTTTTACGAGAATTGTGTTTTATTGTGTATTGCAAAATCATATTCATTCATACCAATTTACTACAAGAAATCATCTTTTGTTTTTAGAAAGTTTTGTTTTATTTTGATGGTTTGTTTTATCGATTGTTACTGCTAATGTAACATCTGGAATTATGTTCATAATCATGCACTATAGATGTATAAGTTTCAAAGTCCAAACATTTTGTACGTACCATTTAGTTAAAAAAATTACACTACCGAAAAATAAAAGTTTCAAAACATTTTATGCGAACAATTTTTGTTTTTAGCCCCAAAAAAAAAAAAAAACAAAATACAGTCCGTCTATTTTCTAATGAAAAAATACAAAAAATTATGTTCATTATTTAGGCTGAGCTTTCTTTCTTTCTTCTTTTTTTTTTTCAAAACAAAAAAAAAAAATTCTTTACCTGAAATACCGGCAGTGCAGTAAACAAGGGCAAATATCATTCCACCAAAGGCCCAAGCAATGCCTTGGATGCCAACAGTGGAGCATTTGCTTGGAGATTTGACGACCCCCATGACTGTCAGAACCGTGATGTAAAGAAACAAGAATGTGGCCACGAACTCGGCTATGCCGGCCCGGTAAAACGACCACGACGACAGCTCACCGGGCTCGAAGAGCGGCGCAGGCGGCGGCTCCGCGTAGTCCTTGGTGTCCTGGCTTTGAGCAGCCGTGCCTATTGGCTGTCCCTCTCTGTACCTGTTTGCTCCAAGTCTAACATCTTCTTCTTTCCCCTCCATTAAATTGCTACTATGGAATTTTTCTTAGCAAAAATGAAAATTAAGTGATCAGTTGGACTAAAGGAGAAGATGATTATGAAGTAGCTAGAAGATGGAATGAGTGAATAAGAAGGCTTTTCAAAGTTATGTTGGAAATGAGTGAAGAAATGGGGTATTTGTAGTGCAAGCTTTGGAGTTGGGACAAAAGTACTTTGGGAGTCTAGAACTGAAACTTTAATTTCTATTGGATAATATTATGGTATCAATCGTCATCTTTTTTTCTTTTATTTTCTTTTATTTTTTTTTTTTCAAGGAATATTGAAATGTGCATTATTGTAGACACACCACCGACCCCCACAGTCAGGCCTAGAAAAGTCGATTGTTTACTAGCGATCGTTCAAAGAATGTGATCGTGTCCTTATTGGTGGTAGTAAGAAATATTTTGTCGGTCTTGGTAGTGTGTCCCTTCTTCGGATCACTACAAAAAATTTCACAATTTAGTTGTTTAATAAAATTTGTAATTAGAAGTTAAATTACATTATATGATTAAAAGAGTTAGTCACTAAAAAGTATTGTGATATTTATGTTGTCACTACAAAATTTGTGACTAAAATGTGCTTTTAATCACAAAATTTATAGTACGATTTTAGCAATAAACCGTAATAGATCGGGTATATATCACTCGCCCAATTAAAGTAGGGTATCTACAGACAAACAGTTAGCATATAATAAAATTTCTATCCCGCCCTATTTGTAACTAGTATCAGTACATGATTTATACATTGCTTTGTTTAATTTTCATTCTTTACTATGTTGTTTCTCGGAAATTCTACGCTAGGGTACTAAAGAATACCTTATTAATGGAAAATGTTCGTGTACCATTTTATCAGATTCTATCGTATTTTAGCAAATCTAGTTTTCAATTTTTCCAATATATATTGGATTTATCTTGTCTTTTTTAAGTATATCATCCTTTGTTCTTGACAATTGAGTTAACAAAAACTATTTAATTACATAAAAAAAACATATTCTGCTATTATAATGCGCTATTTTTGATACTCATTTAATTGTAGAGTACTTTAAAGATATGGCCCTTTTTTCATATGATTTTGAAAAATGATCGTTTCTTACACCTCTTTGATAAATGGCCATTTTTATAATTTGATTTTAACAAATAACTGTTTTTTAAGTTGATCTATTTTTCACAAATTATATCAATTTTTGAAAAATTAAATCAATTTTTGAAAAGATAAATCAAAAAAGTAAAAAAAAAATTAAAAAAATTAATTTTCACAAAATTAGATCAAAATATTTTGATATAAAAAATATAAAAAACAGTCACTTTTTAAATAATTTCTAAAAAATTAGGCAGTTTTTAGCAATGTTTGAAAAACGACTATTTTGCTAAAAGGCCCTTGATTGTAATGCGCCATTTTGGCAAGTTTTCTTGTCAAATGAGTGTTCACTTGCTTTTACTTGACTTTTTGAAGTTACCGTAACTTGAAATCAAAGTCTGATGGATTTTCTATAATTTATGGGCAATAGTGGATGCATGAGTACTCCAAAAGTTCGATTTGACTGTGTGCACTAGAGCTGAAAATGGCTCATGATGCAAGTATGCTACGCCGCGTGTAAATTTCTTGTCGTAGATTGGAGTCTTCAAATTTTTAACATTTAATTCGTTTAACTATAAATGCAAAACACTATGTGCAACGACGGGAGTTAAATTATTTGTTATGTTTTAGATTATGGAAGACTAAATCTTCGTTTTTCAAGTGAGATTTAATTAATAATTTTTATTTATTATAAAAAATAAAAAAAATAATTTATAAATTTTGAGCGTTGAACTCCAGATTTAGTGCTCAATCCTCACTCATCTCATCTTATTTACTGACTTAGGTTATGTTTGGTAGAGAGGAAAGAAAGTAAGAGAGAAGGAAAAATTAGGAGGGAAAGAAAATGTGTAGGATGGAAAGGAAAGTGTCTTTCCTCAATTGTTGTTTGGTATGTAGGAAGGAAAGAGAATTAGTATATTTTAAAATGACTATTTTGCCCTTTTTATTAAAATTTTAAAAGTAGTATACAAGGTTAATTTGGTAAATTTACTTTAAAGCATTTGTAAAAAAACTTTTCTTCTCCCTTTTCTCTCCATTTTTGGGAGGAAAATATTGGAGTGGGTCCCACCATATTTTTCCCTCCCCTTTTCTCTTCCATTTTCTCTTCCCTTCTCTTTTCCCTCTTACCAAACAACTCAAAATTTTTTTTCCCTCCACTTTTCCCTCAAAACTTTTCCTTCCTCTCCCTTTTCCTTCCTACCAAACATAACCTTAGTCCCAATAGGCAGAAGACTAAGTCTACTTAATTTCTAGATGACAAGAAACTTAAAACAAAAGTAAATTTAGCACTTATTTTAGAATTTGTAATAATCACTATTGTCATCTTAAGTTAAGTTTTAAACAATGACATCAATCTAGTAGGTATTTTTTTTAATTTATCTATAGGTATTATTTTGGCCAAGTGAAATTCATCATGCACGTATAAATAATAGAGAGAAAAAAGTATTAAATAATATATATTTATTTTTTATTATTTTTTCTAACTATGCAATTTATAATAATCGTTAGATAATGATTTAATAACTAGAAAAAAAAAATACTTACAACTCGATAAAAAAAAATACCTACTGAATTATGGCCTTTAAACAATAATTGTCTAATGCCATCACAAACCGACACGTCAAAAGTGTATGTACATATAACTATACATAATGGATCAACGGTCGGTGATATTCAATGTGTAGCACTGTGTATTTAGGAAAAAGACGTTTCTTTTAACTATGAGGGAAATGCTGGCTATGATTTAATTAATTTTGATTTTTTAAAAATAATAAAGGAATAGTAGCTTCTTGACATTATAATTGTCCTGATCGAAAGTCCCATAATATATATGGCCATTTTTCTGTCCATAAGACTATATAATAAACATGTAATTAAATTGTAGAATTTTTTATTTTAGTATTACTCAATTATTAGGGATAATAACAAAACTATCCTATGGTTTTGATGAAATACTCAATATATCCCTTCAGTTTTTATAAATTATAAAAATATCCCCTTTAATTGGCAACTTAATATAAATTTCAACCTTATAGCTTATTAGGTCAAAATTAACAAACAACATGTCAAAATTACCCTACTTCTAAACTTGTAACAAAACAAATATTACTTAAAGAACAATCAATAGTGTTCAATGAATAAAAAAATAGTGGTGGATGAAAGATAAAAATGACTAAGAATAAGAAAATTTTGTAAAGAAAAGTCTTACATGATTTTTTTAAAGAAATTCTTTCATTTTTTTAGCTCTTTAATTGTATTTATGTAATAGTATCTTGGTCATTTCAAAATAACTTGTTTGTTATAAGTTTAGAGAGAAGGTAATTTTGACATTTTGTTTGTTAATTTTGACCTAATAAGCTATAGGGGTGAAATTTGTATTAATTTACCAATCAAAGAGGATATTTTTGTAATTTATAAAAATTAAAGGGATATATTGAGCATTTCATCAAAACCCAAGAGATAATTTTGTTACTATCCCCAATTATTATTTGCCTATTTTCATTGTTCATGAGCTTTGCCCAAAAACCTTTTACAAATAAGAACAAGATACTTAGCCTCTTGTTATAAATTAAATCATAGCTCAAAATGGAATGTGTCCAACAAATATAAGAGAAGCATTATTTGAAATATATATATGTAGGTTCTCAATTTAATAGGTATTTTTTTAACCTATTTATAGGTATTTTTTTAGCTATTAGATCATAATCTAATGTCTAATTATAATTTAAGTAGTTTAAAAATAATAAAGATAAATATATATTATGTAATAATTTTCTCTCTCCGATTTTTACTATAAAAAAATGTGTATAATTAAGTAAATATCTATAAATACATTAAAAAAGTGCCTATATATATAAAAGCTCACAATCATAAGTACCGACTTCAGAGTAAAGTCATCAACTTATACAATATGCTGATATGCATATTGCTTTCAGCCACAATTGATCCCAATAACAAATACTAATGATTTTTATTATAGATCCTAATAGTAAT
This sequence comes from Trema orientale, assembly GCA_002914845.1. Classification (NCBI taxonomy): domain Eukaryota; kingdom Viridiplantae; phylum Streptophyta; class Magnoliopsida; order Rosales; family Cannabaceae; genus Trema; species Trema orientale. The sequence goes on from JXTC01000063.1 coordinate 405,556, forward strand.
TATTAATGGTTCATTATGATTGTGGATGAGATTGGCCCAAGCACCAAAGGGGATAAAAAAAATACCCAAATGAAAAAAATAATGGGGCCGTTTGGTTCGCACATTCCATTCCATTGGAATGGAAAATCCATTTGAATGGGTGTTTGTTTCAACAACTCTAAATTTTCCATTCAAATGGTCTTTTGGAATGAGTGTTTGTTTCAACAATTTAGTTTTTCCATTCAAATGGTTCATCAGTCACATCAACTATTTGAATGGATTTTTGTGTCTTGGATGAGAATGGAGGGGAAGAGGTGTTTTTGAATGGTCCATTCCAATACTCCCATTCTAATTATAACCCATTCTACTATTTTTTCCATTCAAATGTTTTCCATTCCAATTATAACCCATTCCACAATTTCCATTCAAATACACACATTCAAATAGGCGAAACAAACGGGGCCAATAATAATAAAAGTTCATATTTTATTTTTGGTGGAAGTTGGAAAAGCTTCACATGTGGTATTATATAAACGTTAAATATGAATCATTATTTTCATGAGCCGCCTGCTGATGGGTCCCACTTCGGCTTCAATTCATTTATTTTTTTCAAGTGCCTGCCTAGGCCATCTAGGCCATACAATAAGCGGCGGTAAAGGACAGCCAGTAGTTTTGCTAGTCTGGAAGACCGACCATTGCCGTCCTCAGCTGTGTTTCACTGACATGTGTCTTCGGCTGAGATAGACCATATGACTAATGCTTTGTTGACTAACATAGCACTATTTCACTCTCTACCAGGGTCTCTGTTTAATATTTTATTTCATTATTTGTTCTATAGACTTTGAAAGAAACCTGAAAAATGTGTTTATATAGTTTACAAATCCCTATTATTCATGATGTCTAATCTCTAGTCACGAAACTATCCTAATATTATTTCAGCAGATACGTATTTTCATTTACCATATTAATTATATACACCGATAAATCAGTCGTATACACTGTTAAATTAATTATATATCATATTAAATCAATATGTGTACTTATAAATTGATTATATACATTGATAAGTCGAATTAACTCACATAAGGGTGTAGTGGTATAATCAAATTATTAAAACTTCAAAACAGGATATAGAAATTAAAAAAAAAAATACACATACTAACACATAGCTTAGAAAAAATGGTATAGGTATAATTTTCTCTTAAATCTTTTTTACTTTTAATATGGGTTGGACCGTTGAAATTTATGTAGGGATCCGTATTTAAGCCCATTTGATCACTAGGAAGGAAGTAGGGAAATTGATATGAATAGTCTCTTTTTATGGTCAAATGACTTTTTTAGTTTTGTTTTTCAGAATGACATTTTTAATATGAAATTATGACATTTTTAGTATATTTTGGAGAGAGAAGAATTTATCATTCCAGATTTTCCCTTTCCACCTATGTGTCTTTTTAGATGAGGTATATTTCTCACTTTTCCTCATCTTCTTTCTTTTTTTTGTTGGGTCCCTCCTTTCACTTACTTTCTCTTAATTTTTTTTTTTCCATTTCCCTCACAAATGTACAAAGCTCCTCCATCATTCATTTTTCTTTCTTTTCTTTCTTTTTTTTTTTTAAAAAAAAAAAAAAAAGAACTTCTCTTTTCTCCAAGACCTAAAAGCCGACCTGCTTATTCTTCTTCTTTTTTCCAAGACCCAGAAGTAATTCTTCTCTATCGATTATTGGGATGCATGGCCATAACTTCTCTGAATCGTGAAGATGGCCTTCAATGGCAGTTTCATTAAGATATTTCTCGGGTTAGAAAACTAGGAGGAGACAGAGTGAAAATTGGTGAGCAATCTCTATAGTCATTGTGCTTGTAAAGTGTGTGAAAGTAACGAAATTACGAGACTACCATACCATAACAAGATGAAAGGTTCCGTGGTTCAGGGTTAGAGAGTTTTGGGCTTCAAACTTTATGACACCGTTGGGGTACAAACACTTCAAACTTTTTCCACTGTCACAATATTTATGACACCTTTTTTTGGGTATGATTTCCATTATTATATTAGTCACAAATTCGTTACTAGTGTTCATAATTTTGTAACTAATAATCATAATTTGTTTTATATCGTTACAAAAATTAGTCATAATTTTGTATTGTGACTGATGGTTACGGTTTATTTTATATTATTACAAACATTATGAGTTTTTGAACATATGAGCAATCTCAAAATTTTGTAGCTTATAGTCACATATGTCACATATTTTGTGATACATTGTGATTAGTTATCAGAATTTGTGTGACTATATGTCGCGAATTTTATGACACATTTTCCGTGTATGTTTTTCATTATTACATTAGTCACAATTTTGTTACTTGTAGTCATAATAGGTAGAATTGCAAGAATCTGATTCTATTATATCATAATAAGTTGTTTTGAGATCTCTAATTAGTGTATATAATAGATTCACACAGGTTATGATTTATGGTTACAAATTTTGTGATAGTCACATTTATGATAAACTCTTCAATGATAAACTCTTCTTCTTCAACCTTGATGAAGTCCCTGATGAAGTCCATTGTAGAGGGTCCTCGAAGTCTGAATTGAGGGAGTAGAGCTTGGGAGTTTCTCTTCCACTTCTCTAGTACAGTTTTCAAAATTAAAATAAAAAATTGATAAATGAAAAGAAAAAAAAAATAGAGCTCAAGAGCTCTAACAGGGACAGTCTAAGTCATGGGCAATTTAGACTTTTTATTACTTGGAGTGTATTAGAAATATTATTCTAGAAAATAAGACTAACAAAGTCATTTAGTCAAAAAAGGAGACTACTCACGTCAAGTAGCCAAAGAGCATTTTTTTAAGAAATACACTGATAAAATTTTTTTCGTACAATGCTGATTATCAGTTTTAGTAGCTTAACTTCTCTTTTAGAATTTTTTTTGATAATAATAATAATAATAATAGAAAAGACTATAGGGGGAGAGAGTGATGTTTCCCTATAACCTCCAGAAAATTTGGCATACTCGTGTTTCACACTAGATCATTGACGTGTGGATCGTCTAGTGGAACCACACGACCAACGTAACGAAGTCCACTTGAACTCATGGCCTTAGACTCACGAGTTAAGAGCCTTAACCACTCGATGTCTCGTTCGGTGGTCTTTTAGAATCAATTTGAATGGAAACAATTAAAAAATAAAATGCACTTTTTGAAAGGCAAAGTTCCATAAATTAGAGTAAATAAATTATTGTTATAAATACTTAGTTGGTAGTTAGAGATATTGGGTCTAGTTTTTTCAGGTTGTAGTATGAAGTGTCGGTTGCTTTCTCCAATCCACGGGAAGCTCATCTGATGGACTTTTAGCATTCAATCTTTTCTTTTTGCAACTTCTCCGAGGGAAATAAAAAAATAAAATTGCATACACAAAAGTCTTTTCCAAAATTTATTATTATTACTTTTTAAGAAGAAAAGAAAAAAAAAACTTATGCCTTTCCGCCCTTTGGGGAGAAAAAAAATCCGCCTTTTCATTAATACAAATCAAACTTAATATTAGTGTTTTTTTTTTAATCAAATCTCACTAGATTTATATATATGGTTAAGAATACAAATAAAACTTAATATTAGTATTTTTTTAAAATCAAATCTTACTATATTTACATATATGGTTAAGATTACTGCAGAAAAGTCTTTACTTTTCAAAATTATCTATTGCTATTTAAAAATATATGGTTAAGATTACTGCAGAAAAGTCTTTACTTTTCAAAATTATCTATTGCTATTTAAAAATAGTTGAAAGGCAACTATATAGACTATAAATGGTCTGTAACATTTCTGAAATCAAATTATGGTCGTCTTCAAACGCAGAAATTTTTTTTGTTTTTTTTTATAATTTAGGAATAATTGTAAAAAAATACCCTTATGTTTGGATGTTCTGCAATTTAAACCCTGAAGTTTGGATTCTACAAAATAATACCTTGAGATTACGAAATTCTGAAAATTAATACCCTGTATTGATTTTTAACTGATAAAATATAATAATATCTTCAAAATTAAGATGAATAATATGGATTAATCTAGTTTTAATGGAGGATATTATTATTTTTTCGTTCCTAAAATTGGTCAAAAAATCTGTCTAGGGTATTAATTTTCAGAAATTCTTAATCTCAGGGTATTATTTTGCAGAGTCCAAACTTCAGGGTTTAAATTGCAGAACACCCAAACTTCAGGGTATTTTTTTGCAGTTATCCCTATAATTTATCATCTAATTTTGAAAGGTGAAAATGTTGTTCTTCAATACTTTAACTCTAATTTTGACTATGTATGTGATTTGATAGAAAAATACAAATAGATTGTTTTATTCGATATTAACAAAAAACATTTAATTTTTTTAATGAAAAGCTTAAAAATGATGGGGTTTATATATATATTATCCTTTTTTTTTTTCTTTTTTTATATTCTAAAATATTCATTTGTTTGCATTCACCTTATTCGTTTTCCAATCTTTAACCTCTAATCGTCGAGAAAAAACACTTTACTTTAAACAAAAAAAATAGAAAAAATAAAAAAAGTATAACGATCGTAATGAGTAAAAGAGAAGAAAATAAAACTAGGGTTATTAGTTGAATGGTCTCCGAGATTTTATTTTTGGCTCTGGGAATGGTCTCTGAATTTGGTTCCTAAGTTGAACTCCGTCCGAAATGTAACCAAGAAAGAAAGTCGCGTATACAAACGGCAACAAAATGTTTTGTCGTTTACTTGAGAGTAACGATAGATGCATAAAACGACAACAAATTAAGCAAAACGACAATAAAGAGCTTTTATAAACATCAACAAGCGACTAGAGCTTTTAAAACCTATTACTATATCGAAAAATGACTAATTAAATCGGAAAAAGAAAAAAGAGAATGACTAAGGGAATCGATAATGAAGTGAAAGACAACAATAATAAGATTTAATAAATGACAGCGAAACATTGTATAAATAAAACAACAACGAATGATGAAAGCAACAATATCTTGAAATCGACGGTTTCATAAAACAACAATAATGAAAAAAAATTCACAAAAGGAGAATGATTAAGGAAATGACAATGAACCATGAACGACAATTTATAAATCAAGAACGCTAAAATATATATAGGCATATATATGTATAATCCTAAAAACACATCTTCTATTTTAGCTAAATATCGTATTTAACCTTATAAACCTAAAGGTATCTATCTGTATTTCAATCTGGCTTTTCGGTCAAACTTGAAATGCAAAATGTCTAAAATACTTCTTATATATATATTTCTAAAATCTTTTATCAAACACACCCATATTTAATTAGTTTTTTTTAAAATAAAAAAAAGAAAATCAATTATTTTAGATTCTAGAAAATTGGTGATAATACTTTTCTGACAATAATTTTTACGATTTTTTTTGTGATATACAAGATTTAAAAAAATGAATTGTTTGGATATCAATATCTCAAGAGTATTATTGTTATTTAAGAAAAAATTTAGTGAAAAATTTGACCCCGAAAAAAAGAAGCGGGTTACTTTTTTCTTGTTTAAGAAAATGAATAGGGATATTTTTGGGTTTTATAAGAAGAAAGAGTTAAATGTAGTATTTAGCTGATAGAGAGGATATTTATGCAATAATTCCATATATATATATATAGGTGAGTTTTCAATAATTTTTATTTTTACTCCATAGATGGGTAAATTTGACTAATTTAGAAATAAACCTATAATAATAAGTCATCTCATTCAATATAGTAATTTCCAATTCATTTTTTCTTTCCTTTTTGAAAATTTAATTTAAAGTTTAATTTTTTCAATTACCGCTAATTTAAAACTATATGTATTATTGTATCTTCAATATTTCATAAAATTTCTTTTTTTTTTTATAGTACAAAAGGTAAAATCCAAGGTATCATAATTTTCATATTATGAATAGGTTATTTTCTTAAATAAAAAAAAAAAACTTATGAATAAAGCAACTACATTGAAAGAATTTTTTTTTTAAAAAAAATGCATGAATTACTTAAAATTTATACATCTTTTGTTGTATTTTCTTTTTCCAACGAATAAGATAATTAAGAATGATTTGGGATTATTAAGTATTTTTCATTAGTTTCATTTTAAATAACTTTCTATATTTATATATGTATTAATTATAATAATATTTTTTTAGTAAATCTACTAATAATGTTCTAGCCATTAGATTCTATGAAAAAACAAAAATATCTATTAAAATATCACCCTATATATATATACATCCTATATATATATATATATATATAATTCCCAATTCAACAGGTATTTTTTTTACCTATCCATAGACATTTCTCTTTTCAGATATTAGATCATTATCTAACGGTTATTATAATTTGGGTAGCTAGAAAAAAAATAAATAAAAATAAAAATTTATTATTTAATACTTTTCTCTCTCCACTTTTTACCATAAAAAGACATATATAATCAATTTTAATTGGGAAAAATAATAGCTATATATAAATTAAAAAAAAATACTTACTGAATTGATGCTGTATATATATGCATATCATATCATACTAGGGAGACTGAAGACGTGAACAGTGAGCCCTAATAAATGAGAGCAACTTAAAAACGACAACAATTTAAAAGAAGGAAAAACAACAAGAGATATAAACCGACCTTTAAAAAAGAGTACAATTAAGGAAATGGGCAATGGATCGGAAACGACAAATGTATATTAAAAAGACATGAAAAATTGCAATAAAACAATAATGTGCTCTCATGAATGACAGCAGCCTAAACACGATGTAAGCTACTAAAAACGACATTGGCTTAGTAACTAGAGTTTTAGGGGGGAAAAAATGGACAATAAAAAAAAAAAGGAAATTAGAAATTTTATAGTAAAAGTTCCAAAAAAAATTGAAAATTTTCGAATTTTAAAATTGTTTGAAAAATTTCAGATTGAATTAGAAAAATATCATTTTTAAAAGTATTTTAAAAAATACCACTTTTTAATTGATTGTTGAGATACTTGAGATAACCTATCAAATTACCTGAGGTAACATGATTGGTTACTTCAAGTAACTAGATTGGTTACTCAAGGTAACCCAATTGATTACTTCGAGTATCACTGAAAAATACTAATTTAAAAAAAAGTAGTATTTTTTTAAATATTATTAAAAGTGAATTTTTCTAAAAACTTATCAAAAGTGATATTTTTTAAATCAATCCGGGATTTCCAAAAAATCAGCTCATCGGAAATTTTCAATTTTTAATTCTATGGGCCTGGCTGTCTGCAAGAAGCCCACTAAAAAAATAATGAAGAAAAACGACAATTATAAAGGACAATGTTAACGGATAACTGTAAAAACAAACAATAACTAGTAAAAACGACAGTAATCATTAAAAACGTCAATTTTTAAGAAAAACGACAATATGTGATAAAAATGATAGTGGCCTAAAGTGCATCAATGGGTTCGTTGTGACTAGACACAAACGAAAAATAATAGTAATAACAAGAAAAAGAAATTATAACGGGAATTTTTTCCAAAAGAGTATATATGAACGACAACAATTATTGAAAGGCATAATTACATTTTTGTACTTGCATTTTAACTGTTTATTCAATTTATACCTTGTATTTTGTTTCTTATTAATATTGACTTTCAGATTTAGAATTTGTAACAAATTTATACTCTCTCTTAGTCAAATATCAATTTTAATGATTATATTTACTAAAATACCCTTACAAGTTTAAATACATATTTTTTAAAAGAAGTTAAATTTAAGACTTATATAAAATTGATAAAGTTTTCATTTAATAATATTTAATTTTTGTAGGTTTTTGTATTTTTGAAACTAATTTTTTAATACATGTTCTTTTATTAAATAATTTTAATTAGTTTTAAATTTAAATTAAGTATAAAAATATATATTCTTAAAGTTTAAAAGAGTATTTTTGTAAACTAAATTATCAAAATTGATATTTGACCTAAAGAAAGTATAAATTTATTATGACTTTCAAATCTAAAGGTAAATGTTGATAATAGTTAAAACAGAGGATATAAATTGAACAAACAGTTAAAACGCAAAGTATAAAAATATAACTAACCCTTATGGATTATACACTTTGTACTGATGAGAGAAAAAGAGGAGATCATGTAAAAGTCTAGAAGCATGAGGATTGTCCCAATAGATTCAGATAGCCTCTGTTTATTGGGCTCCTTATAAAATTTTAAACCCAAAGTACCAATAATTAAAAAATCCCAGATGGGTTGTTTTGAAAAATTCCGAATTGATTTAGAACAATATCATTTTTAAAAAAAATTTAAAATAATAATATTTTAAATAAATATTTAGAAAAATAAAACTTGTTTTTTTCAAAATTAGTATTTTTCAATAGTACTCGAGGTAACTAGTTAGATTACTTATTTAGTTACTTGAGATAACTGGTCAAGTTACCTCATTGGTTACTTCAAGTATCTCATCAATTAATACAAAGTGGTATTTTTTTAATTAAAATCTGAGATTTTTCAATTTTTTTTGAAAAATTACCGTAAAAAAATCAAATTTCCTCCTGTTTTATTCAGTCTTTTTTCTGGCACTTCTCATTGACCTATTTGTAACACTCTGGATCTAGAAAAGTTCAGTTGATGTTCACTGGACAATTAGGGGCCAATTAAATCTTAACTGGTCGGAAAAAGTTCATAAATACCTGTTTTCAAAACCATATTTTCATAAATATCTATTTTTTATTTTTATTACATAAATACCTATTGTTTTATTTTTATTTCATAAATACCCATTTTTATACATGTTTTTGGAGAAATGTAGACCATCACTGTTTTAGACATGAAATATATACTGTGGTATACATTTTATACATTAGATGTATACCGTGGTCTATATTTCATGAATAAAAATTACACTAAAAATTGGCGCACATCTAAAAATATATGCCCTAGGTCAAATTTACAATGAAAAATAAAAATTTATATTGTAAATCTATACTGTCCATATTTTACACAAATGTGTACTTCATAAATATAATTTATATTGTAAATGTGGACTACTCATATTTTGCATGTGAAATGTGGACCATAAAAATGGGTATTTTTGGAAGAAAAATTAAAAATGAGTATTTATGAAAATAAGTTTTAAACACAAGTACTAGGCGTAAATTTCTCTAACTGGTCCCCGAAAGCCATAGCCCATAAGTATATCACCGTCAATTTGGACCATGCAAGTTGGGTTAGAAGTAGATGGGAAATTACAGTAAGTCTCAGTTTTCAGGGAACAATATTTAGAAAATATTTCTTTTTTTTTGGGTCCATATATATTAGGTATAGTAACTGATGAATATCTACAATTCTACATATATCAACTAATACATAGGATATGGGTAAAGAATGGGACACAAAAATCTTACACAAAAAACTTACACTAATGATGTGATATTATTTTTTATCCACATAACTTTAAGGTGGCGTTTAGTTACAAATCAAAAATTGAAAAGAAATAGTAATGGTAATAAAAATGGAATAAGAAAAGGAATAGAATAGAAAAGAAAACTAATTCACTTGTTTGGTTGCAACTATGGAATTAGACTATGAATGGAATTTATTTTGTTTGGTTAACTATGGTAATAGAAAGGAATTAACTTTATTAGATAGAAATACCCTTCTCGATCATATACAAATAAACAGTATTCTTTGAGTACTATATACCTAATTAAGATTTTAATTATTCATTAAAAAAATAAATTTTAATTATGAAAATTTTTCGTTTGAAAAAGCAAATTTTTTATGGAAAAATAAACAAAGGACGAAAATTTTTAAAAATAATCAAAAAAAAAAATGTAAATGGTGATGTTCGTCTGGGATTTATTAACTCATTGTAATATGCAAACCAATGCTTTTCTCCAAAAGAAAAAGGAAACCAAGCATTTTTGTTTGCCGTACTCTTTCTTGTAAAGCTATAGGGCCTGTTTGGCATAGCTTCCAAAGATCTTTTAGAGCTCAAAAGTTACTTTTGGGGGTGTTTGGATGAATTGTCAAAAGATCTTTTTTTAATTAGAAGATCTTTTTAATAAAGTATGAACCTACTAGCTTTTACAAGAAGATTTTCCGGAGCTTTTACTTCAGGAAGTAAAAGTTATCCCAAACGGGCTCATAGACAACTAGATCTATTCTAAAATCCAACCAGATGATATTTGTAGATTTCAAAAGTATCAGTGATTGGGTTTATGAACAACCAGATTTCTTAGGAATGGGTATACGCCTTTATTTAGGTGTCTTTGGGCACATATATATACATATATCTTTTATCCAATTTGTTAAGAATTAACAAACGATAAAGCTAATAGAACGAAAAATAAGAACACACAGATTTAAATGGAAAACCATAATCATAAAAAACCACTGGCAGAAGAGAAGAAATTTTACTATGTCGAAAAACTGAGTACAGAAGGTTAAATCTGACACGGCTAAGCCGAAATATATAATCCCAAAACCTTAAAACACATGTGTGTACGGACAAAATATGTACGGAAAAATCAAGCCCATAAAATAGGTCCATACTGATACCACTTTTTTTCCCTCATTAATTAAATCTACCACCATACTACTTTTTTAAATGAATTCTTGATGAATTCTTAACGAATTCTTGACGATCTTGATCGATTCTTGACAGATTCTTGATGGATTCTTGACGGATTCTTGATAAATTCTTGACAGATTCTTGACTAATCCTCTCCCAATAATAGTAGAATCTAATAGTGGTGGTAAATTTAGTTAAACATTTAAAAAAAATGGTAATTGTCTACTTAACCCCTTTACCCCTGCACCCCATTGGCCCGATCCCTCCATTACCATACAGACCCCTAAAAAAATTCTTCCAATTACAAAATCTCTATATATGTCGCATCGCTAGTTTTTTGGGTCGGATCAAATAGAATTCAGGTCACGAACTCTAACATAATTTCAGGAAAACCTGACAGCCATGAAAGTACTCGTGAATGGAGGTAATAGATGGCGGTAGCAGTGACGAAACTTGGGCAATGACAACAACGGCTATCAAAGTTCAAGTTATGGCAGCCATAGCCGGGGCTTAACCTGGAAACCACCAGGGTCGAACTTCCAGCTCACACTATGAAAAAAATATTCGACTCTGGGAGCATATTTAGAGATTGTCTACTTAAGCAAAGGAGGTCAATTTGGGCATATAAAATGTGAGTACAGAATGGAATTACCTTTCCACTGATTTGAAAGATTTTTCCACAGTTAAAAAAGCAAACTAAAATATGGAATGAGTAATACTCATTCAATTCCATTCTATTTCCTTGCCAATTACTCCCAACCAAATGCCATCTAAGTGGTGTGGTCCCACTTTAAAATAAGGAGTTGTTAAAATACATGCCACATAATATGGAGTAAGTTTTTCGTGCAAGATTTTGGTATTCCTATCATTACTTATTGGATATATCAACTGATTAACTTGGTATCGATTTTATCAAATTATTGTACCGAGTAAGTATACTAACTTATATACCTAGATATAAAACAAAAGACTAAAAGAAATAGGCATTATTTTAAATGATATTGAAAAACCGGTCATTTTCTTAAAGGCCTCTTAGATAAACAATAAACTCTTTGCCTCAAAAGAAAGGGCAGCCTTAGAGAGTGACCAATTTTTCAAAAAATTGAACTTTTAATATGCATTTGGATTTATAAGATAATATATTCGAAATATTCTAAAAGTTAAGGATAAGTATTTTTTTTTTAGGACAAATTAAGGATAAGTTATGATCTCTACCCTTCTGTTTTAACTAGAGGTGGCAAAACGGGCCGGGTCAAATGGGCCGGCCCGGCCCGCCAATTTGGCCTGCGCGGGCCGGGCCGGCCCAGCCCGCCAACATATATATTTTTTAAATTTTTTTAAAAAGTTTTTAAATAAATTTAAATATAAAACCTTTTCTAATACTTATAAATACACATTCTCTCACTTTGTTTTTCACACTTTCAAATTTCAATCTAATTCTAAATAATTTTTTGAAGATTTTTAATCTAAACTTTTTTTATCAACTTATATACTTTTAACTTATTTAATTATTTATAAATTTTTATCAAATATGAAAAAATCATAACATATTATTTATATGTTTTTATAAATTTTATTTTTAAATTTCTAATAATTTTAACTAATTATACAAATAATAAACTTATTTTTACATTTTTTTAAAATTTGGGCGGAGGACGGGTTGGGCCAGCCCGTTTTGGCCAGTCAAAAAGCCCGGAGGGCCCTATTTTATTTTGGGCAGCCCGGCCCGGCCCGCTCACCCCCTCAAGCCCATCATGGGCCGGGCCAGGCCGGCCCGGCCCGCCCATTTTGCCACCTCTAGTTTTAACTGTCTCGGGCTCCACAGATGAGCTATAAGGGCCCGATCTATTCTCTTCCAGCCTTTAGGCTTGTGCTGCCCACTTGCTTGCACAACCTAATTCCTATGGCCTTTAACAATCCCGAGCTCCACCGAGGAGGGAGTTCGAACCAATGAGCTGAATGAGGGAAGAAAAGTAGGAAACATATCCCTACCACTACTCCACAACGTTGCAGTGACTTTTACGATAGTTAGATATACAATCACTTTTTTTTCGAACTAATTAATCTCACAATTATCTATCACTACACCACATCCTCAGTGGTAACCTTTATGGTACGTTAGATATACAATATTTTCTTTCGAACTAATTAACCTCACAATTATCTATCGCTAAACAATTACTTGAAAAGAAAATAATAATAAAAGGAGGAGAGGGGTACTAGGCCATTGCTAGTGCTTGCTTTTATATTGATTAGAAACTAGAATAGAACTCATCTCGGTACGATATAAAACTCAAAACACTCTTTGAAAAATTCATTATGTAAGATTTGATGGGCAGTTGGACAATTCAGGAGATTTTCAAGTTTTGGTGGGGGAATCCTCTATGCAACTTTCCTGTTGACTTTGTTTTGGAATCTTTTTTTTTTCACTCCAAAATATTCAAGTTGCTCCATTTAGTTTTCTTGATGTCTGCCACAATATGTCCTATCTAATTACCACACAATAGAACAAAGGAGGCAATTGTTAGTGGGAAGAAATTAGAAACTCCTCGGGGGATAATCTTTAATAAGCTTAGCTCTGGTTCACTCATTTAAAACATACATTACACTATGTCTAAGCTCTATATATATTCATTTATATGTTCCTTTGTGTTGTTAGCCAATATGCCACTTTCATTTTGGTTGGAAAATGTTAGCAATTTAGAATGACAATGTATGTATGTCTTCTCTGTACAAAACAATATGAGGTATATATATATATATATATATATATATATATAGTACTTTATAAAGGATAATCTAGCTTGCATAATAAGATCAAGTCGCTTATACTGCATATCCAAAATTAAGGATTAGGAGTCCCGCAAATAAATTATAAATCAATAACAAAAAGAAGTCCTTTTGTGTTTTTCTTTTTTCGAGTATTTATTTAATTAATTGGCTAAAAATTACAAAAGCTATCTAAGACAAAAGGAGGAGAATAGAAAAAGTTTTCACGTGTAAAGAGGAAGAAAAGGTTTATCTGGCCTTTTCTTTATGCTTTTGTATTTAATTGCACATGTATAAAAGATTATCTCAGCTAGGAGTGTTCACGATTCGGTTTGGCTGGTCTGAACCTCCTATAAGTTGACCGAATTTTATGTGCAGTTTTGCTAGATAATCAGACCGTACAGTCTATAATGACTGGTCAAAATAGACCAGATCGTACCTATGTTTTGCGGTGTGATCTGGGCCATTTCCAAAGTTTGGAATTTAGGTTTTTACATTAACTTTGACAAATTGGGCCTTAATTATTTTTGCTTTTTTTTTTTTTTGGCTAAAATTCATATTTTTAATTAATATATATATATATATGACACATTTTTAGTCTTAAAGGGTGTTAAGTCTAGATTCCAATCCGAAAAAAAAATCAAGATATCAAAAATACATTAAAACTTGAAAAAAAAGAAAAACATAAAAAATAAAAAGTTACAACCAAATCAAAGAAAGAATCATAGTAATTTTAAAATTTAAGTTATAACTCAATCGAAATCCAAAGTCCATACTAGATTAAAATAAATAACAAACAAGTTACAACAACAACAAAAACTTCAATCTTCAGCAGACTTGAATTCTGCAAAAAAGAAATGAGTATTAGACACACACATAAATATTACACCTCAATACCCATTATAAAGATTATTAAAAAAAAAAAGATTAGGTATACCACCAAACCTAATCAAGGTTTACTACTTCCGATGTTACGGTTGATTTCTCTATAAAGTCAAGAAAATTTGTAAAAAGTTAAACAACTATAATATTACAATATACAATTAATAGCTAATACAAAATAGCAAACATGCTTATAACGTAAAGAAAGAATTTAATACTTGCTTCAACACTTTTACAAGTTGCAATCTCTTCCAAAACTATAGCTTAAAACAGAATAAAAAATATCTTTTAGTAATCAACAATAAATTAAAGTAATCTAATCAGCACATCACAAATTAAAGTAATCTATCCTCCTAAAATCTATCAGCACCTCACAAATTCAAGTAATTACAATAAATTAAACACAACCAATGCATAAAATTTATCAACCATACCAAGGGGAGGGAGCGGGAATCTAAAATTGTAATTAAACAAGAGATTGAAGCCAAGCCTGAGATTAAAGAGCTTATGGCCTAAGACGAGGTGCCAACAGTATTGAGCGTTAATGAGGTATTGGAATAGGTGATTTGGAGTAAGGCGAGTCTGCTTACACACCAGCTGTAGGGAATGGTATTAGTATACATAAAATATACTATGCGAATATTATATAATTATATACAGGAGATAATTACAAAGAATGATAGATAATTTATTTACACATAATAAATAGTTATATGTGCATATATTTTTCTTTAAGTAGCTTGTTATCATTATTAACTAATGCTATTAATGATCGTATACACGACTTTGAGATATGGACGCTGAACCATTATTAAAGAGCTACTCATTATAATCAGATGAGACTTCTGCACATTAATTCTGAGACAAATTTCGACCCTCCCTTTATAATTATAAATAACTCTTTTTTTGTTCGAAACATAGACTTAAAACAATAGATAGATAACTCAGCATACGTATATAACCAAAGTTTCATGAAAGCATGAAGACAAATTAAACTAATATCTCTAAATGGTTTTAACTACGTACGAGAGACAATTGACTGAGGGGAGAGCCAAGGTTGTGCTAGGTGCTGGCCGAGAGCGTTGATGATGCATGTGCTTAGCTAGGAGGCGTTGAGTGTCGACGAGGTACTGGCTGATGGGAGAGCGAAGCTTCGATGCGGTGCTATCCGAGGGGAGAGAGACGATGAGAGAGTGAGAGATAGACGACAAGATCGAAGAGAGAGACTAGAGTTGGGTGCTAACTAGTGAGTGGCGACTGCTGAGAATTAAGAGAGAGCGACTTAGAGTGAGTGGATGTTGGCATACAGCGTTGGGCGAGAAAAGGAGAGAGACGGGTAGTGACTAGTGAGTGTGAACTAACGGAGAGTATTTAGTGATAACCCTTGAGAAAATGGGTTGCGTATTTAGTTGGGCTTAGATTTTTAATGGGCTCTTGAGTTGGGCTATTGTTACAACTAAACAACTATATAAAACTTATAACAAAAATATACATATAACAAATATTCGGCTGGTTCAGATTGAAACTGCCCAAATTCGGCCAAAACTGAACACCGCACCGCACTAGTCGGTTTGATGATTTCCCAAACCATCATCGGTTGTAGATAAAGAGAAACTACCAGTTCAGTGCGGTTTGGATTGGTGCGGGCGGTTTCCCCGGTGCACCGTTTTTTTGAACACCCCTAATTTCAACTTTGCTAAAGTAAAGCTCCATATACTTGTATGGATTCCTAATTATGAAATGGCAAAGGAAAAAAGGCTTTTCCGCATATAAAAGCCCAATTTGTGGTTGAACCTTTCCTCTATTATACTAACAACATTTGACATTTGGAGATATTCTCAGTGCCTAGTCTTTGCCAGGACTCTATCAGTGAAAGAATCATTCCTATCTTTAAGTCAAAAAGATGTAACAAAGTTGATGGTTTTTTATTGAGGAAATTTGATTTTTTATGGTATTTTTCCAAAAAAATTGAAAAATCTCAAAATTTAAAATTGTTCTGAAAAATCCCGGATTTAAATATAAAAATACCACTCTTAAAAGTATTTAGAAAAATACTATTTTTTAGTGATTGATGAGATACTTAAAGTAACTAGTTGAGTTATCTGAGGTAACTTGAACAGTTACTTCAAGTAACAGGATTGGTTACTCTAAGTAACCTAACTGGTTACCTCGAGTACCATTGAAAATACCAAATTTAAAAAAAAATGGTATTTTTCTAAATATTTTTTAAAAGTGTTATTTTTCTAATAATACTTTTAAAAAGTGATATTTCTCTAAATCAATCCGGGATTTTTCAAAACGATCAGTCCATCCTGAATTTTTCAAGTTTTGGTATCTTAGGCCTGGAATTTTATAAATAGCCCTTTTTTAGTCTTATAACACAAACGGTTTAACATTACACACCAAAATAATATATATATATATATATATATATATATGGAAGACTTCTCAATGGTTACAATTTTTTTGTGACCATGAATGGGTACTTAAAAAAGTAGTGATAGCATTAAATTTTTTTGATGGTGATAAATAGCATATATATATGGGCACCAATCCAGTAGGTTTTTTTTTTTTTTTAACCTATGTATAGGTTTTAATTTAGCCAATGAAAATTTTTTTTGCACATTTTTTTATATTAAAAAGTTAGAGAGAGAAATGGCATTAATGATGCACGTCTTTTCATGCACATCATTATAGCCGTTGGATAATGATGATCCAACGGCTAAAAAAAAAATACTTACACATAGGTAAAAGAAAAAATACCTACTGGATTGGCAACTTATATATATATACCAACCCCCCTCCCCCCGCGCGGAAAGAAAGATGATGGTAGTTTCCTCATTATAAGGTATAAAACGTTTTTTTCTCCCTCTAATTTATTATTATTATAATTATTACTTTGTAATGGCAAGATAATTCTGGAGTTATACTAACCACAACAAGTTTCTTTGATCTTTTGGAATGGATGGAAGAACAACTTCATATTAATGCAATTAATAAGCTTTTTTTGGGCCTGTTTGGCAAAGTTTATATTTTTTGTTCTTTAAAAAAATTAAATTTTGGATGAAGATGTTTTCAAGATATCGTTGAGTTATAACAAAGTTACTTTTGGGGGTAAAACAGCCAATTCCCTGAATTTAGATTAGCTGCGAAATTACTAAACCTCCCATAAAAATTGCCATTTCTGAAAATTTTCCCAAAAGAAGAAAAGAATAGTTACATTTTGGCGGGTTTCAAATCATGGAACCCAAACTAAAATTCAAAAATTTCAACGGGGAAGGTAGAAATCTTGAATTCCAATTGGGGCAAAGTTAGAATTTTCAAAAAAAAAAGATACAAGTTATGAATATGACACATTTTTAGTAGGAGTCGCTCCTTCACTTGCGCCACTTATTATTGCTCAATGAGTCGTATGTTACTGTTAGACACGAATGAAATCGATATTGATTGTCAGTGGACTGCATTACTCATTTAGTGTCATTTATGTTTCTTGATAGAAACTATATTGTCAAAACTAATTATGATTCTCGCTGGTATTTATTATAAGAGTAAGACTAAAATTCATATGATTTAACACCAATTTTTGATAGGTTGAAAAAATAACTCTGAGCTTTACCATTACCACTGTTGATAATTTGATATTTGCCGTTTATATTCTCCAAAACAAATTTAGTACAATGTCACGTGGGTTGATTCAACCCGGTGGACGTGGCATCGCAGGAGGGGTCAAAGAGGGGGTGCGTAGAGGGAGGGTGGGCCTGTGGCCCTGAAGGCTGTGTGAGGAAGGATGGTTTTGTAGGGCAGCTGTCTATTGTCTTAGGAAGGGGAGCACGTGACTAGCACGAAGGTCCCCCCCTCTCGAATGTCTGTCTTTGATCCCTCCAAATAATTAATTTGAACCCTCTCTCTCTCTCAACCCCCTCTCCTCTTTTTTCTACCATTAGTTCAGCCATTGAGCCACCATTAATGCATTGACAACTGGTGGTGCTTGAGAATGATTCCCTTGTTGCCCCTAGTACAAAAATTTATTTACACCAGAGGATCTCCAACCCTTACCCTGCATAGATGATATGACTCCAACTAATTGGTCACTACTCGCTAGATTACTAGTTACTACGACTAAGATACTAAGTATATTAAAAAAAAAAGTACTAATTCTCCTAAAACGTTATTGCTAATACATGCATTTAATTTCCATAAATTTTTTTTTCTCAAAAACCAGTGAAAAAGTCACCAAACGCTTTTTATATCAACTGTTACTTTTAATTTTGTTTTGCAATACAGAAAAACAATTGTTGTAATATATGATTAGTTATAGATCTTAGTTATGTGGAAATTGTTTGTATTTGAAATTATGTATTAACTCTACTACACTACTATATTGTGAGTTCATGAAATTCTTTGAATTAGTTAGTTAGAAGTACGTGCATGATAACATCGATTTTATACATATATCTATGCATTCTAAATGTGTGATGTGCACAGAGGACAAAACGTGACAATAAATTGATAATTTTTAAGTGCTCAATCAGGGGTGATTACGTAATTGAGGTATAGCTCATGATGTATTGGCAATGGGACCTGGTAAGGTAAGAGTGGGCCTATCCCTTCACAGCTAAGCTAAGAAAACCTCTGGCCTCTGGGGAGGCTGTGACTGAGAGAGTAAGGGTCACTAGGCATGCATTAAATCCAAAATGACCCTTATCTTGCCAAATCTAAGTGGGTCCTAAAGTTTATTATGCCTCCTTAAGATTAAGGGTCCCGCGCACTTTTCCTATACTATCTATATCTACAATACTGCCATTTTTGTCAAATAACCACAAGTATTACTACTTCATCGAGTCAAAAGAATAATCCAAATGGGCTTTTTCCCCCTTCGTTCATTTCGTAACATCATATTGAAAACCTAAATGGGTCATTACTTATTTCCAGAAAGTTTAATCTTTAATATTATTTGGACCCTTAATTAAACTGAAAAACCCTGAAAGCGATCACATTGAAAGGCGTTTTTCGATTCTTGGCCACAAAAATCCAAAGAAACTCCAAGTGATTTAGGTCACCCTCTACCGCGTGACTAACCAAAGTTGAAAAGATATATCACTCTCCCGAACTGAAAAAAAAAAAGGGAATGTATTTTCACATCAACCTCAATATTAAGACTTTTCATCTTCTCATAGCCACTAATTTTTTCTTCCATATGGAAAACGATGTGCAATTTGAAATAGTATCATTCCAAGTACTCTTACCACATCGATCAAAGACAAGTGAGGGACAAAACTAAGTTGCCACATAGCAATTTGAAATATAAAGAAGAAAGTGGATATTGATGAGTCATCTGAAAATAGTTGGTCTTTCTTTCATGCATACGCATTTTCATTGTAGGGACTGTGTTTCTCCCACGTAGATGTTATTTAGCTCATTGCTATTGTAATACTTACGCAGCATATTTGTCATGTATTTTAGTTTTAATATATGTATATGTATATATATATATATATATTAAGTATTGAAATTAGGTGAAATAAACTTTTTTAATAGTGAATTTTAGAAAATACATCACTCATAATAGTAATTAGATAAAATTTTCAAAAAAAAAAATAGTAATTAGATAAAATACACCCTTTTAAAAAACGGAGGTATAAAAAGACTTATATACCCTTAAATCGAGAGCGCTGAATAAGGGTGTCAAGAGCTAGATAATGTGTCTAGGAAATAGAAAGAAAAAAAAGTTATATTCGAGTGTTTAGCACCCGACAAAGTGTGAAGAGTGCTAGATATGACATTGAGCTGTGCTAGACAGGGTGTCGAGTAGTACTAGACAAAGTGTATAGCAACTCGAAAGAAAAAAAATAAAAAAAATTTGAGTCGTGAAATGGCGTCGAGAGGTGCTAGATATGTCTGTCTAGCTAGCAACTCGATCTTCCTTGTTTATAGTCAGGATATGGACATTTGATGAGATAAGTACTAGGAGTATTTTTGTATTAAAGAAAAATTAACATTTAAAAACACGTATTCGCCAAAAAATAATAAAAAAAGAAATATGTTTCCTAAAATACACTATGACAAAAGATATATTTTACAAAGAATATGCACAATATTATTAGCCATTTATGGGATAGAGGTTTTCCCATATGTATTTGTATATGTATTTATACTACCTAATTATGGATCGCCATGTTATTTCAAGAGAAACTGGAGATCTAGGATTTCTGAAGTAGTAGTCCAATATTTGGTAATCTAAATCAGTTTTTGTTAGGATTTCGTGTAGTGAAAAAAAAAAAAAAAATGGTGGCTAGGCATAAGAATTTTGGACCGAACAATTAATGTGAGCTTGCATGTATATTAGAACATGGTCACATGGGTAACTAAGTGGCCTTATTCATTACTTATATATGCATAAAGCTATAAAGTATATTTATTATCTTATTAAATTTAGAAGGAACATGGAATATTTACAGTGTATGACTGGCTAGAACATATATATTTGTAGCTCATGTGCATCATCTCGCTCATGAATTGTGTTCATATTCTCTAATATTGATCCCGCCAATATGTCATATGCTGTAATTCAAACCAAGGAAGACTATCTTCACATAATAGAATATTATATAGATTGATATATAGTCCAAACTACCGAACAGGTCGAAATTTTCAACTTAGTTACTTGAAAATTTCTAAATTATAGGGCTCCTTTTTATTTTCCATGACAAACCAGGGTGTCATGTGTTGAGTAAAGTACTACAAAGATCCTTATTGTTTACTAATGTGAAGCTATGCACACATAACGAAGTAACAATTACTAAAACCAAGTGCTTTTGATAAAATGCAGAAGTTCTGGTACGGATCACGATGCAAATGCCCAATAAATTTAGAATAATGCTATAAGGCACCAGTGGTGCTGGGCACCACAGTGATGTGTCAGTTTGTCATTAGTTAATCATAATTATAATTTAAGTGGGGCTCATGTGGGACCCAGTTTGTTAATTAAATCATCCAGTGACAAACAGACATGTCACTGTGGTGCTGGGCACCACTGGTGCCCCATAGCATTGCTCATAAATTTAGTACTCCATGCTAGTGATTTCATTGATTTAATTAATTAGCTAATTAGTGCATTATGAACTAATTGCAGAATATGTATATTTATATTTATATATATAGCGGCAATTAATTCAATTGATGTCTAGCTGAGTAGCTCATCATGAGTCTAAACCTGAATTAAATTATCATTATTTGTTTTTCATAGAATGAATTAAATTAATTAGGATTTAGGACCTTATGCCTAAAAAATTAATCACAGCATTATTGATTTTAAATTATTCTAGCCCTGTTGCATGCTGGTTGTGGTAACTTCTTCCTTTCTACGTATATTGCAACCGTTTTTCTGTTGGTATGGGTTGTTCAATTATATATGGTTTTGCTGTCAGATCGATCTACTAAACATGTGCTTTCATATACGTACATGCAGAGAGATTTTCAAGCAGCTTGAATTCCCCAATTACATATCCTGGGGATGAAAAGAAAGAAAATTTATACATTGGCTTGTTTGATAACAGTTTTATTTGCTTTATAAAAAATCTTTATTATTATTTATATTTTTCTAAAACAAAAAAGAACGAAAAATAAAAAATAAAATACCAAACAAACATATATAATAACAGGTAGAAGATTTGGTTTTCTTGTTGATCTTCAAAGCACAATACATGATTTTTTCTTTCCTTTTTTCCTAGACGTGACACAACTGTACATTTCACTTGATGTTCAACTAGATATAGTCTCAATCATTGAAGATTAAAGTGCTTAATATTTTAATACCGAGAGCAATTAAGAAAATACAAAACACACAGATAAGATATTTATAATAGTGGCCAGTTTACTCCAACATGAGAGCTACGTCCACTTTTAACCACTGTGAGTTTTTAATTTTCACTATGACGAACGAAAAAGATTATGAATATATCTCACATCTCTCGTCTCTCTCAAACTTTGCGACTCCCTATGTATTCTAACTTACCCAAACTCGGCATCCGATCATTCTTTATATAGAGAAAAACTAGGACAATCAAAATATATGTGTAAAATCGCGAAAATACACTTACTGATAATTTTTTTTTTGAGAGAGATTTACCGTCCCTTTCCAGCTCATACGTTAATCTTACTGCAAAATTCAATCTGCATGTGTATAGCACACGATATTTCATCTTCGACTCTCTTTATTAATATATTTAGGCTTTACAGATATAGCATCATTTACTATGACCGTTCTGAACATTTCCCTTTGAACATTATTTTATCATGTCTACTTAAGCATTTAAGTTTCTTTTCTATAATAATACGCAAAAAAAAATTAGTCTCATATATATTGGAGAATAATAGCGCATATGGTTTTCAAGAACATGCCGAGTTGGTTAAAACTTTTGGTGCCCCATGCATCCTATAATGATATTTCAGTTATATTACCGAGTCTAATAGGGTTACCAAGTCCAATTTTATTTTTCTTCAAAATGATTTTTCACGATTTAATTGGGTTATACCAATTGATGTGTCATTTTATTAGAAAGGGGCACTAATTTCGTAAAATTATGTATGACTTCGCACCAGCGCATTAATTAGTACTACGCCAATATCAAAGGTGGATGAATTGTGTGTGTTAATCTCATGATGAACTTTGTCAAAGATTAAAAGAGAACTTACACTAGGGATGAAATGAGAGACACATAATAATGTGGTTGAAAGAATCCAGTACTTATAGGAATAAAAACATTTTGATTTTGGACCAATTATATATTTACCATGTATGTATAAGGGTCAGTTTAAGGAGTGCTTAAATTTAATATATGTAGGGAGACCAAAATCAATTGCACATGAGTATGGTGGCGTTATGTGTATAAGTAGAACTGAATAATTATTGATACTAATCTTAATTCTCAATAATATTTTAGCTAATGAATTGACTAACTGGATGAGAGAGATAGAGAGAGTCATATATGTATATATGTATATAAGGTAAAAGTTGGGACACTAAAATCTTATATTAAAAATTTATACCAGTAAAATAATATTAATTTTAATCACATAATTTTAAATAGTATGATCTAACTTTCAAAAAAGAAATAATTGAAATGAATGTCACCTCATGTGTAAGTTTTTTGTGTAATATTAGTCTCTCAAGTATTACTCATATATATATATATCCAATCTAGGTTTTTGCACTTTCAGCTCAAAAAAAAAAATTTCTAGTGTTTAGAACCTTTTTATTATTATTCTTTTCCCCTTTTGTACATTAAGGAAACTGAATAATATCAAGTGGGCATTGAGACCCACATGGTGTCACAGGCAAGAAACAGTGAACCGCTCTTGAAATCTATCTCTCACGCACGGCACACATGACACAACAAAATTGAGTGTTTTCATATGAAGATTAGAAGATATATTAAGATGGAAACAGTAGAAGTCGAAGCTTGGGAGAAATATATGTTGTGCAGCCTCTTTTTCGGCGTGCAACGAGGCCCCCTAACCTTATTAATCTTCTTTTCTCATCTCTCTCAGTATATATAGATATATTATCTAAACGTATATATGTACATATATTTGCAAGACGTTTACAAATATACGATATCATGTGCAAGTGCCACATCACGCTCCAGGACCAATATCGCTCACATGCCTATGTATCCATAAAGCCGGGCATCTGACACTTGCTCCTAATCTAACGCTCTATTATTACATTACCTTCTTCCAAAGAGTAGTTCCTTATCTCTGTTGTGTTATATTCCTCCTTGTAGTTAATGCCTTCTTTTTAACACTATATACTCTACTCATTGCCTCAACTTGTACGTAGAGCCTTGTCAAACAAATCTCAAGTCTAAAATAAAGTCAACCTTTTTATTTAAATTATATTTTGCATGCACGATATATTGTATATATAATCTTTGTTCAAGTGAGTGCATTGCAATTGAAGTTTTCTTAGCACATGGCCAGATCAATGGAAGAAACACAGGCACTTCTTACCATCAGATACTCTATAGTACTCTTAGTTAATCAGTTCGCTAGAGACATAATTCAGTAGGAATTTAAAAATGGGGACCATTAAAAGCAAATTAGATATAATTAGTAACTCTATATAGCTAAGGCATGTATAATGGGTATCTTTTAGCCAAATTGCGTTTTGCCATTTAATAACTTGAAATCCTTGTACAATACTGTATCTTATAAAGCCCCTGTAATTAATTGTACTGCAGAGCTAAACACAGTAAGTATTGGAGGCATGTTAATAAAGCCTTAAGCCCTTAACATGTTTGTGCAACTAGGATTGTCCGTTAATGTAGAAGTTACGGTGAGACATACCATATATAATGAATGATTCTGATGCAACTTACATGCAAATTTTTAATACTGGGCTCTTAGTACTAATACTGGTCGGTATGTGTCATCATATCTCTGTTACTGCCTAGTTGAGAATTATGTAGTCTTGACTCTTGTTAATGGATATTGGTATACTGATAATCATATTGGCCTTACAGGACCGGACCCACGCTCATCAACCATAGAAAAATGGACAGTCGCGAAAATTTGAAGTCTACCTATTGGCAACCATATATATATATATGTATATATATTAGTGTAGCACAATGGAGTTATTGTTGAGAATAATCTTACCTGAACAGTTCTAGTATAATTATAATATTGATGTGATGCATCTACCAATCAATAGAAGCGTACACAGCCGTACTACTAGCTAGCTGCCCCAAAAAGCTAGTCGTATTATGTAACATATTACATAATTTCGTTGGTGGTTGATTTTATATGCCTCCCCAAGTAAGCAATTTCATCTTTCATGCCAGCTGCACACTACTACGTCTAGCTACTGTTTTTCAAACCATGATATGAGTAATCAAACAATAGGAGCCATATATATAAACAGAGAGGATGATAATATCATATGAGGTCCACAGCCACAGGCACTAAAATTCAGCATTGAGTTTTTGAGGGACCAAGTTTCTGAGACAGGATTTATTTTCACCGCCGACTACAATGTATCGAGTGTCTATCGACCGACTGCAATAATTCATACCCATTTAATCAAAATGTCTAATGTTATCAATTTATATGTGTATATATTTGGTGTGTACGTACGTTAGATTTTGGTGCCCTTGGTGGTTCAGAGAGTGCTATTTGTCCAGCTTGAACTCCGCGTTGTGCCCAGTGGAGAAAATGGCCCACAAGTTTGGTTCAAAAACATCAAATCAGATGCAAATGCTACATGGTTTGAATAGCAGCACCAAAATATATACTCATATATATATATATATATGCACATCTAGATAAATTCTGGGGCCCTCTTAATTAGTAAGATGAGGAGTCGATTGATTGTGATTTGAGAATTTAAGGACAAAATTTTTGATCTACATACAACTGTATCACTGATTTTATGTTCAACCAATATATTAATGTAGTAATGTTGTGTTATCATGCGTCATTATTTGTACGTTAATATATGTTTTTTTTAAAACTAATATTTATATAATTTTTGTGACTAATTATAGATTTATGTGTATTAATATATTCTCGTTAATGTTATTTGCATATGATGGAAATGAGAAGCTAATTAGTTGGGACGTGCATCAGTTTCGCAGATGCCTTCCTTTTTTGGACTTCCTTTTACTCAACATATAAATATATACATGTTACGTATCACTTTCACAAATATTGAAAATTCAACCTGTTTTCATCTAATATTTTTGTAATTTATACGTGAACTCCTATGATTTAATTATTGATTTATATGTAATCAAGGCGTCTTTTGGAGGCCAAAAGGCCAATTAAGCTACAACTGAGTCAATTAGACCTAGACTTCCATTAAAAAAAAAAAAATTACACTCCCTTGCTCTTTGAGGGACTACATTTCAGTGATCAAGCGTTACACGTCTGGTTAGGGCCTAGCTAGTCTTGGATCCAAAATATATGTCAGCTCCCTTTTACAATTTTTTGTCAATAAAACTTAGAAAAAAGGATAAAAATAAAAACCGTACAGCTAGGAGTGTCATCATTAAAATATTAAGTGCTAGTTACCTCTTACGAGTTGATTTCGTGAGATCCCTCAGTCATCTCTCGTTTGAAAATGTAACATCAGTGAGTGGAGTCCAACTAGGAAAAATGCTGCATACTCGATCGAAGAAGATTGCCATCAAAATTAAAGTACTGAGGATATTTTTAGCTGACTACTTCGTATAAGCCAGCTATAGATGTGAGCACTTCAGCCCCAATATCAAATAAAATTCTTCTTTTTTTTTTTCGGCTTGTTTAGTGTGTGAAAGGAGAATAAATTTGGTAAGAGATTTTTCTTTTTGAGGCATAAAAAGGAGATAAAAAAGAATTAAAGAAGAGAGAGATCGGTTAGTGTTGCTTGCTTGTCATTAATTACTAATTGGCCCAATGTATATAATATATATCCAGTAGAGTACACTAATTCAGTTTCCAAAATTTCGGCTGAGGCAGCTAACCACGTTCCCAAATGATCGTTTATACTTTATAAAATTGCTCTAATTTTGACGAACACGGATTTTTCTCATATTCGAAAAGTTACAAAAGTATGATTTAATGAATTAGTAAATAGGAATCAATCAACATAACAATGACTTTCAAAGTGTAAAGCGTACGAAATTAAAGTTCCAAATATTAAGGTCATTTTTTTTTTTGTTCCTTCCGAGAGGGAAAAAAAAAATCTTACATGTTCCTACACATGGAACGTGTCCCATATTTGGATTCCAACAATCAAATTTAAATTTCTAGTGCTTAGAGAGCTTAAAAACAAAGGGTTGATGTACTTATTACATAGACGATATCGAAAACCAATAGAGATAAAGGGGAAAGTCAAATGTAATTAAATAATTTTACCTCGAAATTCTACATGTGTAACAAGTTGTTTTTAGTACCCTTATTTTATTATGATTAGTAGTAATAATAAATAATTATTATTTTAATGTAGTTTTTTGGTTCAAATTGGTGAAAAAGAAAGTTGTGGTCGGTTTTGTAAAATATAGCACATTGGAAGGGATTTTATGATGACGACAGAATCCATGGCAGCGCCGCCGCTAGTGGTTGTTCTACAAAAACAATCAATGGTGGCGGCGCGTTTATTTAGTCTTCGATTAATTTTTTTTTTTGTCTATATTGTTATGTATACTCCATTATAATTATATTCCAGTCATTTGTTTTATTTACTACCATTCTAACAACGGGGGAGAAAGATACTCGTTTGAGAACGACAAAAAAATCTTGGGTTCAAGTTATTACCGCTGCCATGGTTGGAGATGTATGGGTAATTCACTTCGAAACAAATTTATTAATCGACGTAAGTGAGTCCACTATGATGATTATAAGATTACTCCACCATTTAATTCTATAATTTTATTTTCTTGAGCAAAAAAAAAGTCATTATATTTTTTATATTAAACATAAATTTTATGTAATTATTTGGGAATTGTAATTAAATCTGTGTACATCACTTCGGATTAACTTCTCTTCATACTCAAGCCATGCTTTTCTGCCATGATCATGTACTAGTGTGTGGATTTAAGCAGATCTAAGAATTTATTGTGCCTTTCCTTTATGGGTAGGTTTCATATATTATAATATTCTTTGATTCCTTGATGTTTATATTTTTGGATTTTATCAATTGAACGATTTAATAAAGAATTCCTTAATTTTGTTTTTTTCTATATAAAGTAATAATGCAGACGACGTTATTTAAGTGCCGGTCTTAGATCTCCTTTTTCCCTTTGATGTATAACAAATTAACAACCTACCTGTATGTGAACGTTCCATATACAACCTTGTTGTAGAACCTGTAAATATTTATGTTGACACATATTTATATCGAAAAACTTCATATAAATCTGTTCATGGCCCTTGGGTTCATCGTGAAAACTTAATAATTAATTCTCTATCGTATTTGTTTAGAATTTTGAAACCTAAATTCGTACTAATATAAGTGATATGTAAAAAATGACAATATATTTAGTTGGTAACCAGATTATTTCAAAAAAAAAAAAAAGTTTTAATTACCAGATTAACTTTCAAATTTAAGGTGCCCAAAGTTCGAATATATAATAATATTAAAATAAACAAATGACATGACTGGTACATATGTTATCTGGTTCTTCAATTTTAGCCATTAGGTTATTATTGTATCAAGGGAAAAAAAACGTAATATTATTTAAATGATTTTTATTTTTGAGTTGTAAAACTTGTTCCTAGAAAAACTGGTAGAACCGTAGTTAGCAAAATATAGAACGAGAATTAAACGGCAAATAATACGAACATATATAATTTGGTTTGGCTGAAAGATATGTACATATATAATACGTGTATAATACATTTTTATTAAAAAATATGAGTATTTTTAAGTATGTTTGCAAATAATACGTATGTATAATTAAAAAATACGTACATATGTGTATAATATGGGTATTATAATATACGTAAAATTGCTAATTGTGGGGCAGAGCTACCAAAAAAGAGATGTAAAGCTGAGACAAAGAAAGTTTTAATGAAGAGTGATGATTTTATGAGTCATGCAGCTTGCTAATTAGTCCCACTACTGGATGCATTGACTATTATCTTGTATATGTCACACCGGGACAAAGAAACAGGAATAATTTACATGTTAACAATTAATCTTGCATGTTATTATTGCAAAACGAAATATGCAACATTTTTGTCATCAAATTGCATTGCCAAATGGTGTCTTTCTATGTGTGGGTATATATATATATATGTTGTCCTTTATTGTGGGTAGGTTTGGGAGATAAATAATGTCCTAGGGTTCTCTCTACCCCCACCAATAAAAAAAAAAAAGATTCTAAATAGAAAAGGATAGAAAAGAAAAGGAAAATACAAAAGGGAAGCTGGAAAAAAAAAATAAAAGGATAAAGAAAGAAAAAAGAAGATGAAGCCTTACCCACTTTAACTTTTGTGTTTTTCTTTTACTAACCCATACAATTGTCTGATAATTTGTTCTAATAAAACCTAAGAAAACCTTTTTGGGGATAGGTGGAATCGAAGAAACCACAAGTTTTACCTTTTTCATTCCACAAAGCACACCAATCTGATCTCTCTAATGATTATCTCTCTTTCTAATTAGTTTTGTATTAACCAAATATTTTGTTAATGTATATCATCATGATATCACTATAGATTGTCTATAGCTGTGATTAAAACGAAATAAAGCGTTTCCTTTCCTCTTTGTCGAATCGTCATGCTGATGCAAATGCATACAAGGAAATTAAGAATATTATGCGAGAAAATTTTTTTCCCACATTTAGTGGCTTTATGTGGGGAACATTTTGCTTAGTCGTTATGAGAATTTGGGACCCCATTGCAGATGGGGGTAGACATAGACTAAATATTTATGAAGTTGTCCAACTGAATTTCTTTGACATAATTAGAGAAAACAATCAAAAAATTTCAAAAATAAAAAATAAAAACTAGTCCATTAACTATACACAACACACCTGAAATGATTTAATCATTATCCTTCTTCTTTTGCGATAGAACTAATTCTCAGACAAATAATAGTTCTCAAAATGACTCAACAAGACGGGTCATGCCTATAAATGTCGAGACTTATTAATTATAATGCATTTGTAATTGACGCAGTTAATGTATGAGAAAACAGAATTTCTATATATATATGGGCACCAATTCAATAGTTTTTTTTTTCTTTTTTTTTTTTAATCTATACATAGGTATCATTTTGACTAATGAAAATTTATCGTGCACATTTTTTATAGTAAAAAGTAAGAGAGAGAGATAGTATTAATAATGCACATCTTTTCATACATCTCATTACAGCCGTTGGATCATCATTAAATGATGATCTAATGGCTAAAAAAATACCTATGCATAGATTAAAAAAAAATACCTATTTGATTGACAACTAATATATATATATAATGGGTGATGTTTCAATAGAGATTTTTGTTTTTACTCCATGGATGGGTACTCTAATTTGGGCCATTAGATTTTAATCTAATGGCTAAAATAATATTAGTGGATTTACTAAAAAAAATTATTATAATTAATACATATATAAATAAAGAAAGTTATTTAAAATAAAAAATATGGGTAACCTGATGAGTTGGTCAATTTTTTTTTATTTTCTGTTTTTTTAATAAGAAAATGAAACTAGTAAAAAAAATTTGATAATCCCAAAATACTTTCAACTATCTTATTCGTTAGAGAAAAAACAACAACAAAAGATGTACAAATTTTAATCTATTTCACGCATATTTTTGTTTAAAAAACAAATTTTCTTTCAATGTAGTTGCTTTATTCATTTTTTGTTATTTAAGAAAACAACTTATTCATAATATAAAAATTATGCTACCTTAGATTTTACCTTTTGTACAGTAAAAATGAAATTTTATGAAATATTAAAGATACAATAATACATATAATTTTAAATTAAAGGTATTAAACTTTAAATTAAATTTTCAAAAAGAATTAAAAATTAATATATTGAATGAGATGACTTGTTATTGTAGGTTTATTTCCAAATTAGTCAAACTTACCAATCCATGGAGCAAAAACAAAAATATCCATTGAAACATCACCCATATATAATATATAGATGTATGCGTATATTTAGACTATTTAGTCCAAATTGCACTATGATTAATTTGTTCAGATGTCATTTTCTTTTATTTATTAGCAAACAAAGATTTTCGCTACAATATTTATGTATTTCAATGATCACGTCAACATAAGAAAGTTTCATATAGAATTTGTCAAACATTTCTATTTTGCAATATTATGAAATTAGTTGGAAGATAGGCTTCAAATCTCGGGTAGTTTCATATCTTATATTGCTAAAAAGATATGTGTAAGAGCATGTAATTAAATATGGTTTCTTGGGAGATTTTTTTTTCCCTCAAGATGGCTCGATCACTCATTTGGAATCTCTAGCTACCATCTTTTAATAATTCACTGGGATATATGTTGTTGTTTGCGAGTATATATTGACTCAATTATGGTGTTAACGAGTGTATACGTGTATGACTTCTCATTTATATATAATGATAGTATGAGATGGCAAAGTTATTTACTAATTTTTAATACCATGAAGCAAGTGAATTGTAATTTTTGAATGTGAGTATATCATATTTGTAAGGGTTTTTTTTATTCAATTGAAAATTGACAATTTGTTTGTCACATTAATTGGAAATATTTAGAAGATGGTTTGAAATTCAAAGAATATCATATAAGCACATGTGACAGAATAACGAACGTCGAACGATAATAAGCAATAAAAAAGTAAACAAGAATATACAGATTTTTGTGAAAAACTTTAGATGGAAAAAATCACAGACAGAGAAGAAGAAAATATCACTATGTCAAAATTGAGTACAAAAGGTGAGCATTTTTAGGCAACAAAAAAAAAAAAATCCTAAAACATATGTGTACGAACAAAATAGGTCCATACAAAAAATTCTCATAATTACAATATCACTAAATATGTTGTGCCGCAAACTTTTCAGATTAGACCAAGTAAAATTTGTATCACCGAACTCTAATAGCACATTTTCGAAATATATTTATATGAATGAGTTAAATTAAATAAAACATCCCAAATAGACTTGACGGTTGAAGAGATCTAGACTCTAGAGTCAATATGCATTTCATAATAGAGGAAATTAAGTTCCCAAATAATATTTGTTCTTTATCTTGTATATTAGCTGTCATTTTTGCAATCATGTCGGAAAAACATGGTACATCTATTTTTCTAATGTTGAAATTTGTATGAGCTAAATATTTTAAATCGATTATATGGTCAAGAAGGTTCTCCTAATTTATTCTTTAAATTATCTAAAGAAAACTAATTAGTCCGTTACATCGAAGAGTATCAATCATGTTTTCCCCTTTTAGTTTCTACCTAAACAATCAATTATTTCACATTTTAAATGAAAAAAGAAAAAAACAACCAAACTAACATATTCAGTCAATAAGAGTATTGAAAGTCGGTTCAAATTAGTTATATTTAAATATTCACCACAGTTCTTATAAATTATTAAAACCGTTTGGTGAAGGAAAAGTACACCATATTTCTATTCTATTTTCTTTTATGGAAAAAAAAAAAAGAACTACACAATATTATATTGTGGCGTAGGCCTCCTTTTCTTCTTCTGTTTTTTTTTTTTCTTTTTTTAAAAAAAAAAAAATCTAAAAGCTATATTGTATATGTTATGGCATAGGCCGTATAGCTAGCGCTAGCAGGTTCCAATCTAACATAATTAATCATGTGGTGCAGGTGCATAACGATACACATGAAAAGCAAATAATTAGCGCCGAATAAAATTAGGGGACTGAGCAAGGAAATCATTACTATTAATACACGTGGTAACCTATACCTTTTCTATTAAAAGACAAATCTTAGGTTAGGCAAAAGCCACACATGTCATCCAGCACCAAAATCCGCAAAAGATCAATTCACCTGATTAGTCAATTAATGACATGATCAACAGGATTAATTTTATGCACTTCTGAATTTTTTTTTAACGAAATACAAATGATAAAGAATGCTTACAATAAGTTTATAATCATCGCTAATTTTAAAACTAACAAGCTCTTTTGTATAATTGAACTACAATTACTACGTACATGCATGTTATGTTACGTATTTAAAGTGTTAATATATTTTTCCACCAGAATAAAAGATAAAAAATTTGTTCATATCTTCTAACAATGTTAGTGTCAAATGAATAATTCCGTCCTATTAATAGTCTGATTATGCTACATAGGTTTGATCATATAATATTTTGTGAATTCAAAATTGAAAATGTGTAAATTGATGATTAATGAAAAATTAGTGGTAATAATCATCAGAGTGCTTATACATATTATAACATATTATTGCTCTTCTTATCCTCTAGATACTGCGTTTAGTGATTATCAGGATTTTAACTAAGTAGATCACTTATAATTGCAAGTGAACCAACTAGTACATTCGCTAGAAAGCAGAAAGTAGAAGCAGTTCAATCTCAACGAGCTGTTCAATTTGGACGAGCTTGATTGCATAAATGTCGGCATAGCCTTACAAACGTTCCTCTAAAGGCTAAAGTTCGTAATGTGCCTTGTTTTGCAATTATTCTATTCCAATAAACTCTTTTGGCAATTACAGGAAATGAAAGAAACAGTTCATGTTATACTTTATTTGATTGAATTGAACCCTATATTCGAATTGGACACCATCTATCACCTATGTTAGATTCTAGGTAGTTTCTAATTATGCCCTCAAAGGAAAAGCCACTGTACAAGTGGGGTAATTCTAAACTTTGAACTTATTCTTCTTAACATATATGCTTACCACACGACATTCACTTGAACTAATAACTCTTCTAAATTTAAAAAGTTGGAATTCAATCCAATACATATGATCAAGATCGATGTGTCAGCAATATGGTGTGAATATAAAGTTCAAAATAAGATCACGTACGCTACAAGACTTTGAGAGGGCCTAAAGAAATTTAGTGCAAAAGTATATTGGTAAGTAGCTATTTATTGCTTTGACGTTATGTCTCGTAAATTTGTTTGGGGGACCAATACCCAAAACTCGACGATTTTGGTACAAATAATATGTGGGGGGGACTTATGAGAGGTCAGTTTCTGTGAGAAGAAGGTCCATATACTCTATATCAAGCACTGGTTCCACGTCTCTTTTCCGAATTCGCTTTATCCGTGTGGTCATTTATCACCAATAATTAAAGCGTAATATTCTTCCTAAGCTTTGGATCCTAAACGCTATACACACTTCATTATTAAGCCAATCCGAGTTATTATAAATAACCAAATATATCTAGTCGTACGGGTGCTTTTATTTACATCGGATCGCAAGTTGTATACTAATTAAAAATGCTAAAAATTGAAGCAAAACTGTATGCTTTAAAAATAAATGTGTTACTTATAAATCATATCATTTTAATAATTAGGCAAGAATATGAGACCGTGACTCAGAGAGTTTTATTGGATATATAGTGTATGGTACTGATTAAACTTTATATTTATGTACAATTGTCTAAGAAAGAATTAGGAATTTGTGTGAGACAGATCGGGGCTACTTCACAAATTGCATGATTGGATGTGTGCGAAAATCTCATTTTCGTGACTTCTCTATCAATTTCATGGTTGATATAGACATACTTCAATTCTTTAATATTAAATGATAAGAACGAAATTTTAGAAATTAATATATGTTTTATATTTTGGTTTGCAAAAGAGTATGTACGTACGAAGAAGATGTATGAAAGAGATTAGGTAGTCTAGCCTTTCATTTATAGTGAACATGAAAAGAAAAAGAAAGGGGAAAGGGAGAGATTTAGACCACCATAGAATTATTGCTAGGACAATAAATAGGTCTTGCCCTTTTGTTATAGTATAGTTTGGTTCATGAGTTTTCTAATAGAAAAGATTAAAATAGTCTCTCTGTCAAACATTCAAAGACGTTTGACGTATTGAAGAGCTAAGCTGACCCGTTAAAAAAATTTCAGCAAACCATATATGTCCATCATGCTGGTGGTTGAATATTTCCCTAAATTTAATAAAGTAGCTCTCTTATAATAAATTTGCTACTCTCTTTCCTCCCCCCCCCCAGTTGATCTTTATATTTTCTTTTACCCGTGTTTTTCCAATAAAAATTGTTATATATTTTAAAAGATACAGCAAAGCAGTCTACGATATAGCACATCATCATTATCTTTGCATAATACCTTTCCGGATATGATAAAGTTAACAATACAGATTCAGTGAGGGAAAGCAGGAATTTGAAGAATATATAGTCCACTGGTACTACTATATATGTATATATATATATGCATCAATCTGTATTTTTTTTTTTTTTTACTTATGCATAGGTATTAATTTAGCTAATAAAAATTTACCATGCACATTTTTTTTATAATAAAGAGTAAAAAAAAGAAATAACATTAATGATGCACGTCTTTTCATGCACTTCATTATAACTATTAGTTAATAGTGATCTAATGATCTAAAAAAAAATACCTACACGTAGGTAAAAAAAACATAAATATATCTACCATTGGCAACTTATATATACACATATATGCATGCATAGTTCTTCTTCTTCTTTTTTTTGGGAACAAAATTTATTTTTTTGAAAAAACGAATAAAGAAAATTGATATCTGTTGATAGTAAAATATCTCATCTTATGAGTGAACAACCTACCTATCAACAGTATGTGTGTAAAGATTTGTATACACGCGTCTCCACCTATAATGTATTCGTGGATGCCTTATAATATGGTATTAAAGCAACCAATTTTCACCTTCACCAAATCACGTTGCAGTATAATCAGTCGATATATATATATATATAGAACCCATATATATATAAATATATTTGGCTTAAGTACACCACATGTGAACGACATTAAGGGTTAAAAACCGTACGTACAATTGGGTAATGGATCTAGTCTTGAATATCCTCCAACCAGTATGAACAATCTAACACAGTAAGCAAGTGCCTTCTAAAAATGAAATACTATATTGTAAGTTTCCAATTCGTTTACTTATATACGTGTACAGTCTTGGCTAATACATAACTTATGTAAATACAACGAAAATTTTGTAATTAAGTTTTCATTTCTAATATTTTAATTTCTACATTTCTTGTAGCTGGTATATGTTATATAAATACTAAAAATAGAAATACAATTATGTTATTTTCTATTACGGATTAATAAATATATCTCTTCGAATATATTATGCTGTAGTTGGGCATAATTTAAATTAAACGCCAAACTAAATAGATTTATATTAGTGTGTATACTTGTACTACTAAGGGTACTCAAGTTGGTGAGCATCATACTAAATATAAAAATATGAATGGTTCTAGCACAAGAATATAGTTTCCTTTGTTTAAACAAATGCAAAGTTTAAAACAACCAAAGCTTTGGTGATAAGGGTTTTGGAGGGTGACTCCTACATGGCCTTCCATAAAAGTGAAAGGTTATATGATCAGTAAGTGGAAGCATCAAGTGCCCTCAAAGAGCATTATCTCTGAACTGATCATAAAAAGGCATTTTCCGTCTTCGGGTAGAAGAATTGGCCCCCACCCCATAACCCTCCTCCTATATGTATATATATTGAGATTCCATGTGGTTTTACAAAATCCGTTTGATCCACAAAGTTTTCTCCTATTAAAATAGAAATAAAAAAAACAGCCTTTCTCTCGGAAAGAACTCATCAAAAGTACTTCCACTAACCATGGCCATTTTGATGATTGCATTATTAAGTTTCTTATACCAAAAATATTATAAAGCTCCATGAAATTATGAGTTCATTTAATTGAAAAGGGCACTTCAGTCTTCCATTACATTAAATGAACAAGATTCTTTTCGTTTTTGGGAAGTAAGAAATAAATAAATTAATGGAACATACAATCTGCAAAGCTAATAGCTAGCACCGGATCACCAAAATTCCACCAAGGCAAGTGCATGTGTGCACGTTGTGGAATGGAAAGTATTCCTTCTAGTGTACAAATGATACTTTCAAGTAATTCCATTTATGTGGAACCCAATATTATGGAGAAAGAGAGTCAAATTGAAGACCAACTAAGTCATAATGGAGGAAAAAATCAAAAAAAAAAAAAAAAAAAAAAGGAATCTATGTGAACTTTAAGAAAAGGGTTTTGGACTAGTAGTGGTTTTGTATAGATGGAATCCAGAATCTGTCTACCTATGTATGTAGCCCTTGTTTTCCCATTTTTCTTCCAAAGATATTTACTACTTTGGAACTTTAATCCCTAGTTATATAACAATTTTTCCAAATATATATCCACGCGTGCATTAAATTGACTTGGTAAAATAAAAATCAAGAGGGGTGTGACCCGGAAAAAAAAAGAAAAGGAAAAAGAAAAAAGAAAATTGCATATTGGGTCCCATGTGAGGAGCAACGATGGAACATGCTCCGAATTTTGATGCTCATGGCGAAGAGTTTAGTGGCGTCAAAATCCATTCACTAATCATTACCTCTTCCACTAAGCCTCCAAAGTTAAACATTAAAAAGGAAAATTCTTACTATTAAAAAAATAAGTGATTATGTTCATGGGGTTTGACAAATCTGAACGGCTCTATTTCATTGGTCGGAACCACCTCACCATAATTCACCTTTAATAGTCAAAACGTTTAAAGTCACTCTCTCACTCTCTACATGTCTCATTTATGTGTACGCACACTTAGAAAAGATAGAAATTGGGGCAAAAGATCAAAAGATGGGGTTTTTATGAAATTAAAGTGGCAGAAAAATCGAAGTGGAGGATGTGTTTTGAGAGGGCCAAGAGGGAAGACCCTCACCAAGCCGACATATCCCCGTTTGAAGGGTGCAACGTGGGGGTTTTGTAAGGAATATGACTAACACTTTTCCCTCCACCATTTTACATGGATATATATATATCATTTATACCATCAACTCTAATACCCAAAAATTCATGGTGGCTTTGTGGCTCCACTGCCACCATTCCCACCACCTTTTGTTTGCGGCAGCCACCGTTCTTATTTTCTCTTTTTTTTTTTCCCTCTTTTTCATTAATATATTTTTTTTATTACCCTTTTGGACCTAATTTTTCAACATGATAATTTGGGCATGCAACATGCGACAACTTTTTCTTTAAAAGGATTTTGTGCCAAGTCCATGATAAGTTCGTCTAATATAAAGATATGCATAAAACACGGGTTCCAAATTCTTTATCTTTCTTATTTATTTTCCCACCTTAATTATTAAGAAGACAACAAAAGTTCCAATTAATTTGGCATATAAAATGGTTAGTTTATATATCTCAATTCAACTATCACCTTTGCCTCCTAATAGTTAAACAAATAATTAGAAAAAAAATTGTAGAAAAAGATTAAAGTCCTAAGTCCTAAATTTCTATTCCTCTTACATGGTATAAAGACATCATTAATTTTCTAAACGAGGTAAGAAGTCTATATGATGCTACCATCTCATTTAATTGTTCAAAGTTAACAATTTTTTTTGAAAGAACATTAACAATTTTCAATTCGTAGAAAATTCGGGAAATAAAGAAGAAAAATTAAAAAAAATCATAAAAACTCTATTCTTATTATGGTAGATACTAGAAAGAATTCTTTTTAATGAGTAAGGAATCTTTTTTCCCCCCTTCATTAGAGAGTAACAAATTTATTTGATTCCACCAAATTATAGTAGCAATAAACATTAAAAATTTCTCATTCATAGAAAACAGAAAGATTTTTTTTATGACTAAGAATATTTTTTTTCTTAAAGAGTAATAAGTCTATTTGATTCTACCGATTATAGCAGCAATAAACATTAAAAGTTTCCCATTCATAGGAAAAAAAAATGTTAACGAGTAAGATATATGTTCTTTTTTCATTAGAGAGTAATAAATTTATTTGATTCTACCAATTGTAGCGGCAATAAACATAAAAAATTTCCCATTCATACAGGGAAAAAAAAAAAAAAAACGTTTGAACTTTGAATCCTAGGATAAAGTGGAGGTTATGGCGGTGGGGCCTGCTTCACGATAATGGGCTGCTCGGAGCCGTCCGATAAAAGGGCATCTTTAATATGATGACCCGGCCGGAAAGTGGGGTTTAGGGTTCATTGCGCGCGTGTTTTCTTTTAAAGCGTGCGGGAGCACGGCGTGGCGGGGCCATCATGGCGCGGCTCGGCTCAGCTTCCTCAATAAATGAATGCGTGCGCTGCGCCGAGCAGACCTACGTTTTCTTTTCTTTTTGTTTTTGTTTTTGTTTTTTTATTTTTTTCTTTCTTATAATAAGGAAAAATCATAATGGGCCTCCATAATAGCCGGTTGGCTGGGTTGGGCGGCCCACGATAAAAAATCCTATCGTATCTATCATCGGGGACTGTTGGGCCCACTCTCTCTAACCGCGCGTGGTCACAAACTCCTTCAGACGCCACGTAACATGTTCCAACGGCTACAGCTGGGTTTGTGCATTGAAGAATCTTAACGCGTGGGATTGGCATCTTTTCCTTTGGTTGGGAGACAGGGAGGAAGCTGATGGAGCCTCGATCAATTAAATTTAAATTCAATCCCAAAAATAAGAAATTAATTAAAACTTAGGGGAAAAAAAAAACTCTTAGAATTTTCTAAAACTATTGTTGACTAAGATTTGGAATTTGGATCTGGGTTGTTCACCGTTTTGTCAAAATGATTTCTATTAAAAAAAAAAAGAATATTTAGGTGGGAAAGACTATCCAGTTGAAAATTATGAATGACCTTACTAGTTACTACTACTGTAATTTTGTCCAAAAAAGAAAAAAGAAAAAGTGTTTTTCCTTTTTTTGGGAAAAAAAAAGATAAAAAAAAGAAAATAACTTGATTAATTATGTAATCAGAGCCGTTGAAGCAGTTGCTTTTGGGTTCTATAAAAGGGAAGGTCCGTTGTTTTATTTGGTCCTTACTGATCAGAAAACAACGTTCTCTTCTTCTACTTCGAACTCAAAATTCTCTGTCACTAAAGATTGAAATCCCAAGAATCGAATTGGAATTAGAATACAGCGAATTTGGGTTTCGTCTCTCTCACCTTTTTATTTAATCTTCTATTCTAATCTCTCTCACACTCACTCATTTCCGAGCCTTAGCTTTCTTTAAAGCAAGAGAAGAAGAATTTCAAACCCCCACAGATAAAACTCTCTGGCTTATATTACATATATTTATATATTCAGTAGAAAAAGAGCTCAAAAGGGTCTTGCTTTTTCTTTTCCTTCTTCAACTTGGGACAGAGATTTATTAATTTTTGGTTCCAGCTTTTGAGGTCTCGCCGTCTTTGGTTTCGGCCACTGAGCAGATTGGTGGTGCATTAAAAGTGGGATCTTTAAGGAGACTCAGCAGTAGTTTTGACAGGGCTAAGGGGATCCGTAGCTGAAGATTTTGCCATTATTTCAACGCATTTAAGTCTCTTCCTTTTTTTTTTTTTTTCTCTCTCTCACCTCGCCACCAAATTTTGGAATGGATAATTCATAATTCACTCTCTCTGTCTCTCTCTCCTCTCTTTTTCTCATTCTGCCTCTACTGTTTGCTCTGTCCACTCTGCCTTTTCTTACTCTGTAGTACTGGGACTTGTTTTATCATTCTGAAAACAAGGGGAGAAATAAAGTTGATAAATCAAAGTCAAGGCCGAAAAATAAGATCGTTTTGTTTGGAAGAGAGTGAAAGATCCCGGGGTTTCGTTCCCTTTGCTACTTTTCTCTTCACTAGAAAAGAAAGTGACATTTCGGACAAGGTATACTAGTTCTTAAGAGGGTTGTGTTGGGTTTGGTCTCTTTTTTTCTTATTTGGTCAGTTTAGTTCGTGAAAAACATGTTTTAGTCTCTGCCTCTTTTGGTTTTTCCAAGTTTTTATCCTTTTCCTTTTGGATTTCTGTGGTGGGTTTTTCTTTTTTCCTCATTAAAAAAAATAAAGAAAAGAACTTGGGAAGGAATTTCTGGTATTTTGATCTGGGGTCTTATTGGCTTTCGTTTTCTGGGGTTGCGTTTTTTTTTTTTGATGATGGGTTTTTTTGTCTCATTAACTGTCTTTTTTATATGTTACAGATCTACCAGGATTTAGACGTTGCCTTTAGTGATCAAAAAAACTAAGACAATGTTGCCTCAGAAGCAAGGAGAGGAAGCCATAGTCTCCAACTTCAGCGATGCTGATGGCCATGAGGCCAACGAAGAAGGGTCCAAAGAAGAAGAGAATCAAGCATTGTTTAGCGTCAAGAACCTTCTCTGGCATGGTGGCTCTGTCTGGGACGCCTGGTTCAGCTGTGCTTCCAATCAAGTAATGATAATAAAAATAGATAATAATATCAAATCAAGCTTCCCACTGAAACCCATTATCAAACACTTGTCATGTGTTCAATTTTGCACCAAAAATATTAACATTATGCAATTGTCTTTAATTTCTTTTCATGTAATTGGTTTTATGTTGATCAATATTGCAGGTTGCTCAAGTTCTTTTAACATTGCCATACTCGTTCTCTCAACTGGGAATGCTCTCTGGGATTTTGCTTCAGATTTTTTATGGACTGGTTGGAAGCTGGACTGCTTATTTGATCAGTGTACTCTATATTGAGTACAGAAGCCGTAAGGAGAAGGAGAACGTTAGCTTCAAGAACCATGTCATACAGGTTCGCAATGCTATATTTTATGTTATGCTGATTTGTCACCACCACCATTGATATCTAATCCTTTACGCACAGAAGAATACAAAACGCGACTACTTTCTTTCAAACGTCACGCTAAAAGGGCAAAAAAATTTAAAATAAAAAGGACTATTGACTGGTATTGCAGTGGTTTGAAGTGCTTGATGGGTTACTTGGTCCATACTGGAAAGCCGTGGGGCTTGCCTTCAACTGTACTTTCCTCCTCTTTGGATCTGTCATCCAACTCATCGCTTGTGCAAGGTAAAAGTTGTTTTCATTGACGATTTTCACCAAAAAAAAAAAAAAGGTAAAAGTTGTTTTCTTTCGTACATAAACATATTAGTATATATATATATATATCCAAAAATAACATCTGGGTTTTGCTCAAAATCTTGAATTTTTTTTATGAGAATCTGATTTGAAACAGTAACATTTACTACATCAACGACAATCTTGACAAGAGGACATGGACATATATCTTTGGAGCTTGTTGTGCCACCACAGTGTTCATTCCCTCTTTCCACAACTATCGGATTTGGTCTTTTCTTGGCCTCGGGATGACCACTTACACTGCTTGGTACCTGGCTGTAGCAGCTCTTGTCCATGGCCAGGTAAATATAACAAAGCTACCTCTCTCTCTCTCTAAGTCTCCCATGTTTCGGATCTTGAAGCCATTATTATGGTCTTTATTCTGATGCATCTTTTTCTTTTTCTTTTATCTCTTTTACTTTTTTGGTTTTTGGATAATTATAAAAGTTAAAGTTTTGAAGTGAATGTATAAAATTTTGGTTTTTTATGGCTGAACAGGTTGAGGGTGTTACACACTCGGCTCCTTCCAAGCTTGTGCTTTACTTCACCGGAGCCACTAACATACTCTACACCTTTGGTGGCCATGCCGTAACAGTGTAAGCTTTTTGATCTTTTATTCATTTGTTTAATCTTTTTATCCTTTTTTATAAAAAAAGGAAGAAAATTTCTTTGGTTTCTTTCTACTCGGCTTCTGTTTGCAGCTTTTGCCGGCCATCTCGTTGTTCGAGACCCACAGACAAAATTATATATGCTCTCTACTTTTTGTTTACTGGGAAAACAACATTGCCTTGCCCCCTTCTCCCTTATCTCCACTTCTATAGGAAAATTGTACAGTAAAATTGGTCCAACTTTTTAACAAGTCGTTTGTTTTCTTGTGTGTTTCTTTAATCATTTTTTCCTATGAAAAAACAAGAAGAAAACCATACGTTAAATAGTTCCATCTCATCTGATTATAAATCTAGTTTCTTTTGGCTTTTACCTCT
The DNA here is from genome assembly GCA_002914845.1 of Trema orientale. Classification (NCBI taxonomy): domain Eukaryota; kingdom Viridiplantae; phylum Streptophyta; class Magnoliopsida; order Rosales; family Cannabaceae; genus Trema; species Trema orientale. The sequence goes on from JXTC01000063.1 coordinate 448,243, forward strand.
GCATAATTTCTCCATCATAGTGGCTCAAAATTATTGTTTAGTCATGTAGTAGCTGGAGGAAGAAGTGACATGTGGGCATTATGGTCAATCCAATGACACATTTTGCTGTCGTTTTCTTAAGCTGAAAAATGTTACACACCCCAATTGGAATAACGTATGATTAAATGGAATTCTTAGTTTTGGACTGTCATTTTTAAATTAATCACCTCTTGGTTTCTTAGAGTAGAGAACGGTATCTGATCTGGCAATGGAAAAAAATGTTTCAGGGAAATCATGCACGCCATGTGGAAGCCTCAGAAGTTCAAGTACATATATTTGCTTGCTACTCTCTATGTCTTCACACTTACAATTCCATCAGCAGTTTGCGTTTACTGGGCTTTTGGCGATGAACTCCTTAACCATTCCAACGCCTTCAGTCTCCTTCCTAAGAACGGCTTCCGTGATGCTGCTGTTATCCTAATGCTTATTCACCAGGTCTAATTAATCATTAATTTACCTTTGAACATTATTTAGTGTGCGCCAGTATATCTCACTACATCATAAACATATGTGACAGCATATCAAAACTGCTACATAACCAGTATAATTGTTATGTAACCAATGATGTATCGTTTCTGATACAATGTCATTTATATGTGACAATATATTAAAACTGTTACGTGACCATTATAAGTGTTATGTGACCAATTGAATATTACACAATTATGTATCAGTTCCGATGTGGCGTCACATAAATTATTTTTCATTCAGAGAAAAATAGAAGTCCGAGTATCTGACATAGTGAATGTGATTGAATTTGGTGCAGTTTATCACATTTGGGTTTGCATGTACGCCATTGTACTTCGTGTGGGAAAAGGTAATAGGGATGCATGACACAAGAAGCATCTGCTTGAGGGCTCTGGCAAGGCTGCCAGTTGTGATACCAATTTGGTTTCTGGCCATAATCTTCCCCTTCTTTGGGCCCATTAACTCAGCCGTTGGGGCTTTGCTCGTTAGCTTCACCGTCTACATCATCCCATCTCTAGCCCATATGCTCACTTATAGAAAAGCCTCAGCCCGTCAGGTAAATTTATAAAACCTCTCTTTTCCCTTTTAATCCTTTCTCCGATCGACACTGTTGATGTCGTTCATACATTGACATTGATCAATGAATCTTAGTATAAGTTTCGTACCTAACCATGGTGGGTGTGTAAAGTAAAGGTTCACTTGGCCACCGGTAATTATCTTATTTGGTTGGGGGTATTTTGGTCATTCTAGAATAAGTGGGCACCCGGTTTTGATGGGGATTCCCACATTCTGTAGTTGCAGACTAGTTGTGCCCACATGAGAGAGAGAGAGAGAGAGGGAGAGAGAGAGAGCAGCAAGTGTACAAGAGCATTTACTGCTTGGATTTGAAATGTTACGAGAAGAGTTGAGATAGGTGGAGGGTCCTTTTCATTTAGTTATACGCTACAGTTTGAGTCTTGTACTGTCGCCAATGAGCTGGCTGATTTGACTCTGTTTCAACTGGGCCCCTCTAGTTTAATGAAAAAAAAAAGTGACATTATTCATCGCTATGGTCTATAGATTATGATATTAGTATTCTTAATACCATTTTTTAAGGGAGTATTCTAAATAACCTTTAGACTTTAGTGTCGTCTTGCTATGTTATAATTAAAGTATAAATACGCATATAAATTGTTTGTCACACCATGTACATGAATGAATATTTTAGTTTCATTGGTTGGTAATAATAATCTTGTGACTTTGGACTTTTACTAGGAATCTTACACTTGTTTCCTTTGGTGTTTAAACAGAATGCCGCAGAGAAGCCTCCGTTCTTTATGCCAAGCTGGACTGCAATGTATGTCTTCAATGCCTTCATTGTGGTTTGGGTTCTTGTGGTTGGGTTCGGGTTTGGTGGATGGGCTAGCATGACCAACTTCATTAAGCAAATCGACACATTCGGACTCTTCGCCAAGTGCTACCAATGCAAGGCGCCTACTCCGCCGGGTAATGCCACCGCGGCCGCTCACCCTCATCACTGAAAAAAACCTCACTCCAGTTGGCTTTTCAGCTCAAACACGCTCTCTCTCTCTCTCTCTACTTCATATTTTGTACCATACATGGGGCGATAGTAATATTTCCCCTACATGTGATGTGTGTTCGTTTTTTTTTTTTTTTATATTCCTCTTGATTTTCCATTTTTTGTTAAATTAGTTTATAAAGAAATAGTGTGTTGCATTGTGATGATTTCCTTTGCTATAAAAGCATAGGCTAATTAAATTACAGATATATATGTTTTAGGTTTTTTTTTTCTTTTTTTTTTCCTTCTTTTTTTTAAGTTGGGATATTTTATAAGATTTTGTCGTTCATGTTGCTATTAACTTGCAATGTCATTATTACCTAGCATGTTTCCAAAGTGGATTATAAAAATGGCAATAGTGTTATGGGGCCTGTCTGGGTTTTTAAATGCAGTGTTATTGATTTTTAGAAGCTCTGTATGTGGACAACTCTTTTATGGCCCTGGATCTTTTGACCTTTAGATTCCGTCTATATGAGGAGTTGGCCACCGGGGCCCGCCGCAATCTCACATGGGCTGCACAAGGATTGCCCTGCTGTTTGTCACGTGCCACTCTTTACTCCCAGTCTTTGATGATATTCTGTGTTTAATCTCACATGCGAAGATACATGAACCTCTTTATGATTATTTCATACTCAATAGAGCAACTGACTTAAAAGGGTTAGCATCAAATTCAGTACCCAAAAGAAAATAAGAATGTGTTCCATTTTTATTATCAATATCCTTGATCCTTCTTTAAATAAGAATTCAATGGATTTTTCTTGTAGACGTTCATGTTCCAAGTTATAAGTTGTTAATTAACAGAAAAAAAAATGAAACAGAAAAGTGATTCTATGTTTGGTTTGACAATGGTGATGACTAACTAAAATTCTGACAGAAAAATGAAAGTCATTGTTCTTTCCGAGAAAAGAAAAATGGGAGAAGTGGATAAGAAAGTTGCTTGGGTGTAATTAATGCCAGTTAATTCTCACCTTTACCCCCACATTACTTAGATAAACATGATGAAAACAAAAAAGAGGGACACTACAATTGAGACAAGGGAAATAATATAAAGCTAATGCTACCTGGTTAGTGCGTTGTTAAGTTCTTTTTTTTTCTTTTTTTTTTTTAATAAAAGAGATGAAACAATTTTGGTTGAGTTTTATTTAACAATTGTAGGTAACGGTTAGAATAATGAAACAAAGTGAGCAGCAGGACACATTAAATACATTATTGCAGTTTTTTTCCTTTTTTTTTTTCCTTGAAATACATTATCGAGGATGATGCAGGTTTTTGGGTGAAAATGATCTTTCTAGATTATTTTAAGTTTGAATTTTTTAAATTTGTATTTTATGAAAGAGTAATGCTAGGGACACCAAATATTTACACCATTATGAAACGTTTCTCTCTACCCTATCTAGAGAGAAACTAAGAGAAATCCTTGCTCTGTCATCTCAGAAGGCTAATCACCCAAAGATTACTGAGTGAATGGATTTTGTTACACTTCTCTAATCTTTTCTTTCAATTTCAACAAGTATACTTAGACTATGTTTGGTGCGCCGTATTGTATTATATTGTATTGTGATATATTATATTGGATTGTATTGTATTGTATTATTCTATTACAGTACTATATTTGGTTTTGTATTTGTATTAAGATGTTGTATTAAAAAGTTAATTCTGAAAAATACCATTTTTAAAAATTTACTTAGAAACTTACCATTTTTCAAAAATATTTAGGAAAATATCACTTGTAAAATTACCATTTTTAAATAATTTATTTACGAAAAAATCACTTTTTAGATATAAATTTAGAAGAATACCACTTTTGAAAAGAATAAAGTTACATGAGAGAGAAATTAAAAACAGAAAAAGTAAAGAGAGTGAGTATTGTACAATACTATGTTAAAGTTAAAATTATGTAATACAATGTAATACAGATCTTTTATTCTGTATTAGATAATACTCTCCGTATTGTATTAAATTTTGATGTCGTATTAAATAATACAATATAAAGGCATAACCAAATACAGTATTATGTTTAATTAATATAATACAAAATCCTTATACAGTGTACCAAATATGATCTTAATGGTTTATAAGAATCCTGCTGTATTTATGGTATTATGATTTATATGCTGTATTTGAATGTTTATGTAGATTGTATGCCATAATTTGTTATATGGATTAATTGTTATTAAATTTTAATCCAATAAGTGATATCAGAGCAGAACATATTAGATCATTATGTTCATATATGTTGAAATTGGTGATTTATGAATGTCTACCATGAAAGTTCATATGTGGTAGAATTTTGTTGAGTAAATTGCCATAGTATATGATAGAGTTTGTTTATATATTTATTATTTCTCTAGTTTATATTAATGTTTTGGGTCATTAAGTGTTGGATTTTGGCATAAAATCGTATCTTTTAGGCTTCTGGAACGATTTGCCGAAGTCTGCAAATAGCAGAAATTTTGACTTGGCACTGTGGCGCCATAGTAGCCCAGCATTTGGCATTGCAGCACCATTATTGTGGTGTCGCGGCACCACACTTCCAGAAACTGGCGCTGCAGTGCTAATATTATGACGTGGCGGTGCCACTGTATTTATATTTTAAAAAAATTAAATTAAAAAAAATTAAAGGGGTCAAATTGGCACTGTAGTGCTATTTTGCGGCGTATCAGCGCCAACTCAAAGGAATAAAAACTTGAGAGCTGGCACTACAGTGCCGCGGCACCAACCCAGTGTTGAAGAAAATGCCAATTTTTGGCAATTCAGCTCAAAATTCTTCAATATTGATGTTTTATATTCTGTTTTAGATTGAATTGAACTAAAATATTACCAAAGTAGAAACTCTTAGGTAGATTTATCATTATGGAATATGTGAATATATTATATCTATGCATCAAGATAATCGGCCCAAAAGAAGATTGTTTTATTGGCCAGAAATAGGTAGAGTAGTGATGAATATGTGATCATTTTATGAATTATCATGCGTACAATAAATTGGTACAAACAAAGGCACATTGTATAGCTGGTATTATTGTCAATATTTGTTGCTATTGAAAGTATCACTTACAAGTTGCTATTTCTGTCCAAAGACTAAATAACAATGTTGTGTTAAGTATCTTGTGATGGGCCTGTCTACATTCATATGTGATTTATTTTATTCGTATCTTGTATGCATGAATTGTTATTAATTGTGAGCTATGTTTTGTTCTATATTCAGTCAATGCATCTTCAGTTTCTGGTAATAGGAATAATATCCTGGTACTTAATGGTACAAACTTCAAGAAATGAAAATAGTACATTATGATAGTGCTTGGTTACATAGACTTGGACTATGCAATGTGGGTTGAGCACCCTCCGACTTTGACTGATGAGAGAAATCCTGATCAAAGAACTGTTTTCGAAAAGTCAGAGTGTTCAAACTACATGAGTCTGATGATCATGAAGCACTCTATTCCAGAGACTATCAGGGGTGCAATACCTGAGGAGGAAAATACCAAGAGTTTCCTGAGCCAAATTACAGACCGTTTCGCTGGAAATGAAAAGGTCAAAACGAGCACTATTCTTAATAAGCTTGTTTCTATGCAGTACAAAGGCAAGAGAAACATTATAGAGTACATAATAGAGATGTCTAATCTTATTACAAGACTTAGGGCACTCAAGCTGGAGTTGTCTTGATGACATAGTACTTGTGCATCTAGCCTTAATCTCTCTTCCTGCATAATTCAGTACCTTCAAGATCACTTATAATACCCAAAAGGAAAAATAGATCTTGAATGAGCTTATAGCTCAATTTGTGTAAGAAGAGAAGAGGCTGAAACAAAAGTAGGTTAAGAGTACTCACTTGGTTACTACTTTTCATGACAATGCATCAAAGAAGAGGAAAAGGAACAATAAGGGAAAAGGGATTGCAAGCCCAGGGATTTCAGGGCATAAGGGCCAAAACAAACATGATACTGATTTTACATATTTTTTTTGCAAAAAAATTGGCCACGTGAAGAAAGATTATTCCAATTTAGCCAAATGGCGTGTTAAGAAAGATATGTTTCTTAACTTTATTAGTTCAGAAGTTAATTTGGCTATAGTACCTAATGATACTTGGTAGATAGATACTGGTGCTACTACTCACATTAGTATCACTGTACAAAGTTATCTGAGGAGCCGACTGCCAACTGATAGTAAAGATACATCTTCATGGGAAATAGCAAGAAGGCTGAAGTAGAAATCAATAGAAACTTTTGGCTTGTAGTAGGAACTGGTTGTAATTTAGTATTGGAAAATACAATTGTGGTATCGTCATTTAGACGGAATTTGGTTTCAATTTCATATTTGGACAAATTTAGTTACTTTTATTCATTTGGTAATGAAACTTTTAAGCTTTTCCAAGACTTAAATTTGATTGGCACTGGTCCTTTAATTGACAAACTTTATCAATTAGATATCTAATCTTCTAATAACAATGAAAACTTGCATGTTAATACCATAGGCATAAAGCTGCTATGGCACAAATATTTAGGACATATATCTAAACAATGTATAAAGTGATTAGTGTCACAAAGAATTCTTGATTCCCTTAATATGACAGACCTTGAGATTTGTATACAATGAATTAAAGGGAAACTGACTAACAAAAAAGAAAACTGATGCAAATAGACGTAGTGATATCTTGGAGTTAATTTATATAGACATTATTCCCTACAACTTCACGGAATGGATAACAATATTTTATTACATTCATAGATGATTACTCTCATTATGGATATTTGTATCTGATTCATGAGAAGTCATAATTCTTGGATGTGTTCAAAATATTCAAAGCTGAAGTTGAGAACTAATTAGGTAAGAAAATTAAGGCCGTGAAATCTGACCGTGGTCATGAATACTGTGGTAGATATGACAGCTCAGAAGAATAACATCCAGGGCCATTTGCCAAATACCTTGTTGAAGTAGGAATCGTTTTTCAATATATCATACCAGGGACTGCAAGTCAAAATGGTGTAGCTGAGAGACGAAACTGAATCCTAAAAGATATGGTGAGGAGTATAGTTAGCTATTCTTCTTTGCCATAATCACTTTAGGTTGATGCTTTGAAAGCTACAGTCTATATCCTTAACCGAGTACCAAGTAAGGCAGTGACCAAAACTCCATATGAGATATAGATCAGCAAGAAGTTTAGCATTAGACACTTGCATTTCTGGGGCTATCCAACTGAAGAGCCTTATAGGCGTAATGAAAAGTAACTAGACTTAAAGACAGTCAGCTGCTATTTTGTTTGCTACTCAGAAAGATCTAGGAGATACATATTTTATGGGCAATGCCAAATTCATTGAGGATAGTGAGAGCACTGAAATTAAGGAGATACTCTTTGAGGAAGAATATGTAAACATTCCGACCATAATCAGTACAGTAGCAACTAGTAGTGATCAGGTAACCATTCCTGATACTATTCAAGTTACAAATCAAGATGTTGTGGTAAATTTGGACACTCTAATACTACCTCCAACACAATTAGTAGGACCATCCACTCAAGTTGAGATACCACCACTAGTGGCTGCAGATGCACCTCAATAACCTCAAATAGAAGTGCTAATAAGGAGATCTAATAGAGAAAAGAGGAAGGCGATTTCTGATGACTATGTTGTCTATCTCCAAGAGCATGAATTTGATATGGGATTGGAAGACGATTCAGCGTCTTTTAGTCAAGTAAAATTGTGCTTCAGCTATGAAAAGTGAATTGAAGCCATGAAAGATGAAATGAAATCAATAGAGAACAATGGTATTTGGGATCTCGTAGAGTTGCCAAAAGGAGTAAAACCAATTGGTTGTAAATAGGTATTTAAAACCAAACAAGATTCGAAAGGTAATGTAGAGAGATATAATGCTCGCCTTTTCGCTAAAGATTTTACTCAAAAGGAAGGCATCGATTACTAAAATACCTTTTCACTGGTTTCTACAAAAGACTCTTTTAGAGTAATCATGGCACTTGTAGCTCAATATGATCTTGAGCTATACCAAATAGATGTCAAAATAGCGTTTCTCAATGGTAACATTGAAGAAACGATATACATGGTTCAACCAGAAGTTGGGGGAGCTGTTTCATAGAAAAATATCAAATAGACACTTGTAGCTTCTTCCACTATGGAGGTAGAATTTATAGCATGTTATGAAGTATCTAATCAAGGAATATGACTGCGAAATTTTATCACCGGGCTACACATAGTTAATGGTATTGAAAGATTATTGAGAATCAATTGTGATAATAAGGCTGCAGAATTATATTCCAAGGACAACCGGAGTTCGTCAAAGTCAAAGGACATTGATATCAAGTTTTTGGTTATTAAAGAAAGAGTTCAGAGTCTTCAGGTGTCGATTGGACACATTTGCACCAACTCCGTGATAGTGGATCCACTCACTAAGGATTTACCACCCAAGGTGTTTCATGAGCATGTTGCTCATATGGAAGTAGTCCAAATTGACGATATTTTCGTTTAGTTGGAGTTGTATTTGAGACCTTTATATATGTATTATTAACATGTTATTTTATATTTATCTGATCAAACTAAAGTTCATAGCTTAATTATTTATGTTTGAAAACTCTGAAATAAAGTTAAAGACTTTCTATTGCAGTTTGGCATTTGATTTAGAAAGTATTTAGTAGATTCATTTGAATCAATAACTAGGACCAGTTGGTAATAGGCATGTTTAGATCATGTTATATATAATTGTTATACTACACATTCATACTTGATTTATGCTATTGGTTGTATTGGTATTGTGACCATTGATGGGTTCCATTATGTATAATTATAATGAAGACCGCTTTGATCCTATATTGGTACAATTAATAGACCAGATTGTTAAAGTTATGTTTCTAGTTACAAATAGCAAAATATGAGCTCAATTAGGTATATCTATGTACATATTTTTCAGCTTAAAATATGTAGTCCAAGTGGGAGATTGTTAACTTTTTTATTTTTTGTTTTTTTTTGGTGATAATATAGGCTTACATATTTATTTAATATTGTACATGTGCTTGCTATCTATGTAGAAGCCCAAAACCAAAGTGGTCTAAATAAGTTAATTAATTGGGTTTATGAAACATCAATATTATTATTAAGTTTCTGATATGGGCTAATTATGTGTAGAAGCCCAATGTCAAGTCCATTATGTGTGATAGGCCTATAATGGATTAGATACACTTAAGATAGGGTATGGTCCATGAAATACAGAGCCTTAAAAAGTTTAGAAAACTGTCATACAGTTTTTAATGAAGCCATTCTGAAAACTTCCTCTCTATCCTATCCAGAGAGAAATTAAGAGAAATCCTTGCTCTGTTACCTCATAAGGCTAATCACCTAAAGATTATTGTACGAATGGATTCTGATACACTTCTCTAAGCTTTTCTTTCAATTTCAACAAGTATGCTTAATGGTTTACATGAGAATCCTACTATATTTATGGTGTTATGGTTTATGTGATGTATATAAATATTTATGTAGATTGTATGCCATAATTTGTTATATGGATTAATTGTTGTTAAACTTTAATTCAATATATTTTGCTTATATTTATTAGAAATACTAAAGAGAGTATCCTTTGGTATAAGTTGGGAAAACAACATTCCTTTTGAAGCTTGCGATGCATACAAAAGGTTACAGTACGTAGGACCTTTATTCAGTGCTTTAACATGACTACTTCAATAGATTATAGAAATCTGCTGAAAAGAAGGAAAGCATAGGGAGGCATTCATAAAATAGGGAACTATCCGATCAACTCTTTTGCAATGTGGAAAAGGATAGTCTACGAATTTCGCGCGCTTTGTTAATAATGCTGTCCTCAATTTCCACACCTCAAGGAAGTGTTTTGTACGAAATTTAAAATTGAGGGGAGTTCCGCATGAGGATCAGTGTCTCGAAAGAAATTAAATCGTCAAGGTTATACTAAGGTTACTTGTGATATTAATTACAAGTTTATGGGAAGGTTATGCTATTATATATTTTTTAATAAAAAAGATAATTGCAAAAGAAGGCTTGTTGACTTATAAATTAAATAGCGATTATACTAAGACACAAAGCTGATTATAATCATACAAAAGGACAAATTTATATCTCCTGACCAGATTTTCTATTTTCTAATGAGTGTGTATAGCTAATGGGACTATCATTTCGTTTATGAATGAGTTAATAGGCGAAAGAAGTGGTAGTGGTACATAGACGTTCGGGTTGAAGTATTCTCATGATTTCTTTAATGTTAGGAACATAATTCATATTGAGGAAATATTTCAGAAAATTAGAAGTACCAACAACATCAACCATTGTATAAATCTTAAATAATGAATCAAATTAACCCTCGAAAAATGAAATTTTGACTTCACATGAAAATCGCGCAGGAAAAAAGAAAAAAGAGATCAGAAAACTCATACATCATATTCTGATTTCCTCTTGTAAAGTATAAAAAATAAAATAAAATTACAATAATATTTTCTCTTTAGCATGAATTAATCTAGAGGCCAGCTAGCTCATAAATTTTATAGAAAACCAAAGGGGGAAACACCCGGACACATAGAACCTCAAAAGTTATTCAGGCCAAAGATAGATACACCAACTACAAATATACTGGGGAAAAAAAAAAAAGGAATCTGTAACTTTTTCATCTCTGCTATCTATTTAAGCCAATCAATTTGCTTGGAAGAGCTAGCTCTATATATGTACCCCTCAATTTCAGCTCGTGACCAAAAGTTATTTTCCTCTAGTTATTAGAAGTATATATGTCCTGGCAGACAACGCAGTGATCCGAAACTAATTTGGCCACAACACTTCCCTCTTCAATATCCAAGTCTTTACTACTCTTATTCCAAAGATGAACCCCATATGTCTCACCCTCATTAAACTCATTCAACATACTCTCCACCCATCTCGATTCCGACTCATTCCCTGGCCTCTTCATAAGCTTCTTCATCTCAACCCAATTCACCGGATAGAATGCCTTGGGGGGCAATATGGTAAGGTTGTACCCAGCCTTACTCCCTACACTCTCGACAACTCTAGAAACCATGTACGGCCCATTATAGCCCCATCTATTCCCATTAAAGTTCTCAGCAAAATCCTCCATGAAATCAAGCAGAATTGGATGGTTTATGTCAAAGATCAAAACCGCGTTGTTGAGTCTCGTCCATTGCTTGGTCTTCGCATCAATGGACTGAGCTCCGACGGCATTTCGAAGCCCCAAAAAATCTCTCAAAACCAAGAAATCAGTGTCCAAGTAAGCTCCTCCGTACTTGTACAAAACAGCAATTCTAAGTAGATTTGATAGGTTTTGAGGGAAGGGAACGAAACCCGGGTCCCTATCTCCGTTCTTCATTGATTCAAGCCAAGGTTCAGCTGGAGTATTCTTCAATAAGAAGGAAACGTCAGGTGTAATAGCGAGTACTTTGAAGCCTCGGTCAATCAGGGGTTTAAGGATTCTATAACCGCGTTTTGTATCCATGGTTCTTGACAAGATCATTAAGCAACCTTTGGGGTGAGCTTTGAAGAGTGTGTCAATGGACAAGAATTGTCGTTTTCCGAACTCCTTTGCCGGTGCTATCCATGTCATGTAGAGCTGAATGCTGCACCCGTGGTTGAGGAACTCCAAAACCCGGCTGTGGAATTTAAGCGACAAGTCGTTCGATTCGAGGATTTCGGATTCGAACAGCTTCCGATGGAACCAAACAATTCTTTCCTCTTTTGTTATGTTCTCTGGCGGGACTATGTTGTCCCGGTTTTCGATTTCGATGTCGTCCCTGTCGTCGTCAACCTTGGGAACTAGTGCGTTGTTGTTGTTGTCGATTCCGGCGAAGACGTCTTGGGACTCATAAATTTCGTAGGTTGTTAGGTCTAGAGGGTATATGTTAAGATTGGAAACAATGCTGTCTGTGTAGATCATGAAGAATATGGCTCCGAAAGTCATGGCAAAGAAGATAGGGGACTTGGCCGTACGGCTAAATAGCCGGAATAGGACTTTCTGGGAAAGTTTTTTCTCCATTTGGCCAGTAGTACTGTTGATTCGTTTATAGGAATTAGAGAGAACTAGTACTAGAGAAAGAATATAGTGGTTGTTGAGGAGAAATGGTCGGAATGGAATGATTTATATGTGCTAATTAGGACCATGTGTTTAGTAGGAGGGTTTAATTTTATTTTACGATGTTGGTCTAATTAGTGAATTTGCATGTAGCTAATGCATGATTTTCACGTTGATGTGGGCTTTTAATGTTTTACACATGCGCGCATATGTGTTTAATTTATTGATTAAAGAGGACCATTCGAAAATGGAAAAATTAGATGCAATAAATTATTTAGTACAATAATTATATAATAAGTTTCTTTCACCGGTCTTTTGGTCAGCTATAAATCAATTAACTTTCATGGCGACAGAAGCACAATGGTAGGGACATGAAGTTATTGTTACATTAATTATTATAATTGTTAGAATTAAGCTTTAATAGTGATCCATTCGTCGTCGTCGTTATTATTCATTCCATATAGGATAAGGTACGGCAGGTAGAATGTGAAATACATAATTAAGCATAACAATATACGCTAACGTTTTTTTTTTTTTTTTTAAATGTAGCCACAGAGTATCCAACATTTTTTTTTTTTTTCGGAAACGAGTATCCAACAGTTTAAGTATCCGTGACCGTGAATAGGCATTTATGAGCAAAGAGCTACAGCCTACGGCTATCTATCTCCTTTAATTTCCGTAACCCACAATTATAATTGAAAAAAAGTACGTATGCTTTAATTAGGCTTCGATATCAGTAGTAATTTTCTCAGTTGCTTTATGTTATAAATTTATTCTCTCATCGTTTCATTGTGCATCAAATCATTGCAATTAGCTGCAGTACTTTCATGGTCAATTTTCAGTCATTTAATTGTATATATGTCGATTTCCAATAAATAATTGATTAAGAAATTAAGTAAAACTCCTAATAAATTACTTCACACAAATAGATCGATTATCGATTGATCTAGTAATTCTGCGTATAGCTAGTTTCGTGATATCCTTTAGCTGAAATTGAGCTCTATTATGCCCTCTCTATCTTAGACCCCAATCTATATAAGAGAAATTTAATTTGTAGATTATATTATTCGAAGGATTAATTGCATAAAAAAAAAATCCCTGAAGTTTTGTCATTCTGTAATTTAAATTTTAAATTTTGATTTTTGCGAGAAAAAAAACTCCAATCCACATTTTGAAAATTTAGAAATTTGTACCCTCAGTTCATATTTTGACAAATTTATTCTCCAAAAAATTGTGAATCCAAATCCAAATAATGTTATTCTTATTTTTAAAAAGTTCAAATATTTAAAAAATATATAATTTGGACTATTGGGCAAAATAGGGATGAAAAGTGCAAATTCTTAGAATTTCAAAATGTGGAGATTTTTTTTTTTGGTAAAAATCAAAAGTTAAAGTTTAAATTACAGAAACACTAAACATGAAAGTTTTTTTTTTTTTTTTTTTTTTGTAGATATAACTCATTATTTAAAAATTTCATTAAATAAAATGTACGTTTTTTAAAACTCTTCGCAAAAAGAAATTATCTTTTATAGTTTGGTGAGGTGGTCGAGTTATAACTCAAAAGACTACTAAAAGTTTTAAATAACAAAGCATTCTCTGAAAGTGCAATTCCAGACATATGATATTTTTCTAAGATCTTCTTCAATATATATAATCATATTGTATAGACATGAACCATCCTTTGACTCCTATATTTCAGTTTTGAACATATAAACTAATGTTATATGTATACAAAACTCTCCCCCATTGTCAGATTTTTGGGTATAAACATTAATGTTGAGGTTAACGACATGAGATTCAAATTCACGAACAAACACCAATATCTATGAAAGTATTTCCGAGAATTAATACAATCAAAGAAGCACATCTCCTTGACAAATAATTAAATTAATAATCAGACAAGCACATCCATAAACATTAGTCTTTCTTACGTAATTGTTCTTGTAAAATTTAGTTGAATTATATAGTTTACATTTGTACACAATATGGTTTTAATATGTTATTTTACGCTGAATGGTTAAGAGACAGGGTTAATTAAAGCTGATACATTTGAATCATCCATATTGAACTTGGTATAGATAAGTACATTTGTAAATCCTAATTAAAGATCATGTACAAGAATAACGTAACTATAAAAGAGCATAACAGACATAACTGATGTGAATTTTCGATGGTAGTTTAATGACTGAGATAAAGAAAGAAATACATAATAGTAACAAATAAATACAAGATGTCATATATCAAGCAAGTTATTTTTACAACGTGCATAATTTGTAATTTGTTAAGGTGAGTAGCATTACTTAAGTAAAATTTGGTTCATTCGTAAATTAGAATATGATTGCCTGCAAGTATATCGTCTGGTATTATAACGGCATTGGGATTACAGATAGAGTGCAATGTTGTTTAATTTTTGAATTTCTTCTGTACTCAAAATACAAAAGGAATTCGGCAGTGGATGAAATTGGTTCAAACTATACATTTATTAATGGTCATCCTAATCCACCATATAATATATTAACGCGCTTACGAGATATTCATATTGACTAAATCAATTTAGAGATCCCATAAAATCAAAAATAATTTCAGAGAAAGTAAAACAACAGACTACTAATTAATGTACCAAACTAGCAATTAGAACAAATACTATTTAAGATATATACGATTATCTTAACGTTTACATAATGAAACAACCAAAAAAAAAATCCTATAAACATGGACACACACCACATCTTTGGAAAAGGGAAAAAGTACAAAGCGATCTTGAATATCATCTTATTCGAGCAAAGACTACCCAAAAAAAATAGCATCTCTCTTTACAACAATATATGAGTACGTAGATACTTGGCCATAGAACAACGTGATTAATTTAATCCATTTGTTAGAGGAGATTACCAAGAAAAAACTATTTTGGCTTAGACTTTTGCCTCTCAAGTATAAATATTCTTACATATAATGCAGTGATCCGAGATTAATTTCGCCAAGACACTTCCCTCTTCAATCTTGGAGTCTCTAATCCTTGAGTTCCAAATGTGAACGGCAAAAGTTCCGCCGTCGTTTAGCTCCTTCACCTTCCTTTCCACCCAAGCTGATTCCGTCTCATTCCCTGGCTGCTTCAAAAACTTACGTATCTCAATCCAATTAGCTGGATAAAAAGCCTTGGGCGGCACTATAGTTAGGTTATACCCAGGATTACTCCCTACTCTCTCGACAACTCTAGAAACCAAATAAGGCCCATTAAACCCCCACTTGTTCCCATTAAAAGTCAAGGCAAACTCCTCCATAAAGTCATACAAAAGAGGATGTTTGATATCAAAAATCAACACAGCATTATTCAATCTTGTCCATTGTTTGGTGTTGGAATTTTCACTCTGAGTGGCAATAGTATTCCTCAAGCTTGAAAAATCTTTAAGAACAATAAAATCCGTGTCCAAGTAAACGCCGCCGTATTTGTACAAAAGAGCTAGTCTAATAAGATTAGAGAGGTTTTGAGGAAAGGGAATGAATCCCGGGTCCTTATTCCCTTTCCTCATCTCATTGAGCCAAGCTTCGGCTGGAGTATTCTTCAATAGGAAAGGAATATCCGGCGTGACCGTTAGAACCCTGAAACCGCGATCCATAACCGGTTTTAGGATCCCATAACCGCGCTTTGAATCCATGGTTCTTGAAATGATCATAAGGCAACCTTGAGGGTGGGACTTGAAGAGGGTTTCCATGGCCAAGAGTTCGCGGTTTCCGAAGGTTTTCGCGGGCGAAAACCACGTCATGAAGAACTGGATGCCGCATCCTTGGTTGAGGAACTCGAGAACCCGGCTGTGGAATTCCCGTGTCAGCTCGTTGGAATTGAGTAGCTCAGATTCCGGCAGCTTTCGACGGAACCAAAGGATTCTTTGATCTCTTGTTGTGAGGTTCTTGGGGAGGATTAGAGAGTCCGGAACTTCGCTATCGTCATCGTCATGAACTTGCGTGGGAGTAAGTGAAGTTACCAGGACTTGTTTGGCGTCTTCGTGATGATCATGATCACGTAGTTCCACGGTGAATATTGTTTGCGGCAAATCGGAAATGTTGTACCTTCGTAAGCCAGTGATTTCGGAGAGATCGGAGACAATGGTGTTCACATAGATCATACAGAAGATGGTGGCGAATGAGATGATGAGGAAGATGGGCGCGTTTGTGTTACGGCTAATAATTCGCAGAGAAAACTCATTATTGGACGATTTTTTCTCCATTATGTGTATGCGCTATTTTTTTGAACCAAAAATATACGCACGTATAGAAGATAGAATTGGAAGATTTTCACTTCAAAAAGGAGTTGGAAGATTTTTCTTTTTCTTTTTTTTTTTTTTTTGGAGGAAGAATTGGAAGATTTAGAAGTATATTAGTTAAGACGTATAATAACTTGTCAATATATAAATACCCCTCATGCGTGCAAGTACTGGAATTTTGGTTAAGCTAACAAATGATGGTAAACTAGTAATTTTGAGGGTTAAGAAATAATGACATGACATAGTAAAGTTCTCGCTCTATTGATTAAGAAGTTTTGGGTTCGAGGCGCCATTTCTACAGTAATCAGAGGTCTATAAATAATCTATTTCAAGAGAAATCTATTAATTAATGCAGGTAAATCTACTATTCAAAACTATATGAGTATGACACTCTCTAACTCTATAATCTTTTTCTATTTTATATATATATAAAAGCAATACTGACATTTTCTTAATTTTATCACATTAGTTCTTGATAGAGGTAATTACTTCAAATCAATGTGATAAGTACCATGTTTTAATCTTTTTCCAATTAAAAAAATAATCAATGAGTATAATTATACTATTTGAGCTTTCGGTTTGGCGTCGATTTCTTTTCATTCAATGCTGATTTGTTGCAAATAAATGGCTAATTCTCCATTGAAAGCCAATGATAAGTGCACATTTTTATTGGAGATCTAGGAAACAAGCATCAAAATTGACATTTACTGTACACTATATTGACTTGCTTATGATCACTATATACTACAGCAAGGGAGTAATTTCCTGATTTCCTACAAGATTGGGTATTGTAAATTTACGAAGTTAAATTGATATATTTATTCCAAACATTTGGTGATATTCTCCATTCAATCATACGATTCCAAAATTCCAAATCATTTGTGGCTTAAAGCAAGGCAGTATAGTTTTGATTAGCCTAGCTTCTGCAAACTCGGGAGGTATGTCTAGAGTCGGTGTCACGTGCACTTAGCTAGGAAATGTATTAATTTGTTATCCTTGTTTCATTTTCTTAATTATAAAATATTATATTCTTTCTTCCATATAGATAGGAAATAGTTGTTTTCAATTCATAGTGGTAATTAAATGATGATGCTACTTTCTATTCCATATCTTTGGCGTTACTGCACCGATTGAATATATTTATTTCATTGCTTTATTATTTCTATATACCGTGCAAAATTATTATTAGTGAATGATTTGATTGTTTTCCTTTTTTAGGTAATTAAGAAAATAATTAAATTTAACCATTTAATTAAAATTTTAGTTCGTATGTTTTTCACCTAATTTTAGATGTGACACATGCGTGTTGTCAGAAATTTATTTGCAATTATTTATAATTAATTTATTTGCAAAATTAAGAAAAAGAATATTTGGTAACTTTCTACAAATATCTAAATTATGAGAACGTTATGAAAAGAATATGAAATATCGATAAAAATCAACACAGCGTAATTTTCTTGTTCCTTTGTTGGTGTTATAAAATTTTTACTATATGGTAGATCAATTATCATACAATGAAATATATTATATTAGCCAATCCAATTCATAGATATTGATTAAATTTACTAGTTGGAAATAAAAATTAATTATAGTCCATAAATACTAAAAAAGTGAGCCAAACAAATCTATACACAAAATATCAACAAAACAAATTATGATAATTTATATCATATTTGGCTGCGTAAATAAGAAAATAATATATATTGTTTGGTTAGTTTTTTTATGAAGGATAAATTATTTCAATTTTTATTCACTAACTAGATCAGTTGAGCTGGCCAATTGAAAATTTGAAAATATTAATACAAATTCATCAAATATTTCAATAGTAATTCTCTACAATATCTCCTTCCAAAAAAAAAAAAAATCTCTACAATATAGGACTTTTGGTATAAAAGAACTATACATATACATATACATATATTTTTTAATGAATTAAATTCGTCTTCAAATCGGTTAGTTATCTAATCAGATCGAATAATTTGTTTATTCTTAGAAGTTCTATATTAGATATTTGTACAAGAATATATGTAGTTTCCTCTAGATGTTTCCATATTTACAACTTCATATTTACAACTTTTATTAGCGCGCGCAATACTAAAATTATACAAACTGTATATACGAAGCTTCATGGTACCACCACACTAGTTTTCTTTTGATTGTAAATTACTTGATAAATTTATGTGTTACATTTTCGTTTTTACAAATCAGCATTTTATTATTATTATTATTATTATTATCTTACTTAGATAAGGGATTCCATTTAGTACCTCAATTTGCTTTGAGAAAAGATGTAGCTACTAATATATCAAACTTTTTTGCCAATTAAAGCTAGCTCAATTGGTTTAGAATTCTTGAGACTGTGAGTATATGGAATTAGAGAGGTTCGAATCCTATTTAAACCAATTTATGTATAAATTTCATAATAAAAATAAAATAAAATAACTAGATCAAGTATTTTTTAAGATGGTGGGTCAAGCAATTTATTAGTTTTAAATTAATGGTATTTAAGCATTTTTCAATTCGTATAAAGTGGGTTCTCTAATAATTTCCTTTTTACAAATTGGTTCAATTACATCGCCAACCAATTTTTGAATTTATGTGCAGCAAACAATGTTTGGACTTTCCACTCCCAATCTTATTGTTGTCAAGGCAAACTATTGGTGAAGCTGAAAAAAAAAAAACGTGATTATTTTTTTTTGTAATTAATAAAAATAAAATATTTGCTTGCCTCATACATATATTTATAAAGCACATATAAATGATATACAACTCTTCACTGCAAAAATGTTATAAGATAAACTTTGATGGACAAAATAAGAAAAACAAAATGCTAGACTTTTAAACAGGCCAAAACTTTTAATGAGGTATCCTTTTTTTTTTTAAACGGAGAATTGGACCAGAAACTTGGACAGAGTATCAAGTCCCTTAATCTTGCGTTATTTTTTTCGTGCTGCTAATAAATAACTCATAAAGTAATAATTTAAAAAAAAAATCATTTTTGAAAAAATAAAAATCATTTTTTTAAAAAAAGGTAAATTTAAGAAGCAAATGATATGTTGTGGCAAATGAGACAATGATCTGAGACCAAACGAGCCACAACGCTTCCTTCTTCAATCACAGAATCCATGGTCTGCCGTCTCCATAGGTGTAGGACGTAGGTTCCTACGTCGTTGAGCTTACTCACCGTTCTCTCCACCCACCTCTTCTCCGTCTCGTTCGCTGGTTTCTTCATAATCCTCTCTATCTTGTGCCATATCACCGGATAAAACGCCTTTGGGGGCAAAACCGTAAAATTATAAGACGACGCCGACGATGTTCTGCTTCCTCCTCCTCTCATAACTCTCTCAACAACCCTCGAAATCAGGTACGGCCCGTTGTGTCCCCACCTACTCCCGTCAAAAGTCAACGCGAATTCCTCCAAGAAATCCGCCAGAAGTGGGTGGTCGACGTCGAAAACCATTACGGCGCCGTTGAGTCTCGTCCACTCCTTCGAAACGGTGTCTACGCTCTGTGCTCCAACGGTGTTTCTCAGCCCAGTGAAGTCTCTTAGAACGACAACATCCGTGTCGAGATAAATGCCGCCGTATTTGTACAACATCACCAGTCTCATCAAGTTGGACAGGTTTTGGGACAATGGAACAGAGCCGGGATCTTTCGCCCCGCTCTTCATCTCTTCGAGCCAGGCCTCGGCCGAGGTGTTCTTGACCAAGAATGGCAAGTCCGGCTCCGCGGCCAGAATCCTGAGACCGCGGTCGAGGAACGGTTTCAGGATTCTGTAACCTCTGACCGAGTCGAGACTAGCTGATGCGATCACCAAACAGGCTTTGGAATGGGCCTTGAAAAGACTTTCCAAGGCCCATAACTCTCTCCTGCCGAACGACTTGGACGGAGTGAGCCACGTCATGAAGAAGTGGAGGCTGCAGTTGCCGTGGCCAAGGAACTCTAAAACCCGGCCATGGAATCGCTGAGTTGAGTTATTCGAGTGAAAGATGCCGAGTCCCGGCAGCTTTTGCCAGAGCCAAGCGATTCTTTCGTCGGGCGTCGTGATATTGTGTGGAGGAATCAAAGGGTNTTTGTCGTTGATCATTTCTCTAGCCATCGCTAAGTCGTTGCCAAGACGTAATGGGGGAATTTCTTCTACTTTGGCGGCGGCGTCGTGATGGGTTTTTGGTGCTCTAAGAATTTCGTTACTTTTGAAGTGAAAGGAACGAGAGGTGTTTAGTTCGGAAAGAAAGCTCTCTAGATAGACTACGATGAACAATATGGTGGTTAGTAAGATGAAAATGAAGAACCGGATTTTAGGAGTGCTAGTATTATTATTTGAAATTCTTTTCACCGCCATGTGATTGGGGGAGATCTAGTGTTTATGGGGCAAAGCCATAAACTAGCTAGCTAGCTAATTAGCTCCGAAGAAATGTGTATAATTTTGCCCTTATTTGATGAGCCGGCCCAAAGAGGGTCCAAAGTTTAATATAGGAGGGAATTCAAACATATATGCGAACATTGAGCAAAAACAAGATTTAGTTTTGTGATCTCTGTTGACTTTTGTAAGGTTCCAATTACGGACGGTTTTAATGTGTGTGATAAGTATCGTAATGCATATTAATTTTCTTTGTCAAAGAATTAATTATAAGATCCATGGTTTTAGAATTACTGGGAAAAATGTCCCATTGTCCCTCATGCTAGGGCTCCCCGATGAGGATCGTAATAATGCATGTTTTTTTCGAAGAATTTAGTCCCATCAAAGTCAATATAGTGAAAGAAAAGAACAACATGAGGGAGGCCACTTTTTAATTTTGCCGAATTGTTACAATTTGCCACATTAATAAAAATGGGAGGGTTGTATTCAACACTTGTGATGTAATATGGTCCTAATCATTCGTTATTCGTATATAATGCTGTTCCTTAATAACTTTCCCATTAAACAAAAAGTTAAAGAGTCAAGTTATAAGGTACATATCATATTTTGATACCTACATTAAAAATGAAAACTACGTTTTACTACATAAAGTATTTAGTGTTGGCACCACAAATGTCATATAACTTTATACAAAAATAAAACTAATAACATGTCCTTTGCATATTTATCCCCAAATAATGGAAAAAACAAAGGCCGGAGAGGTCTCTTTCTATATATGTGTTTAGCAGCTTTAGCTCCTTGGCTTGATTTCGTTGTTTTAACAACTCGGCCTTTTCATATCTTTTTTTTCGTTTGGGCTCCGTTTGAAACCCGAATTTTGGAAAAAAAAAAAAATACAAAGAAAAAATTATGGAAAAATAAAAAAAATATTTTTCCTAAAAATTTACAGAGCTTTATTTTGACACTTTTGATTTTACTAATTAATGTGTCAAAATTTTATATACTAAAAAGTGACGTCAAATTAAACTCTCGCTTTTCTTGAAAAAGAATTCTATTATTTTTTGTTTCAATTCAAACAAGAGAAAATGAAATCTCTTGAAATTTTTTTTCCTTCCATCCAAAAATTCAAGTTCCAAACGGAGTCTTAGTGTCTTTGACTTTAGATGCTTAGTAACTCAATATTCATGACCAAAATAATAATTTTTTGACTTTTTTTTTATTTTTTATAAAACTTATACATAACTGGCCTAATGCAACAAGCCAATAAACATTAATTAAGTATATATGGATCATTAAATGTGCACAACATAAATAAAAGGTTAATTACATTTGAAGTAATTATATTCAATCAATTCATGCTAGTGCTCATTTCTAAATTTGGAATTTTTAGTAAGATGACCGATTTATTTTGATAATTTATTATAGTAGATGTCGCCTTTTTAGTTTTTATAGTGCCTCTATTGCCACTTTTTTTTTCCCTCTTTCTACCCCTTATTTTATATTGGGGAGCTATATTTGCACCCTATACAATTATTAAGGTACCCCTATAATAAATAAAAAGACAAGTTAGGATAAGAATTAAAAGCAATGTTAAAAGCACCCCAAGTACCTTCTAAAGCCAATTTTCTTTCTTGTAAATTCATAAACTAAAACAAATAGCTAGTTTTTTATTTTTAGGATAAAAATATTGAATCATTAAACAAAACAACGATGAGAAAAAGAAATAATTTACACAATAAAATGAAATGCAAGGTACTGTGAAACAAAAAAAAGAATAAAACAAAGCAAATTGGGTACAAAGCAAAGAAATTTCACTTACTCTGTTTTAATTTAAGATTAATGAGATTATCAAAGAAATTAAAAATGAAGGAGATGAATTACACATAAAAAGAAAATTAAAAAAAAAAAAGAGAATAAGACAAAAGATGAAAAAGAATTTTGAATAAGAATGTTCATGGAAAATTGAAAGAAAAGAAGAATGAAGATATAGTGCCTTTCTTTTCTCTTTTTTTTTTCCCCCTTAAATATCTATTTTAGTTATTTTATTTATCAGTGGGGTGCTTTTACGCCAAGGTGGGGTGCATATATAATCCCTTTTTATATTTAATTAACCTTATATGAAATGACATAAATGACCACAAATAATATTAAATAACTAGAATGCTTTTAAGATGGTTTTTTTAGGATTGGTCACAAAAATTATGACTACTGGTCATAACAATCCGTTAAAGATAATAATTTTTGTCACTAATCCTAAAATAATCATGAGAAAAATACATAAATATCCGTGTTTTAAGCATATTCACATGGGTACCTTTTTTTTAATAAATTTATACTATTTTTGAAGAAATACACCACATGTATTTGCGGTATACAATTTATGTATAAAAGTTATACCTAAAAACCAATATACATTCTATAATGTATACCATTGATATATTTACATATATTTATACTTTAAACTTATTCCAAATGTAAATAATAAATGTTTAGACTATAAATTCATACCACAATTATTTTACACAAAAAATTTTGTACCAAAAAATTGAGTGTGAAACTATTAAAATGAAAAGGCGCGTATTTATGAAATGTGATGGCAAAAAGGGGTATTGAGCCTAAATTTCACAATAGTCATAAAGTCGTTTTAGCCCATATTATTCCTACCTAGGTCCAAAGTCCATATGCCTTCCCTGGTCAAATGAGCAAAATGGGTTCTGTAATTGCCTTTAAAAAAAAAAAAAATGATGTTATGGTGACAACACGGTGACAGACAGCTTGTAATATAACCAGTAACAATAACGAAAGAGTAGCCAACATTTTCCCCCTTAAATCTTATCCATATCTAGCTCTAAGCTCCTCCAGCCATGGCGTCGCTCTTACTGGGAGCTTTCCCAATCGCCCCCAGCAGCTCTCGCATTTCATTTTCTCAATCTGAAACCCTAGCCACATCACTTCCGTCCGCCGCTGCCCAGGTTTCAATCTCCGCCATTACCACTCCTCCATCATTCCCTTCAGGTACATGTAAAATCCTAACCCTCTTCCTCCTTTCTCTTCTGCGTTGCCCTAATTTTCTTTATCTTGTTCTTCTTCTTCTTCTTCTTCTTTTACAGTGTATTGTGGTAGAGGCGATAAGAAAACCGAGAGAGGAAAGCGTTTCAATCACTCTTATGGCAATGTAAGTTTTTCTTTACTTTTTTCTTTTTTCTTTTTTTTTTTCCAATTATGAATTTCAATTTCTTCAGCTATCAATTTTGTGTAAGTTTTTCTTTAAATTTTTTTTTTTTTTTTTTTAAATTAGGCTCGGCCTCGGAACAAGAATAAAGGCAGAGGACCACCGAGGTTACCGGTTCCTCAGGCTCCGCCTAAGAAAGATAAGTTTGATAATGATGAGAAGATCAAGATTGATATCGATGAGTCTCTCTTCTCCGGTTAATTCATCACTCTGTAATATTTTCAGTATCGAGTTCGCTTTTTATTTTAGTTGGGCACTTGTAAGAATTCTATAGAAATTCTGTATTTTATGTTCAATTTCAATTTCTGGTCCTTTTTTTTTTTTTCCTCCTTCTGTGATTTGGGTTTTGGCAAGTGGGATTTCTCAAATTTGTGAACCAATTGAGAATGTTTGTCTCGAGGAGAATGGAGTGAAAATATTTACTTAGCATAAGGAAAAATGAAACCAGAGGTGCGGTAATAACAAAGGGCTACTCTCCTATTGTTAATGATAGTTGAGGTTAATTGTAAGAATAACTGAATGAGTATCGTTTAACTGGATATTAGGCTTATTGTTTCAAGAAAAATGTTAATCTATGGATTATAGGTGTATAGATCACTTGATTTGTTGTATGCATAATGCTTTCCTTATTGCTTAGCTACTTGAGTTTTGGAGCATAATATTCCCCTTTTAATTAATCTTGTAAATTTCGGATATGCTAAGGTGTGCTTCCAATCTTGTCCTATTTGGACCAAAAAACAAAAAAAAAAAAAAAAAAAAAAAAAAATTGAAAGCAAAACTGTGGTACAAAATGTTCTTGTATTGCCGGCTTTCAAAATTCTTTATATGGTGATATAGTTCCATCCCTTTGGAATTTTTCATTGGTTTTTTTGTGCACCTTCCCAAGTCTCTATTACTTTGTTTCATACGTATATCAAGAAAACGGAAGGCTATGAAGGTTTCGGAGATAACAGAGGAGAAAGACGAAGATGCCGATTTATTTGTTGACACAGAAACTCAGAGAGAAAGGATCAGGAGAATAATAGAGTATCAGAAATATCTCTACGCGGCTTCAGTTTCGTCGTCTTCGTCATCCTTATCTTCCTCAGCTGCTTCCTCTTCCTCGTCATCTTCATCTCACAGAAGTAACAGTTTGATCAATTTGATGAAAACTGGAAGCACGTCTTTGAGGAGATTATTTGATATGGAGCATACTAGTTTGGCAACCTATTTCGAAAATTATAGTGGCTCACCTATGATAAAGCCTATACTTCTCTGGGGCAGTGATACAGAGAATGAAGACTATGATCCATGGGGATCTATCAAGCAGTTTAGACCCACCAATGGTTCAGAAATTGATGGTGAAGATGGGTTTGATTCAAAGCTTAGCTTTGGAGATCGAGAGTTTGACTCTCACGATAGAAAGGTAAGAATTAGGAACCGGAAGTTAAGTAGAAAAAAGTCATTTAGGAGATTGCCCAGATTTGGGTTTTGGAGATGCAGAGGATTTAGGCTTTTCAGGTTGAGATTAAGAAAGTTTAGGATTGTAATTCGCAGAAGAAAATTATAGAGGGTTTTTAAATTACTCTGTAGAACTGTGATTAACTTTCGAGCAATATATGTGAGAAAAGACAAATTTATCTGCAGGTATAGGCATAGAGGGCATATTCTATGAATCAACATTTCTTTTGAGCTATCTGGAATATGTAGTGAAAATGATCTTATCTACATGTGAAACAGAACAATTAAGTACATAACATATGACACGTGAAATTTAAAAAATTTCCATTAACAAATGAGACAAACACTGAATCCTCCGAACTACGCGTTCTCACATGTGGTTTTGAGTTTCCTGCTGCTCAAAATTTGTGTATGGTTTCAGTAAGGTCACACTACTAAGAAAAACATTCCAATCCACGACTTCGCCGCAGGTGGTTCCATATAAGTGTGGAAGAGCCTTCACCATTTTCAAATTCAGAAAATTTTCTTTTGAGGACTATAGACATCTTTACAAATGATGCAGTGGTCTGAGATTAACTTTCCCATAATGCTTCCCTCTTCAATTAACAAGCTGCTACTTTGCTTATTCCACAGGTGTACCCCATATGTATCCCCACTAAGCTGAAGCAGCTTGGCTTTCACCCATCTGGATTGGGCCTCACTTTTAGGCCTCTCGAACAGCCCACCAATCTTGGTCCAGTCCACTGGATAAAACGCCATAGGTGGCAGGACTATGAAGTTCAACCCAGGTGTTGTCTCTACTCTCTGGACCACTCTCGAAACCAAGTATGGCCCATTGTGTCCCCACCTGTTCCCATCAAAAGTCGACGCAAATTCCTCCAAGAAACTCCACAAAAGAGGATGTTTCATATCAAAGATCAGAACGGCGTTGTTTAATCTCGTCCAGTTTTTGGATGCCACATCGACACTCTGGGCTCCGATTGAGTTTCTCAATCCGGTTAAGGGCTTCAAAACGATGAAATCCGTGTCTAAGTAAACGCCACCATACTTGTACAGCACCGCAAGTCTCATAAGATTGGACAAGTTCTGAGCCAATGGAATCTCACCTGGATCCTTATTCCCCCTTTTGATGTCGTTTAACCAAGTCTCCGCCGGGGTGTCGTTGAACAAAAACGACAAGTCAGGTGTCACTGCCTGAACCTTGAAACGACGATCTATCAGCGGTTTTAGGATCCTGTAGCCTCTTACCGAGTCCAGAGTCCTTGAAAGAATCATCAAACACCCATTTGGGTGTGCCTTGAAGAGGCTCTCCACGGCCAAGAATTCCCGGCTCCCAAACGACATCGCCGGAGAAATCCACGTCATGAAGACCCGAACATCGCAACCCGGGTCGAAAAACTGCAAAACCCGGCTGTGGAATTGGCGGGTCACTCTGTCCGACTTGAAAATATCGAGCTTTGGCAATTTTCTCTGGAGCCAAGCGATTCTTTCCCCCTCTGTGGCGTTTAATGGTGGAACGAAAGGATTGTCAGTTGTCGTTTTCCTACCTTCTTCGTCGTTTTGCACGGAACGCAGGTGAAGACTGTGTTTGATAATAGCGGACTTGATTTGTATCTGAGAAGAAGAACTAGTATCTGTATCTCTGAAAGAACTGAAGATCAAACGATCTGAATAAACGACAAAGATTAATCCTACAGCAACAAAAATTGCTGATAAGATTCTGATCAGCTTGGTATTTCGGCTATGAAGCCTGGAATCTGGCATAGTTTTAGAGACTCTGCCCATTGTCGTTTATGGTGAGAGAAGTTGAATGAGACTATGGAAGAGATGTCAATCAGTTAAGATGAAAAAACAGAGCTCTCTTAGAAACTTTCATGGCGTCTATGTATGTACGAAAGTTCCGAACGAAAAGATAAGACTAAGACTTTGCTAAAATAGACTGCTTTTAATTTTTTCGCTCATGGTGTTTAGAGTACTCTTATTGACACATTCAAGAGGAAAATATTGAGCTTTATTTGGTAAGAGTCAAAATTGGAAGGTCTTGATAGCCGCCATGGACGCGCGAAATGGTAGTTTAGCATAAATCAAAAGGCATGTACTATGTTACTCCTCCGGGGTCCATAAATATTCGATCCAAAAAAGTATATAACTATATATACACAGATACCGATATAAATTAACATAATTGTCTTGGAGATAATTACCATTTTTAATATAATATTGTTACTGTAATATGAGCGAACAAATTCGTTTACCAAAAATACATAGATGTGTTTTTAACACTTTGCACGTTGGTCTGCCTTGCTGGATGGAATATTCAGATCCAATTGAGATTTGAGGCAACCTACGTTACTATATTAATATCATATTACCATATGGCATGTGTTACTTTAGCACCCGGTACAATTGAGACATTTTTACTGCTGTATTTTATTTACTTTTTGATATGTTTTAATCTATTTTTAGATTAGAGTGTTATATGGAAAATACTGTTATTTTAATATGCTTTGACCCAGCTCTTACGGCATGTTGAATCTGTGATATTGGCAGGTTTAAAAGTCAATGAATTCTGTTGAAAATGTTGGTATGAAAAAAAATATATTCGTATATAAATGTAATTATTGCGGTACTTCAACTCAATTCAATACGGCATATTGGGTTTTAAAAAAAAAAATCATCCAAAGGAAAGTGTTGTGTTTAGAAAACAAAACAACAAATTTTTCAAGAGAGAGAGAGTCAGAAATTATTCAAAACGAAAGGAGAGAAATTAATGCAACATCCGGGATGATCATTTTCCCTTTGATTTACTTTTCATTATTTTACTTTTAGAAATCATATTTCACATGCGTCATTCGTGTTGCGGGAAAAGAAAAGACTCAAAAGCGCTTAACGAATTCTATGGGCTGTTATTGGAGAGACCAAATACACATATTGGGGAAAAACGTTAAGAAATTTAGGTACATGATCAATATTTTAAATTTGATTAAATAAATATTTAATTTTTAAATTTTATAGCTAAATGTTTAAGTAGATATATTTTTACACTTGGTAGTCATGTTTATATACCAATTTCAGTTACTGTACTGAAATGTATTAGGTATATAATTTTTTATACTTAATATATAAAATTTTACACTTGATATATAAACATATATACCGGACATTTTGCTATAACATTTGATAAAGAGATATTTACTTAAATTAGACCTAAATTTTGGTCATATTTCTATAAGGCCCAAAAAAAAGAGATAAATAGTTATATTTCTCCTTTAAATGAAAGATTTAAACTTAAATAGCAACACGTTATTTCGTTACTTCTTTTTTCTTTCTTTCTTTCTTTTTCTTTTGGGTCAAAAATAGTAGTAACGGCATGCAAAATATAAAATACTAGTGGCAAATATATGCCAGATATATCTGAGTGAATAATCCATTATGGAGTTTTGACATTTAAATTTGACCAGAAATTAATGCTTTAGTTTATGGATGCTACCAGAAACAACTTTTGGCTAATTGGCTTACATATTATAAAAGCAACTTGACCACCACGTTCTTACATCTCCTTGTCCCGTTATAAAGTTTCCACGTACGTATAATGGTCTAAGGCATTAAAAATAAAATATATCTTGGACAAATTATTTTTTTAATAACAATAAAGTATTTATACGCTCGTACACTGATTGATTCATTTTTTTATTTGTAAATTCTATTATCTTAGTGACCTCAAGCACAACCACCCCGAATATGAAGAACACAAATTTCTACATCGTTTTCTGGATTGATGCGGGATCCAACCGACGGAACTAGTGGCACATTTTCCAAATAAACTATATTGCCTGTAATTACAAGATTAATGCACATAAAATATACAAACAAAACATACGCAATGATATATATATGTTTTGTGTCACTCGTATATATAGATGAGTCATATTTCAAACATTCAAAAGTTATGAGTTAAAATTAATGATACTTTTGTATGTAGTAACTAATTAATTCTTTTCTTTTTGCATTTTTTTATTCTCTTTATCTTATAGCTATTCTTAAAATGTAATCAAATATTATAACGTAATGCTGGATGAGGTTTTGTGAAGATCTGGGTGATCAAATTAATTCCTTAAATGGAGATGATGAGAAAAAATATATTTACATGGTGTAGCTTTACTCTTGCTTATAATATAGGAGATGGCCTCGTCATGCTAAGAGTAGTTTTTAAATTTCGTTCATACGACCTAATTTATATATATAAAATATTGCGTTGCCCAAATTTTTGCAAATACTGTGTCACTTTGTTCCAATTAGCATGTGATTCTTAAAAAATTGTCATTTTACACACTAAATATCTAAACCCACTAAATAAGAGGAAATAAATGAAATAGCCGAATACGAGTACAATTTGACTATATATAGTTCTAATGACTAATAAGTGAATTGTGTTTGTTTTTCTTGGAGGTATATCGCTGTCACGATCGGAAATCCAAAACTGTGATTTTTAGTAATTTTGAGTATAAGTAAACATAAATACGAAAATTTACAAAATTTGGAGGAAATCAAGTACTTAAATTTTTTTCAATCTGATCCTCAAATCATTAGAAATTCTATATAAAAAGGGGGTTCATCTTTAGTTTAGTTTATCAAGGAAGAAACACCAATTAAGATTTAAGAAAACATATTTAAAGTCATTTAAAAACTTAGTTTAGTAAAAATTTAATGTTAATTTAATGAATTTCACAAATCTTGAATTCGAATGTCTAAAATTTAATTTACAGAGTTAATCATAATTCGAAGTACTTAAAATTTTGAAAATTATGCTCTTTTAGGAACCATAGTGTCTAATTTATACACCAAATCCTCAAATAGAAGTAAAGATATCCTTACACATTCACTTAATAGAAACAATACACTTGGCTAAATAGTTAGACATGAAGAAAGAATAGGACAAGGTATAGGGACCAACTGAAGAGGAATAGGACTGTAAACATATGCCAAGTGACTTGTCTAGCCATTGAGATAACTATCTCGAATGAACAATCACCTGAAATGGAGGAAAATAGGGGGGTTGAGCTCGAAAGCTCAGTAGAAAAACTGTTACCTTATTTTAAAAAAAATATATATTTTTAGTGATGGAGAGTTCATGCATGGTTAGTTTAATCCAAAATACCTTTGCAAACTATATATATACATACATATTACCATTTCCAAAGCTGATAGTCTGTATATGTATATGCATATAAATATATATATATATGTAAGCATGATATACCAAATCAACCGATCCACCAACACATGACATAAATCAACCCATACCCATGAGTTCACCATATCTCATCAATGGAAACCAGGATGTTGGCACTACGTGTGTCATACAACCTACCTGACACCTAACTTATACCCGGGGGGGGGGGGGGGGGGAGGACACTCATATATCGTCTACCAAACCTGGAAGGGTAACCGTATTGCCAACGCCTGCCAAATGGGGAGATAATCAGAAGAAAAATTCTACGCGAGTTCACAGACTCTGCACCGTCAGTGGGGCCATAGCACCACTGTAAAATCTCATGATGCTAACCTGGTACTCATGTGTGATCCTATGACACGTGTACTCTGAAATAATGTGTAAAAATAGCCATGCAGTAATTTAAGTTCAAGTAATGCTCTGCTTTTTAATAAAATGGTTAATTATAATTTATAGAAAAATAGGCGGCATAACGGCCCTATTTTAACATATTCAAAAATAATATGTACTCAGATTAGTCCTAGAGCAATCCAATATATATCATACAATTCAATTCCATCACATAAATCTAAAACAGTTCTAAAATCATATTTGTCATCATACGTAACATAAAGCAAGTTTTATTCAAAACGGTATAAAATAGAGATAATCGAATCTCTACCTCACTAGAATAGCGATACCACGCTATGGGAACCTCAAGATGTCATTGGACAATCGTTCGGAGGGTCGGAAACCGATTCCAAGTCCTCGATCGCTCACTTGTGAAAAACAAACTCCTCTATGGAGCTTCAAATTAACAAACAGACTTCTTCACTGAATTCCTAGCATCCAAAATAGTTAGGTTAGACATATAATTCGTCCAATTCAGATCCGGGCCGAAACCAGACCTGTGGCACACAAAATGAGACAAAATCTAAGCCGTTTGATATCGTTTTTCATGCCGGTCACTAAACATAATTAATATACATATATATATCAATCTTCACTCTTTCACAAGTACATTTCAAAAATGACATTAAAAACACAATCCAATGGTCCGATCAAAAAGTCAAATCTTGAATTTCAAAGCTTAAATTATCCAACAATAGCAACTTTTAATTCGGGCAAAACAACCTAGAGCTTTTCCTCGACGAGACGAATCCAACGACCCGAGAACACCCCTTGAAACGGCCAGAAAACTCGGCAGAAATTCAAAAACTCCCACGGCAAAAAATGGTATTTTCCAGTGGATGGCGACTTCGATGGCGGCGAAACTCCGGCTGGTGGCTGCTGGCAGCACGGGAGTTGATGTCAGGTGGTTGTGGTGGTCTTAAAGGTTGAAGGTGCGTTAGCGGCACTTAGTTGTGGCGGTGGTGTTTGGTCAAAGAGAGAGGAAGAGAGAGTTGTCGTGGGGGAGGGAGAGAGAAAGAAGAAGGGAAGGAAAAAAGGGGGGGAGGGGGATTGCGGGGGAAGGGCAAACGAGAATAGGTTGTTTAAAAAAATTCTGTGGGTCCTACCACCAATAATAAAAAAAAGATATTATAATAATTAAAAAAGTAGGGTATTACAAGCACAGCTAACCAATGCACAAGAATTAATTAGTTTGAATATTCATGGTTTTTTTGCGATCGATGATCAATTAATTATGATATATTGGTGGTTAATTCGTAGAAATTAAATCATGAAATTTTGTTTTATGAACTTTAGATTGCAAAGTCACTTAAAACTTTCTATTGCCCTTTTCTTTCTTATATGTGACCAAATTTAAATTATGTGCCTTTTTTTTTTTCACCTTTTGAAGAAGAGACGTATTTGATATGTTCCAATAAGGTTTTCAAAGCAGCACAGCTAGACAAAGTAGAAAGCTAAGGGCGCGTTTGATATAGGATTCGAATCCTATTCTTCAAATTCAGAAACAACTTTTATGTAAAAAGTTGGAAGGATAAAATATTTATCCTTCCAACTTTCTATATAAATGCTGTTTCTAGATTTGAAGAATAGGATTCGAATCTTGCACCAAAAGCGCCCTAATTAACTCTTAGATTTCAAAGGGCCCCTGTGTGATATCAACCTTTAATTTGACAAGTAATTTGATTCTAGAAATTGATTTCGTGGGACTTTATGCAAGATTTTAATCGGTAATTAACATCATATAACATAAATGATCTAAAAAGATATTAAATTAATCGATCTGTACATGATTTAGAACAAGATATGCATATATATATATATAATAATAATAATAATATGACACAATAACATTTCTAATGACCTCGCTAGAAAAAAATCATAGCCTCTTTTCTCTTTTTCTCTCAAAAAATCTCTATTGTCACTCTCACAATAGGTCGAAGAGGGAATGTTTTGATCTCCTTCTCTGGCCTCTCCTCCTTTTTCCCTATCCTCCCTCATCTCCTTGGGGGATTAGAGGATTTTCTATTTTTTTCCTTTTTTTTCTTCAATTTTCTAATAAGTACACATTTACATCTTGTTATAATACCATATTTGTATGGTTTTCGTATCACCTGATCTTTGATTTGTGTGGATTTTTATTTCGTTTGTTAGATCTTAAATATGAGAAAGTTTTTTTTTAGATTTAGATCTGTAATACAGATGAGTCGGTTTCTTTTCGGGCATAGATATCATTTAGTGTTGAAATCATAGAACGCAGTCTAGTAGCAGATGAAAGTAATTGTTTGATGGTAGTCCTTATTATCTTCTTCTCTTAGAGAATTATGGTATCCCACAATCTTGCACTTGTTGTGTTTATGATCTACTTTTTGTCCTCTTTTTGAAGAGTTTGAAATTGTACTCCTCTGTTCTTGTTTAGCTTTTATTAATATTATTCTCTTGAAGAACTCGGTTTTTATCAAAATAATAATAATAATAATATGAACAAATGGACAAATGTTATTAAGATCTTCACTGATCCAAGAGTTATCAGAAAAAATGTTATTCTATCCCAACAGACCCACTAATAATCGATTTCCCTTGATTATTGATGACTAAGCTGTCTCATGCATATAAATTTTTGATAAGTTCTTTTCACAATTTACATGTTGGGTGATCATCTTGGGAATATATGTTTTATAATTGGGATTAGTATCAGTATATCTCTTGGTCATTGAAGATCTAGTGAGAATATTCTTCTTAATTTATACATTAAGTTGGGCGTAAAAGTGCACTTCTTATATTCGTTTAATATATATATATATATATACTGCAATTATATGTACCACTCGTACCTAAATATCGTGCCAAATATTTATTAATTAATTATATTTTTTATGTGAAAAATATTTTTTTATGGTTGATCAGTCACTGCTTATTGATTTTTCTGGTGATGATCATGACGATCAATCTGCTCCGTAGCTCTACAGATAGGAAGGAATCTTTTAATAGTAAGTACTTAATTAGTTCTGCTTTTGAATACTAATTCGTGTTTCTTTCTTCCTAGCTAATCGTCATTAACAAAATAGGATACATGCTATAGCCCTCTAATTATTTACAATATTTTTTTTCTCTTCTTTTGGATTTTGTTCCCTAATTATGTTCCTAACCAACCATGCGTGTCTCAGCCAAAGATTAAATTAATTAAAGGGGTATTTCAGCAAAAAAAGAATAAATTAATTAATTTATAGAAAAGAAAATTACACTAAAACCTTTAAGTACTTGTGATAGTAATATATAACGACATCGTGAAAAACCCATAATCATCCTAGCTTTGTGTTTCAAGGGAATACGATGGTCACACGTGTAAACTTACTATTAATATAATCGATGTTTAAGTGTCGCTGTAATTCTCCCATTGCTAGGTATATATTGTTCATGAATTGAAATACGAACGAGCGGTTTTATAAACGTGGAATGCGACCTTAAAAAAGAACGTAAATTAATGGAGAGTTAAAGAAATTAAGTAATTGTAAGTCAACAATGTGTCACATCCTTATTCGTATCCAAGATTTTGGATATGATCGATAAGTCAAAAAAGAGAAAAAAATAGAAATATGATGATGTTGGTTTGGTATCTGTCTTATTATTTACGACACTCCGTCTGAAAATGATATATAAATAATGGACATACACGTATCCTATTAATATATATTTATACTAGTGTTCACGTACACACGTTTCATAATAAAATTAATATCAAAGCAACTAATTAAAAATAATGTAGTTGTTATTTATTTCATAACATGATATAAGTTTATTTTTTTTAAGTGCTGAAAGAGATATAGTGTGACAGATTAAACGATCTAAAATTTATCTATATTACATCTTAAATTTAGAAAATAAACTTTCAATTCCAATTTAATGCAAAATATATTTTGAGTAGTAATTTATTAATAAATTAAAGAGAGATTAAAATTTTGTATAAGAATGACTGACTTATAATTTAATTCAGATGTTTGAGTTAATTTACAATCAAGGTGTGAACAAATCTCAACAACAAAGAATATATTTGGTTTCCTTATTTTCTTTAATAAAGGAATCATGTCAAAAGTTCATTCTATGGTTATTATTATTATGATTGTTTTTTTTTTTTTTGACGCAATTATTATTATGATTATTATATATGTGTAAATGGTAAATAACGTAACATCAAAGGTTACAATATATAAACATCAATATATGCCTTAAAGAGCTTAAAAATAAAAATATCTTTCCAAAAAAACAAGAGAAATCTTGAAACTGTAAAACAGTCCGCTAAGCCCATTTATTCAGCCCAGTCCGGGAATGGAGTGATAAACAGATTCCATAGGAGATAAAATTAAAATAAAAAATAAAAAAGAGAAAGATGACTTTGGTTTGGTTGGGTAGAATGAAATTGAATGCAATGGTAATCGTAATAGGAATAAGAATGGAAAGGAAAAGAAAGGTGATTATTTTGTTTGGTTGAAACGTTGGAATCAACTATGGAATGTAATGGAATTAATTGTACTTTAACTAATATACCCCTGATTTTGAATTAATTTTTTTTTAAAAAAATGAATACTATCACTATTGGAAAAAAGAAAATAGTTATACTTATGGTATTGATTAAATAGATTCAATTACCAATATAAAAATAGATTAAATTTTTTGTGGTAGTAAAATTAATATTTTAATAATTACTCATTATTATTTACCATATTAATATAACATACGAAATGTATATTAGAAAACAAAAATATAGTAATTGGATGATATGAGGAAAAAGATGATTTGTAAGTGGTTTAGTCATAGATATAGATGCAAGTTTTATACTTAGTTTAGTCATAAATATGAGGAAGAAAATGATAATGAGGGGGCAAAATGTGTTAAATGAGGGGTAAAAAGGAAAAAAGTGGCTAACTTAGGAATGTAATGGCCTTTATATCTATTTTCAAGTGTAATTCTAATTCCTTTATTTGATGTAATAGTCATTACATTGTAAAGACTATTCATAAGTAAAAAGTGAAACCAAACAATATAAGGGCATTATATTTCATTCCATTACATTCCATTACTATCAACCAAACACCACCTAACTGTGCATAGTCGGAAAATCTCCGGAAGAAACAAAACAAATAAATATGGAAAAGGACGTAGGCAGGTCAAAGCAACTGGTATGATGGGAATAGGAATGCCCGGTTCTATGTGCCCATTCGTGCTTCAATTAATTACCAGCCTGGATACGTGCCTAAGACACGTGTCTCCTATTATTATTGGTTTTCTGGGTAAAAGGACAAGACATATGTTGGTGCTGAGTCAAAAAAGTGAGACACGTGTTGAACTTCTATTACGGAAAAAGGCGGCTAAGAGAAAAAAAAAAAAAGAGAGAGAGAGATTTTGATTTTTTATGGTAATTTTTAAAAAAAATTGAAAAATCCCGGAATTTAAAATTGTTCTGAAAAATCCCGGATTTAATTAAAAAAATATTACTTTTAAAAATATTTATAAAAATACCACTTTTTATTAATTGATAAAATATTTAAGGTAGCTAGTCGAATTACCTGAGATAACTTGAACAGTTACTTCAAGTAACTGAATTGGTTACTCTAAGTAACCTAACTGGTTACCTCGAGTACTATTGAAAAATACCAATTTTGAAGAACAAAGGTATTTTTCAAAATATTTTTTAAAAGTGATATTTTTCTAAATCAAACCGGGTTTTTTCAAAAAAATCAGTCCATCCGGGATTTCTCAAATTTTGGTACTTTGGGCCTGGATTTTTGTAATAAGCCCAGAAAAATAAAAAAAAAATAAAAAAGAAGAAAGGACACAGGTGAAGTAGGATGGCAGAGGAACAACCGGTTCCTTATCCTCATCCATACTTCTATTATAGTTATATATATATATATATATATATATATATATATATATATATATATATATATATATATATGTATAGGAGCTAGTCTAATAAGTATTTTTTTTATAACGGTCAAAATTAATATAAGTGTTAGATTAAAATCTAACAGCCAAAATTGATGTAATTACCGATAATGAATAAAAAAAATACATGTTATTTATATATATATAGATAATGCTAGTTATCTTAAATAGTTTACCAAATTTTTAATACTAATACATGTGGCAAGTGAGAGTTATCACAATAGATGGAGATCTTCTGTCTAATTCTCTGTCCACTAGATAAGAAGAGGATACCTCATTATAATTATTTTGCCTCACATGCTTTCTCTCTTAAGTCTATTAATGGAAGAGCCTCTCTTGAGGAATTGGGTAAAATGACATTATGAAAAAATTTAATGTACAAAATAACTTTCCAAAAATATTAATTAGCAAAATGACTTTCTTCTTTTGAAAAAAAAATGAAAAATTATTTTAATAAAAATTAGTTAAGATTAGTGTAAGATTAATAATTAGATTAGTGTTGCTGACTTGGAATTGAAAAAAAAATTAAAAACTAAATTGAAAAAAAATTCTCTTTTCTTTGACATCCTCTCTCTCTCTCTCTCTTCTCTTCTTTTGAAGATCAAAAAAAGTGGGATTCATCCTCTTCAATCATGTATTGACTCTATTTTCTCAGACAACAATCTATCTACCCAAAGATCTCACAAAAATTGAAGAATTGTCTCAAGTGTCATATTTCACTGCATTAGATTGAAGGAGAAAAAAAGTGAAAAAGTTAGTTAGTTAGATCAACTTATTCTCGCTTTTAAGTTATTGTTTATATATTTATTTGATAATATACAAGTATTTTTCACTTAAAAGTATAATTTTGTAGAAAATAAATGAGTTTCGAAGTTAAAAAAAAAGTTGGAATAGTCGAATAGCAGAGGTTAAGGACGAACTGTAATTTAGCGACCATATGTAGTTGAAGATGATCGAACAGTTGCTCGGTTATCACTATGGTCGTTTAAGCGACCTTTAGCGACCTTAAAGGTCGCTCTGTTTTCACTAAGGTCGCTCAAGCATAAAACCAGTCACTCAGGTTGAACGATCTATCATTCATCTTCAAGGTCGCTTTGTTATTTATATGGTCGCTTAAGCATAAAAATGGTCTCATTTATCTTCAAGGTTGTCCGGCATAAAGAGGTTACTTAATGCCTCTTGGCCAGTATGAAAAATTTTAATAATGCCGTTTATTCCAATTATATCTATAATTTAATTTTTTTTAAATATTTGATAACTTAATGATTTTTTTCATATCATCATAGGTATAGATTACATATACATTTATGTAGAATGCAATAATAAATAGAAAAAGATGGAAAACAACAATTGAGAATAGTTTGGAAGTGGTTTTACCAAAGGCTTTATAATTGACAGGAGTATCAAGTTTCTTGAATTAGTGAACAAAATTTACAATAGAGCACATATCGACCAAAATGTATATAGTATTAAGATAACACATAAGGTCGCCGATGACATTCATAATAAAACTGCACCAAATCACATTTACGGAGACTTAGATATTGAGGATCTTATGAATTTTTATAGAAATGATTTTACAATTACTCTACATGTCTTCCTTGAAGAGAATCAAGATAATAGAAAAACAATATTTGTCAATGATGATGGTGATGGCGATAAGTTTAATAATGACAACATGGAACTTGATTTTGAGGGATGTTCTAACGATGACTATTTTGGGTGTCATATCATGGAACAAGTTTCAAATAGTACAAGATCTATTCAGAATGATGTTTTTGGTCAATATGAACATTCGTTGCAGATATGTACAGTTAGCATGGAAAATCATGAAGGGATCACAGGTTCTAATCTAACACCAGAAAAGATAGTGCATGAAGATGAACTCAAAAGAGGTGACAAAGTTACCAAGGAAATGGACGAAGTACGTGAGGGAAATGAAGAAGTACACGAGAAGGGTCACATTATCCATTATCAAGATGCTAACATATTTGAGGAAGATGCTACCTGTTCGACTCACAAGTAAGTCCTAGAAGTAGGAGACACGATGATCTATTTTAACGATGGGTCAATACTTTTCCAGTAAAACTGAATTGAATTATAAGTTGAGTCTCATTGTCATTAATGGGAAATTTGAAATGAAGACAAAAAAATCAACCAAATCATTAAAGGAAGTTCGATGTGTCAATGAAGATGCTCATAGAGAGTTCGTACAAGAAAGACGAAAGATTCTAATTTTTTTATCATTAGGCAATATAATAGTGTTCACACTTGCTCATTGATGAACCGATCAGTCAATCACAGACAAGCATCTAGTCGTATGATTGGAGCTCGAATGTAAGGACACTTTAAAGATAGTAAGAACCCATCTAACCCAAAAATTCTCATGAGATTTATGCGTGAAGAAATGAAGGTTTAAGTAAGTTATTGGAAGGCTTGGAAAGGAAAGCAATGAGCTCAGAATATGATAAGAGGAACGGCTGAAGAAAGTTTTGCCATGCTTCCCTCATACTGCCACATGCTCAAGCGAGTTATTTCCGGCACGGTTATTCACATCGAGGTTGATTCAGAGAGCATATTCAAGTACTTTTTTATGGATTTAGGAGTGGCTATACGAGGTTTTACATACATGAGAAAAGTTATTAGTATAGATGCATCATAGATCAAAATGAAACAAAAAGGCATGTTAATAGTTGCAACTACACAAGATAGTGAGTTTCACACTTACTAGATTGCCAAATTTCATTGAGCAACCTTAAATTACACTAAGCTACCATACCAATTGTAGTAAGCGATCTTTAGAACTTCAAAGGTTGCTCAATACAAATATAGGGTCGCACAAAGTCGCTCAACTTTATAATATTTTTAAAAATCCAAAATTTGAAAGATTTAAATTCTATAAAAAAATAAACCTTACCAGAAAAATCCACGGGCAACCGTAAAAGTTCCACTTTTTTGTACCACTATTTTTAGATTGCATGTCTTACCTGTAAATATAATAAATAGTTTTTTCGTAATATAACTTCCCCCAAGGTTACTTATCAAATAATGGAAGGTCGTCAATAAGTTGGAACTAAAATGGATTGATTGTTGCACTAGAGTTGGACACTAGCAACAAAGCACCAAGTAAGTAAACAAAGCATAGCTTCACTCTGTCCTTGGTCCTTTACTTATACCTGTATAGATGACTCAGAACATTAGCAATGTCTACTAGTTTATGAGCTTTCCCGTCAAAGTATTTATTCATCAATTCTTACTTCTCAGTAACTTTTGCAATCTCTTCATTTGTTGGACCGTGACTGGTGTACAATCCAGATATTATTGTAAACTCATTGAGGGAGAACCTAAGTGGTTTTCCCTCTATCAAGAACCAAATTTTATTATTTTTTTTTGGCAATTCACCTTCCTCTGTGCCAAAGTGCTAGCAAATTGCCTTTTACTAGTCAAGTCCAATAAACAACCTAGCTGAGAATACGCCCTAAATACTTTTTCATCATTTTTTGTTATCCAACTTTTGATTTTATTAATAACACCTAAAGTTGACCTTACAGTAACTCTTGCTTGAACAGTTATGCTCGTTATAGGCTGTGAGATATTTGGGAGCTTATATATTGATATTTTCTTACTACCCTAAAACATATTGTAAAGAACACATTAATGTCTCATTAATATTATGAACAAAGTGAAGAAATACAAACCACAATACCTCAAATACAAAAAATAGATAATCTAATATAATTTATTAAAATTTGTATATATTGTGTTCGTTTCTTATTATATAATTGCTAGAATATAAATAAGTATAAACTATTTTAATAACATTAATTTAAAAACTACTAATTGGTCGCTTTGTGTATTGTCTCATTGACATTCACTGAGCGACCTTTATAGTGAAAGAGCGACCTTGAGTGACCTTGAAGATCGCTCTGTGTAATTATAACACAATTATGGTTGCTCAATATATTATCTTTGACAATCAGTGTAGTGACCTTAATATTGATAGAGCGACCTTTAAGGTCACTCAATATAATTACAACGATAATTATGGTCACTCAATCTATTGTCAATGGCTCAATCTATTATCATATTGATGTTCAATGATCTTCAAAAATCTTATAGTCGCTCTTCAAAACGAAGTGACAAAGAATATCGTTCTTTAGAAATAAAGCAAGAATGAAAATAAAAAAAAATAAAAATTGGTCCTTTTACAAAAAATAATCCTTGTATTCAAATTCATATCAAATTTTATATTTGAATCACTTATTATTTTTTGAGTATTAAATAAGTTATGCAAACTGAAATTCAAGTAAATTCGCAATTTAAAAGTAAAAAATTTTAAAATTTCTTACAAATCATTGAGATTTATTGGATGGAGGTGGCAATGGAGGCTCATGTAGCAATGGAAGTGGAAGCTCTTTACTACCTTCCATTTTCTCTATGCTCCCAAGCTCTTGAAAAGAGAATATAGAAGAATACTGCTACAGACCTGCACTTGTAGATGGAGGAAAGCGAAGAAAGGTGTTCAAGGAGAAGAGAGGGGTGCTGGCGAGCCTGGACGATGTAGGGGGAAGAAGAAGGATTCTTTTTTGCATGTTACTATTTTCTTTAAGTCACTTTAAGTCGTATAATATAATATATGTTATTAGTTATCATTAATATATGATAAATAATTAATTATCTATTAATTAGTGCTAACTGAATTTAATTAGATCTATTGAAATAAAAAAATTAAAAATAAATAAGAAAGTCATTTTGCTAAATTCGGTTTCTAAGGTTGCCATTTTGCCAAAGCACTCAAACTAATGAGGAAGAAGATATGTCTAGAGGAAGCAGTGCACGTGACATGAAGGTAGTTGTGTCAGAATTTTATCCTCATAAAGTGGTCCACATGTCAAAAGGTTATAAGTTTAATTTAAAATAATAATAATAAAATTAATTAAATAAATAATGGGTGACGTGGTATAACTGCTCAGTTTATGGAATGTGAAAAATGAAAAATTGAATGGATATTTTTAATATCCAATAACCACCCACTTTCTTGATGGGAAAAAGTGGACAAAGAGGTTATAAAAAAACTAAAAGGTCCATGTCGTAGCCTAAAAGAGAGATACGCTAAATTTTTAGCCTGTGAAAATCCATCTCTGAGAGATCTCTCATAAAGAGGAATAGGATAGAAGATCTGGATTTTATCTACTGGTTGTCTTACTCAATCAATAATGGCTGGAGGTACGATCTTTGTCTTGTTCTAAAGATTTTTTTAACATGTGGTATCAGAGCGGACTTTCAGTCTTGTTGTTTAGTGAATATATCGTGCTTTTGTTAGTTTTACGTTAAATTAGAGAATTTTTCTCTTATACGTACAAAAGCATGATATTCTGTGTAGTAGATTTCTTCTGTAGATATGCTATATATATCCTGTGAAGTTAATTTAATTTTAGAGATATTATCCTTTTATATCTCATTAGATGTTTGGTTTTATTAAAAAAAATATATATCAGATTTAGCCGTATTTAAGTTTTTGAGGCAATTATTATTTGGATTTTTATAATTGTCTTATTATATTTTACGGTTGTTAAGTTTTATCAAATTCTTTATGGAGCATTTGAATTGTTAAATGCTACGAGGATTTATTGAGATATATATAGGCATGAATTGCTACTTGAATTTTATACACATAATCTGGTTAATTATTTTTGGAATTGTTAATGGATAATAATGCTTTTGGTTTGAATGACTATTAATTGAGATAACGTTTTAAATCCATTAATATGGAAAACCAATTGCATGCATATATTTAAATGCTTTATTTATGTATGTCTTCTGTTGGAATAACTTTTTGGGAAAGTCGTTTATATGATAATTATTAGCAATGATAATAGTATAGTATTCTATCTCAGATTTCCTTAGAGGAGGGCAATTGTTAGCAATGATAATTAGATTCCCTTATTATTATTATTATTATTTTTAAGCCATAATACGTGAAAAATCAATTATGTTTTGAGTCCATTACAGTTATGGAAAATCTGTTACCTTTTCTTTTAAAAAAAATATATCCATATATATATATATATATATATGAGTTTTATGCGTACTGATATCTATGTTCATTGAGGTATGGCTTGGACAATTTTCTAAGCCATATATGGATAATGTTGTTTGCATTTTCAATTAGCAATTTAATTGGAAAATCAGTTATGTTCTCTATTCGCCTAGAATTGAAATGATAAGATATATCATACAGGTCCAAGTTGTCTAATTCAGATAATAAAAATAGATATCAAGTTGCAGTTGGATGCAATAAAATCTGGTTGGCCAGCTAGCTAGAGTCATTTAATTAATATAGTAATTAATGTAGAGTCGTTATCTATTTAATGAACTGTCGATATTGAAATAATACTGTAACAAAAGTATTTTGCGTTAATCACTGTGTGATTGGCTCAACTTTCAAGTAGAGAAACCATTCCACTAAATTAAACCGGCTTTGAGATTTGGAATCTACCCGAAATCTGTGACCGTTTCTCAAAGATAATGAAGCATTCCTTTTCAGATTCTGGGTTGATTATTTCTTTGGCAATGTTCCGTCATGGGATTTTTCTGTTATGCATGAGCAAAAGCTTGGTTTCATCAGCAGCACCAACTTATGGGAATTCAACCG
Source organism: Trema orientale (assembly GCA_002914845.1). Taxonomy (NCBI): domain Eukaryota; kingdom Viridiplantae; phylum Streptophyta; class Magnoliopsida; order Rosales; family Cannabaceae; genus Trema; species Trema orientale. The sequence goes on from JXTC01000063.1 coordinate 491,870, forward strand.
ATCATCTGGCTTTACTAGATCTCAAGAATCAGATTACCGAAGACCCTCAAGGAATCATGAACTCGTGGAATGATTCTGTCCATTTCTGCAATTGGTTTGGCATTACTTGCGGCTCAAACAATGAAAGAGTCGTGTTTTTAAACCTAGCAAACCAAAGCTTGGTTGGCTTTCTCCCACCTTCTATAGGAAATCTCACACTCCTTGCTGGAATCAACCTGCAAAACAACAGCTTCCAAGGTGAAATCCCTCAAGAAATCGGTCGACTGATTTACCTGAAGGATATCAGTTTCACTTACAATTCATTTGGAGGGACGATCCCAACTAACTTAACTCACTGCACAGAGCTGAGGGTCCTTGATCTAAATTACAACCAGCTTACTGGAGTGATTCCAGACCAACTCAGCTCATTGATGAAGTTAACTCGCTTTGGTTTAGGCAGGAACAACCTTACTGGAACTGTCCCTGCTTGGATAGGAAATTTCTCTTCTTTGGAACGTCTTTCGCTTGCCCTGAACAATTTCGAAGGAAGCATACCGAAAGATCTAGGCCGTCTAAAGGGCTTGGAAGTATTACTATTATGGGGTAACAATCTGTCCGGTATAATCCCTTCTTCAATTTATAACATTTCTTCTTTATTCTATTTCACCTTTGCTCAGAACCAGCTTCAAGGAAAGCTACCTCCAGATATAGGCATTACTCTTCCTAATCTCGAAGTAGTTGCTGGTGGAATGAACAAGCTTACAGGGTCTATTCCTGTGTCCTTATCCAATGCTTCGAGACTTCAGATTCTTGACTTTGCGCTAAATGGTCTTAGTGGGAATCTGCCACATGGTCTAGGAAGCCTGAGAGATTTGTCAAGACTTTATTTAGTTGAAAATTATGGACTAGGAAGTGGCAAAAATGGTGATCTGAATATTCTCAGTTTGTTGGCTAACTGTACTAGTCTAGAGGTTTTGGGTCTTGCAGGCAATAACTTTGGAGGAGAACTGCCTAAATCCATATCTAACCTGTCAAAACATTTACAAATTTTTACTCTAGGCAGAAATAAGTTACATGGAAACATTCCCACTGGTATTGGAAACCTTGTGAAGTTGACTCTTCTAGGACTGGAGGGGAACCATTTAAGTGGGAGTGTTCCTCTTGAACTTGGAAAGCTTCAGAAGTTAGGAGGTTTGTATTTGAACGTCAACAAGTTTTCTGGGCCAATACCTTCCTCCCTAGGTAACTTAACTTCATTGAGCAGGCTCTTTATGGAGGAGAATAGGCTTGAAGGAAGTATACCTCCGAGCCTCGGTAGCTGCCGGAATTTATTGATACTTAACCTCTCTAGTAATAGTATCAATGGTAGCATACCAAAAGAGGTTATGGGAATTTCTTCCCTCTCTATTTCATTGACCTTGTCTAATAATTCTTTGACAGGTTCATTACCAACCGAAGTTGGTGACTTGAATAATCTTTCAGAGTTGGATGTCTCAGGAAACAAGTTATCCGGTGAAATTCCCAGCAGCCTTGGAAAATGTACTAGTTTAAGCAGGTTGGTTCTGAAGGAAAATGAGTTTGAAGGAACAATTCCTGAAGCTCTGAAAAGTCTAAGAGGATTGGAAGAGATGGATCTTTCTCGCAATAATTTGTCCGGTCCGGTTCCTGAATTTCTCAGCAAGTTTTCAACTCTCAAGCTATTAAATCTTGCTCATAACAATTTTGAGGGTGAATTGTCGAGGAAAGGTGTTTTCTCAAATGCATCAGCTGTTTCAGTTCTTGGAAATAAAAGGCTATGTGGTGGTATCCCGGAACTACGTTTACCTGCATGCCCCAATGAAAAACCTCATTCATCTAGAAGCACATTGGCTCAAAGGGTAGTAATCCCGGTAGCTTTGTCAGTTGTATTGGTGCTACTTCTAATCATTACCTCTTTTGTTGTTTGCCTTATGGTAAAACGTTCAAGAAGGAGGCCTTTAACTTCATCTTCTTCTACGAATGATTCTGAGCCGCATATCTCTTATTCAGATATTGTTGAATCAACTGCTGGTTTCTCTGAGGAAAATCTGATTGGTTCAGGTAGTTTTGGTTCTGTTTATAGAGGAGTACTTCCTGGAGATGGGAAAGTAGTTGCAGTCAAGGTACTAAACCTTCGAACACAAGGCGCTTCAAAGAGTTTCTTTGATGAATGCAAAGCTTTAAGAAGCGTACGACATCGTAATCTTCTCAAGATCATAACAGCCTGCTCAAGCATTGATCGTCAAGGAAATGACTTCAAAAGCCTAGTTTTCGAGTTCATGGCGAATGGAAATTTAGACCAATGGCTGCACCCGATAAATGACGAACGACATCAGATCAAGAGATTGAACTTTATTCAGAGACTTAACATAGCCATTGATGTTGCTTCTGCATTGGAATATCTCCATCACTATTGTCAAACTCCTATAGTTCATTGTGATCTAAAGCCTAGCAATGTCCTACTTGATCATGACATGGTTGCCCATGTCAGCGATTTCGGTTTAGCTAGTTTCTTGTTTGAAGAATCAGACAAATTTCCCAAGAACCAAACGTTGTCAGTTGGGCTAAAGGGCTCCATTGGGTACATTCCTCCAGGTAAACTAGTATCTTTTTCTCGCAGTTAACAATTGAACTCTATATTAAGACCTATGGCTATGATATTTCAATGAATTCTAATTGCAGAATATGGCATGGGAGATAAAGTTTCCATACTGGGAGATATTTACAGCTATGGGATTCTCTTGCTAGAAATCTTCATAGGAAAAAGACCAACAAATGAGTTGTTCAAAGATGGTATGAACATTTATCAGTTCACAGCAATGGCTTTGCCGAATCATGTCATGGATATAGTTGACCCTTCATTGTCGTTTGAAGATGACATTGATGATGATGATGATGTTAAGAGAAATGAAAACGACAAAGAAGAAGAGAAAACGATGATTGAAGATGGCATAAACCAATTTGACCATGGTAGAAGAGAAATGGAGGAATGTTTGGTTTCCGTTATACATATTGGACTATCATGCTCTAATGTTTCTCCAAGAGAAAGGCTGCTTATGAATGTTGTTGTCAATAAATTGAAAGCTGCCAAAGACTCTTATCTTAAATTCAAGAAGAAAAGACAGAACAGATAGTTTTGTTCTTTAAGGTCTTCTTTTTTTTTTTTTTAAAAAAAAAATATGAACAATAGTTTTATATGTATATTTGAAATATTGCAAGAGTTTTATTTTATTTTTATTTCCCTTGCTTTCTTTCGGGTATTGGAACTTTATAGCTGGCCGAGAAACTACCTATTATGTAAGACCAACATGGGACCTCTGTTCTTTGGCTTATTCTGCTCTGTTCAAAGTCTCTCTGTTCTTTTCTCTCTTTTTTTCCCCAATTTTATTGTCGTTTGGATGTTGTCTTTTTAATTTAATCTTGTTTTATGGTTTTTGTCTTCTTGATTTTATTTTTGTTGCTGCCTTCCAAATTTCAGTCGTTTGCGAAGTGTACCGTAGTTGTCGTTTCTTTAACTTATTGCCGTTCTTAGCGTAATGTCGTTTCCAAAATTCTCTTCTTCCTTTTTTTTTCGTCTTTAAATAACCATATTAGAGTCTGCGGCTTTCAGGTATTGCAGCAGTTTCATCATTCTATTAACTTGAAATGTTTTATATTGCCGTCATTCACTTTTTATCCCAGTAAAATGACAGGAAAATTAGCAAGATAGTGGACTCTCTCTTTTAGATATTAAACGTTCCCCCATATATGATCCTCGAAATACTTCATTGAAAAACCTTTTCTTTTCATTTCGTTGTTAGGACATAATTCTCGGATATATGATCCTCGAAATACTTTATTGAAAAACCTTTTCTTTTCATTTCGTTGTTAAGACATAATTCTTGGATTAATAAAGCCTAAAACAATTCTAGGATCATCACTTCAAATTATTAGAAAATAATTGTTGAGGGACAAAAGTAATACCTAAATCCATGATTTTTTTATAGAGCAAAAATCACGTTCTTGATCACACTAGATTGTTGGACAATGATCATATGAACACAGAAAATCTAGATCATGAGGGTAGGCGGTCTTCCACAGTTAAATCATCTTAGGTATACAGCGGAATTTCTCACTCTCACATGGAGCAGAAGAGAAGAGTGCCTTCTACAGTTAAATTACCTCAGTTACACATCGGATTTCTCACTCTCAGATAAGACAGAAGAGAAGAGAAAAGCGTATGCATATTGATTTAACTCACAGCCCATTAGCCCAATAGGTTTTTAACTTTATATATACTGAATAACCAATAGTCAATCCATTACTAAATATTGTGCCTGTAAAAAGTCTCTATACTTTGTAAAACTTGTACCCAATAGATGTTTCTAGAGCCTATTGAGCAGATCGCTAATTGGTCATTCAATTTAGATAGCTCGTATAACGCATAATTGTCATTAACTATGCGAGCCCACATAAAGAAATATTAAAAACCTAATATTCGTTCTTTAATTTCTTATTTCTAAATTTTGGTTAATAAAACGAGCGATTAACTTTCTGTAATAATAAGTAGGGAATAATAATATAAATTTACAAGTGTACTAATATAAGTTCATCATTCATAAAAATATTATTAACCCCTAACAAATTAAGCAACACTTCACACGCGACTTTGTAGCTATTTTTTTTTTTCAAACCATATGTGAATTTGGACTGCATAATTGATTCTCTTGTTTTATTATTATTATTATTATTTGCTAAATAAAAAAAAGGGATCAGGTGGTGCCTGTCCCGCTTCTCGAACCCTTCAACTTATCAAGCAATCTCGGGCTCTACCAAGGAACTATAAGGGCCTGACCTATTCTCTCTCGGCCTTCAACCTAGTGTTACCCACCCACGTGCTAGCACACTCTAATACATCAACAACTAATTAACTGGAGCAGATATTCTCTTATATTATATAAATTATGATGATGAGTTGTTTTATTAAAATAAATAAATAAGTAAAATAAAAATCGGTCCAACAATCAAAGTCCTTGTTTTTAGTGAAAGTAAGCATATACTTTAGTCATTTAGATTAGATCAGAAGTAGCTTTCAAGAAAGGGATTGGACCATTATTATTTCACCTGTAGTCAGATATCATTAGGATCATATAGTTACCGTAGCGAAAACTAGGTAAGAAGTATGAGGATACCACTGATTCTTTTTTTTCTTTTCAAAAAAAAAAAAAAAAAAGCGTTTTGGGCTTGGATGATAGTTTTAGAATCATTTTTCATAATGGCTTTCTTAGAACTATTTTTTTTTAATTAAACAGAACTAATTATTTTTAATATGATGGTTAAAACATACCTAATTCCATTCAAAGAAGAGAGTGGCGAGACGTGGGCTCAAGGACGTTGAAAGTTTTGGCATCACTAATTGAATATAAGAAAGGACGAGCTACCTTAGGCTCATAGTAGTTCTTTGGAAGAGCTATATGAATCAAAATGTGTGATCATTTCTAAACAAGGACGAGAATAGCAGTATTGGTTTTTTAAAATTAATGAAATATTGGGAAATACATTATTAATGGTGGAAATTTCGGAAAAAAAATACCGAAATTAGTGGATATTTTATTTAAACATGAAAAAAAAACAGTATAATTTAAAACCGTAAAAAAATACTATATCTATCGGTAATAAATGAATATATTACAGAAGTAGAATAGGAAAAAGTATCATTAAGATGAAAGTAATAGATTCAGCTATTCAAGCATATAAAACAAGTCATTATAATGCATATAAGGTTTTAAAAATATTTACAGTTAGAGAATAGAAATTGAAATATATTTCAAAATTGTGTATAAGATGTGAAAATTGTTGTAGAATTATTATACTTCGAAAGAAAATAAAAGAAAAAAAGAAATGCATTACTAACAACTTGATGTTTAAAGAGTAAAATTAAAGCTTCTGAAAACGTGGGGAACCCCTAGCTTTTTAATAACCTTTTAACGTGAAAGTTCTAGTGTACAAGTTTTCTTTAAGAACCTTACAGTCTTGCAACTTGTAATAATATATTTAATTATGTATCACAGAATTGAAAGGAGGAAAGAAAAAAAATAGTACTTTTAATTGAATTGGACTATGTGTGTATAATTAGTTTTCGTGGTGTTTATAATCTATTCAATAAATTAGGCCCGAACAGAAGTTATTAATGCTATACCTTTTTACCATTGGTGATAATAATAATAGGAAGTTTTTACCTATAAATTAGAAGAAGCCATCAATTTTAAATTAATGTGATTCTAAACAAAAATACGAAAACCTTCATATTACTAACCTTTCAAGAAAAAACTAAAATATGAGGGAAAAAAAAAAACACGTCTTTCATTCATATTGACAATGGACTTTTATTGAAACCGAATTAAGAACATATACACTATTAACATTACATTGTTAGACACAACACGTAGTAAAAATAACGTAATTACTATTATTATAGTAAAAAGTAATTACACTAAGACTTGACACACTCTTAACAATGGATCACAATTTATACACTAAGCACTCACACTTTACTCTCTATTTTACTTACACCTTATTTCACTCTATCTCACGTGGACACATACTTATTTATATATTTCACTTACTCACACTTATATAACTCACAATCATATATACTTATTTTCCACACACTTGCTCCAGCCATGGGACCAAGTCCCATATTTATATTGGCTAATGTCCATTATTGTTCACTGACTTATAACAGCTAGAAAATTCTAGTATATATTGGTTCATGTAGACAACTTGCCTTTCTTTTCCTAAAGTCTTCTAGAATGAGCAATGGGCAGTTAGCTTGGGCAATACGAGTACTTTGGGCAACCATAAATTATTGAAGAATTATCTAGAATTGACTAAAGTAGGTGATGACTTTTAACACTCCCCTCATCACCGACTCGTCAAATTCTTCCTTCGATTTATGTTAAGATGTTCCCTGAATTTTTGAAATGTTGTAGTGCTGAGCCCTTTAGTAAACAAATATGCTACTTGATCTTCGGTTCTCACTTGGCCCATCTCAAGTTCCTCTTGTAAAACTTTATCTCTGAGAAAATGATAATGAACTTCAACATGTTTAGTTCGTACATAAAACACTGGATTCTTTGCTAGACGAATTGCAGACTGATTGTCGCAGTAGAGTGGTAGAGTGGTATAACATAGTCCGTGGATTGGTGCAGGTCTTTCATTAGTTGTACTAGCCATGTGCTTTCCTGAGCCGCCATCACTACTGCTCTAAATTCAGCTAATGTCATTGATAAAGATACTATTGGTTGTCTCTTATTGTACCAAGATATCGTTCCCGCTCTAAGCTTGAAAATATATCTAGTAGTTGATTGTCTTGTATCATAATCTCCAGTATAATCGGCATCGCAATAGTCAATCAACTTGCACTCATCACCTTTCTTATAGAGGAGACTGTAGTCCATCATATCTTTAACATACTGAAGTATCTGTTGAACTGCTTCCAAGTGAGTCTTCTTAGGATATTGCATATACTAGCTTACTACTCTAACTGCATAAGAAATATCTGGCGGCATCAGTGTAAGGTAGATTAGACTACCCACTAGTTGCCGATACATCATCCCATCTTCTAAGTCTTTGCCTTCGTGTGCACATGGCTTGGCGTTGACTTCCATAGGTGTTGAGATGGGCTTACAATCAAGCATTCCAAATTTTTGCAACAAATCCTTTGCATATTTTTGTTGACAGAGAAATAAACCTTACTTTGTGTGATCAACTTCCAATCCAAGGAAGTGTTTAAGTTCTCCAAGCTCTTTCATTTGAAAACGAACTGACAAATTATCCTTTGTTTAATGAATTTCTATTTTATCGTCTCCAGTGATGATGAGATCATCCACATATACCAGCACAATTGCTATTTTTGCTTCTTTCACTTTCACAAATAGACTAGAATCTGCATGAGCCATTGAATATCTATTTTTCATCAAGAATTCGACAATCTTTCCATACCATGCTCTCGGAGCTTGCTTCAATCTATATAGTGCCTTTTTCAGCTTACAGACATATTCAGGATGAATTTTATCCTTGAAACCCTTCGGTTGGATCATATAAATTTCTCGATCTAGCTCTCCACGCTGAAAGGTATTCTTCACATCCATTTGCCACAACCTCCAATCTTTACTTGCAATAGGTGCTAACAAGACTCATACTATTGTAATCTTAGAGACTGGACTGAATGTTTCATCGTAGTCCAACCTATACTACTGAGAAAAACCTCGAGCTACTAGTTGAGCCTTCTATCTCTCAATCGACCCGTCAGGACGTGTTTTGATCTTGTAAACCCATCTGCAGGAAATGGGTTTTACATCTGTTGGCTTTGGTACCAGCTCCCAAGTTTGATTCTTCTCCAGTACATCAATTTCTTTTTTCATAGCTTGTATTTATTGAGAGCTTTGATATGCTTCTTTATACATATCAGGCCCTTTTGGACTGTTTTCTTCTGCTACAGCTGTATTGACATACTTGGGATTTGGCTTTTGTATTCTAGTTGACCTTCGAAGTTGTGACGGTGAACTCACTTCTTCTTCTTGACTTGGTCTAACATCTTCTGCCAGTCTTTGATGAACACCTGTTTGCCAGGGACTCTAAGTTGCTTCGTGCTCAATATCATCTTCGTTACTTTGTTCTTCTTCAGCTACTTCGGGACTCGATCGTATTTAACAATTTGCTCCCTCATCTTCTGTTGTATTCTATCTTCTATTTCTTTCGAGTCTGGTAGCTCATCCTTCCGTGGTGACCACCATGATGATGCTTCATCGAACACCACATTTCTTGAAGTATAGCACCGACCATTAGTCGGGTCGTAACATCTCCACTCTTTTCTTTGGTTGTTGTATCTAACAAAGATACATTAGATTGCCTTTTTGTCGAACTTACTACGTAAGTGATTAGGCATGAATACGTAACAAACACAACAAAAAACTCGAAAAATGACCAACTGTAGGTTAAGTACCCCACAGTCTATCAAAGGGTGTGACAAACCCCAGCTTTGCCTGCAAAAGTCTATTGACTACATGAGCCGTTGTCTTCATACATTCGGCGTAAAATTTTCTTGGTATATTCTTCGCATGCAACATGCTTCGACATGTCTCTGCAAGATGCTGATTCTTCCTTTCTACTACACCGTTCTATTGTGACGTATTTGCACACATAAACTGATGGCGTATATGACATTCTTATAAATACTGTAAGACATTCTTATAAATACTGTAAGAATTTATTTGATGAATATTCTCCGTCATTGTTCATGCGCAAGCATTGGATCTTCTTTCCGACTTCTCCTTCTACTACTTCTTTAAATTCTTTAAATTTTGCAAACGTTTTGGATTTTTCTTTCATAAAGAAAATCCAAACGTACCTCAAAAAATCATCAATGAAGGTAACCATGTAGTACATCCCGCCAACTGATGCTTACTTGACAGGTTCAAAAACATTAAAATGAATCAACTCCAGTGATGCTCTTGCTTTGAACTTTGAGTTTTTGTACAGTAACTGATGTGCTTTATCGTATTAGCATCCGACACAAACGGTTTCTATTTTGACATCGAGTTGAGGAAGACCCTTAAGCGTAGTCCTCTTCATCATCACCTTCAGTTTGTGATAACTGACATGTCCTAATCTTGCATGCCATAAATCTGTTGTTTTATTCTTCTGCACTTTGTCAACATAGGCAAACTCTGCTGACATTACGTAGACTGACTCTAGTCGTCATCCCTCTATTGTGGGTGTACTAGAAATCTCAAGATCTTGAAACACCTTAACATCGCGAGGTCTAAATAAGACGTAGTTTCCTGACGCCGTTAGTTGCACCACTGACAGTAGATTCTTCTTCATTCTAGGCACATGATAGACATCTTGGAGTGCCACTTGGTTTAAGTTGAATCGGGGCATAATTACCGTCTTAATAATATGGGCAATCGGTAATCTTGAGTTATTGGTTGTGACCACCACTCGACCTCCTTTATACTCGGTCATGCTCTGTAGCTTTTCTTTGTCGCCTGTCATATGGTTTGAGCATCCTGAGTCGACTATCCAATCATTGTCGTTGTCAATTTTTCCAGGTTCCGCAGCTATGAGTACTAATTCTTCTTCTTCAATAGCAAGAAAAGCTTCGACATCCCATTCATCATCGCTCTTTCGCTCATCTCTTGAGGTAGCTGGATTGCTCTCTGCTTATTTCTTCTTGGACCAATAATTTTTAGGAATGTGGCCCTTCTTTCCACAATTGTAGCATTTCTACTCAGATCTTCTATTTTTCTTGAGCCGACCTTCTTTGTTGTCGTTCTTCTGAGCTCTCCCTGGCTGTGAATCTCTATTTTGACTTTCTCTGTTATCACCTCGTCTTGAACCTCTGCCAGCATTTTGTCTACGTCGATCTTTCTTGTAATTACTAAAGAGTGCTTCTTCATCACCATTTAGTGAGGTCCCAAATGTTTGCTTAGCCATTGTTTCTTGATCGGCTAGCAAATTCTCTAATTCAATAAGAGAATGTTGTTTTAACTAACCTTGTACTGCATTAATAAAGCTTCTACACTCGGGCCTTAATTCATGAATAATTATTCTACGAATTCTAGATTCTGACATGATAGTAGTAGAGTCTAATGAAGAGATTTCGCGACAAAGAGATTTTACCTTGGCAAAATATTGAGCGATGATCATGTCCCGTTACATGATGGAGAGGAGTTCATTCTCAAGAAGTTGCAACCTCGTATCATTCTTCTTCGAGAACAACGTCGCAAACATGTCCCACGTGTCCTTCGGTATCTTTGCTTCTTAGATGTGCTCGAGCATTTTTTTTTTTATTGTAGTCCTAATTGCGAATATTGCCTTGCCGGCTCTGACTTTCCACTTTTCTAGAGCCTCGGCATCCGTCGGCTGTGTAGTCTCACTATCGCCAACAATCTCCTACAAGTCTTGGCCTTGGAGATAAGACTCCATATATATCAACCATATATTGTAATTTTGATTGTTAAGCTTCTTGATTCCACTGACCACTTAAAGGTCACCCATCGTGGCTCAGCTAAAAATTTAACTATGCCAAGCAAGCTTGATTTTGAAAACAGGCTCTACAGTACTAAACTGTACATGAATAATAGAAACTCAATAAACGACTGCTCAGATTAGGCCTGTAATTGATCCGCTCTGATACCACTTGTTAAACACAATACGTAGTAAAAATAACGTAATTACTTTTATTATAGTAAAAAGTAATAACACCAAACTTGACACACTCTTAACAATGGACCACAATTTATACACTAAACACTCACACTTTACTCTCTATTTTACTTACACCTTATTTCACTCTATCTCACGTGGACACATATTTATTTATATATTTCACTTACTCACACTTACATAACTCACAATCGCATATACTTATTTTCCACACACTTGCTCTAACCAAGGAACCAAGTCCCATATTTATATTGGCTAATGTCAGTTATTGTTCACCGACTTATAACAGCTGGAAAATTCTAGCATATGTTGGTTCATGTAGACAGCAACTTGTCTTTCTTTTCCTAAAGTCTTTTAGAATGGGCAATGGGCAGTTAGCTTGGGCAATACGAATACTTTGGGCAACCATAAATTCTTGAAGAATTATCTAGATTTGACTAGAGTAAGTGATGACTTTTAGCACACATAACAATCATAAACTATGAAATATCATTAAGAAAATATTTCTAACAATGTGCAATATTAAGCATTATAATTAGGGGTGAGCGCAGTGTGGGTTGGGCAGTACAATGTCCAAATTCTTAACCAACCCACAAAGTGCGGTAGAAGAAAATCTTAACTACTGCGGTTAAAAAAAAACTTATTAACCGCACCAAATCATACCACATTATGCAGTTTGGTGTGGTGCGATTTATGCGATTTGAGCTTTTGATATTGGCTTCAACAAATTGGGCCAAATTAAAAAAATAATCTTAAAAAAATCATTACTACTAAAACAAAATCATTTAAAAATTAACACGAATCTAAAATATTTAAGAAAGTTATACATTCACATGTTCATACTTGTCTAAACAACATCTTTATATGACACAACATTACAATCTAATTAAAATATAGTCAAGCACAAATGTCTAAAGTTCAAAAATTTAAACATCCTTTCGAGCAACAAACAAGAAAGTTGAAACTTAAATTATTAGTAAGTCCTCATTCGTTTGACTTTCTCCAACACTCTCCAAGTTTCATTCACAACTTATTCCAAGAAAATTTAAATTTTAGATTTTAGTATATTATATATGTGAATTTATGTGTGTATATATATATATATTAAATTGGATGTACATGTATATGCTGTGCGGTGTAGTTTATTGCAAAAATAGAAATCTTATTTTGCATTCCACACTGCACCACGGCTGTAGAAAAAAAATTGGACCATAAACATACCACGAAACAAAATAAGCACACCGCGCAGTATGATTTGGTTTGGGCGGTTTATGCGGTTAAGCGGAAATCTGCTCACCCCTAATTATAATATTGTTTTGAAAAAATATAATGTAGTCATAAGAAGTAAAAGCAGAAGTCTGTTTAGTCTCGCGAATTATATTATCTGTACAACAGAACCTCAGGTTAGATGAAAAATCTTGGTAATATTGTTTGCGGCTAGGACCACATAAAAATTTCAATTGAAATTATAGACATATAGGTATATCACATAAGTCCAAGTTGTCTAATTCAGATAATAATATTTAGTTGAAAATATATATCAAGGTGCAGTTGGATGCAATAAAAATCTGGTTGGCCGGCTACAGTCATTAAATTATTGTAGCTTTTAGGAATTGTGGTAGATAGAGTAGTTGTCTGTTTAATGAATTGTCGATGTTGAAATTATGTGACACAAAGCATTTTGCAATATTATCATTCTGTATAATTGTTTTTAACTTTTGAGTATATCTTAAGAAAAAGATTAAACATTCTACTTAATGAAACCGGCATTGAGATTTGGTATCTACATGAAGTCCGTGACAGTTTCTAAAAGACTAATTATGAAGCATTCTTTTTCAGATTCCGGGTTGATTCTTTCTTTGGCAGTGTTCCTTCATGGGATTTCTCTGTTATGGACGAGCAAAAGCTTGGTTTCATCAGCAGCATCAATTTATGGGAATTCAACTGATCATTTGGCTTTACTAGATTTCAAGAATCGGATTACTGAAGACCCTCAAGGAATAATGAAGCAATGGAATGAATCTGTCCATTTCTGCAATTGGTTTGGCATTACTTGCAGCCCAAACAGTGAAAGAGTCATGATTTTCAACCTGGCAAACCAAAACTTGGTTGGCTCTCTCCCACCTTCTATAGGAAATCTCACTCTCCTGACCGGAATCAATCTGCGATTCAACCACTTGAAAGGTGAAATCCCTCGAGAAATCGGTCGTCTGGCTTACCTGAAGCATATCGACTTCACTTACAATTCGTTTGGAGGGAGGATCCCAACTAATATAACTCACTGCACAGAGCTAAGAGTCCTTGATCTTGATTACAACCAGCTTACTGGAGTGATTCCAGACCAACTCAGCTCAATGGTGAAGTTAACTCGCTTTCGTATACGTAGGAACAAACTTGTTGGAACTATCCCAGCTTGGATAGGAAATTTCTCTGCTTTGGAAGCTCTGTCACTTTCCCTGAACAATTTCAAAGGAAGCATACCGAAAGATCTAGGCCGTCTAAAGGGCTTGGAAATACTAGAATTATGGGATAACAATCTGTCTGGTACAGTCCCCCCGCCAATTTATAACCTTTCGTCTCTATTTTATTTCACTTTTACTCAGAACCAGATTCAAGGTCAGCTACCACCAGATATTGGCATTACTCTCCCTAATCTTGAACTTTTTTCTGGTGGAGTTAACATGCTTACAGGGCCTATTCCTGCTTCCTTGTCAAATGCTTCAGGACTTCTGCTCCTTGACTTTGCTGAAAATGGTCTTAGTGGGAGTGTGCCTTATAGCCTAGCAAGCTTGACAGATTTGATAAGACTTAATTTTGATGACAATAGACTAGGAAGTGGAGAAAATGATGATCTAAATATTCTCAGTTTGTTGGCTAACTGTACTAGTCTAGAGGTCTTAGGACTTGCAGGCAACAACTTTGGAGGAGAATTGCCTACATCCATATCCAACCTTTCAAAACATTTAGAAAGGTTTACTATTGGGAGGAATAAGATACATGGAAACATTCCCATTGGAATGGGAAACCTAGTGAACTTGACTAATCTGGGACTCGAAGGGAACCATTTAAGTGGGAGTGTTCCTTATGAACTTGGAAAGCTTCAGAAGTTAGAAGGTTTGAATTTGAACGTCAACAAGTTTTCTGGGCCAGTACCTTCCTCCCTAGGTAACTTAACTTCATTGAGTAAGCTCTTTATGGAGGAGAATAGGTTTGAAGGAAGTATACCCCCGAGCCTCGGAAGCTGCCGGAATTTGTTGATACTTAACCTCTCTAGTAACAATCTCAATGGTAGCATACCAAAAGAGGTTATGGGAATTTCTTCCCTCTCCATTTCATTGACCTTGTCTAATAATTCTTTGACAGGTTCATTACCGACTGAAGTTGGTGACTTGAATAATCTTTCAGAGTTGGATGTCTCAGGAAACGAGTTATCCGGTGAAATTCCCAGCAGCCTTGGAAAATGTACTAGTTTAAGCAGGTTGGTTCTGAAGGAAAATGAGTTTGAAGGAACAATTCCTGAAGCTCTTAAAAGTCTAAGAGGATTGGAAGAGATGGATCTTTCTCGCAATAATTTGTCCGGTCCGGTTCCTGAATTTCTCAGCAAGTTTTCAACTCTCAAGCTGTTAAATCTTGCTCATAACAATTTTGAGGGTGAATTGTCGAGGGAAGGTGTTTTCTCAAATGCATCAGCTGTTTCAGTTCTGGGAAATAAAAGGCTTTGTGGTGGTATCCCGGAACTACGTTTACCTGCATGCCCCAATGAAAAACCTCATTCCTCTAGAAGCACGTTGGTTCAAAGGGTAGTAATCCCGGTAGTTTTTTCTGTTGTATTGGTGCTACTTCTGATTATTACCTCTTTTGTTGTTTTTCTTATGGTAAAACGTTCAAGAAGGAGGCCTTTAACTTTGTCTTCTTCTACGAATGATTCTGAGCTTCATATCTCTTATTCAGATCTTGTTGAATTAACTGCTGGTTTCTCTGAGGAAAATCTGATTGGTTCAGGTAGTTTTGGTTCTGTTTATAGAGGAGTACTTCCTGGAGATGGGAAAGTAGTTGCAGTCAAGGTGCTAAACCTTCGAACACAAGGCGCTTCAAAGAGTTTCTTCGATGAATGCAAAGCTTTAAGAAGCGTACGACATCGTAATCTTCTCAAGATCATAACAGCCTGCTCAAGCATTGATCGTCAAGGAAATGACTTCAAAAGCCTAGTTTTCGAGTTCATGGCGAATGGAAATTTAGACCAATGGCTGCACCCGATAAATGACGAACGACATCAGATCAAGAGACTGAATTTTATTCAGAGACTTAACATAGCCATTGATGTTGCTTCTGCATTGGAATATCTCCATCACTATTGTCAAACTCCTATTGTTCATTGTGATCTAAAGCCTAGCAATGTCCTACTTGATCATGACATGGTTGCCCATGTCAGCGATTTCGGTCTAGCTAGTTTCTTGTTTGAAGAATCAGAAAGTTCCGCAAAGAACCAAACGTTGTCAGTTGCGCTAAAGGGCTCGATTGGCTACATTCCTCCAGGTAAACTAATCTCTTTTTCTCTTAGTCTATATATGATTGAGCTCTAAATTAATATGATCTATGGCTATGACAGTACAATGAATTCTAATCACAGAATATGGCATGGGAGACAAAGTTTCCATACTCGGAGATATTTACAGCTATGGGATTCTCTTGCTAGAAATTTTCACCGGAAAAAGGCCAACAGATGAGTTGTTCAAAGGTGGTTTGAATATTCACCAGTTCACAGCAATGGCTTTGCCTGATCATGTCATGGATATAGTTGACCCTTCATTGTCGTTTGAAGAATACGATGATGTGGTTAAGAGAAATGAAAACGACAAAGAAGAAGAGAAAACGATGATTGAAGATGGCATAAACCCATTAAGCCATGGTAGAAGAGAAATGGAGGAATGTTTGGTTTCAGTTACGCATATTGGACTCTTATGCTCTAATGTGTCTCCAAGAGAAAGGCTGCATATGAATGTTGTTGTCAATAAATTGCAAGCAGTCAGAGATTCTTATATTAAATTCAAGAAGAATAAACAGAATAGATAGCTTTGTCCTTAGAGGGCTTTTTTTTTTTTTTTTTTAACAATAGTTTGATATGTATATTTGAAATATTGTATTTTTATTTTATTTTTATTTTCCTTGCCTATTGAAACTATTGTACTTTAAAGCATGTCAATAAAATAAATTATATGCAAAGCAGGGGACCTCTGTTCCTCAAATGTTATCTATCTTTTTTTGCGCAGACAAATGTTGTATATCTTGATTCTTCAGATCTGTTTTCGATTTTGGAATCTGAAAATTTTTATATCCTTTTTGTCTTCTCCACTCTCTCTCTCTCTAGGTTTTGATTTTTTTTTTCTTTTTTTATTGTCGTTTGGATGTTGTCGTCTCTCTCCCTCTCTCTCTCTCTCTCTCTCTACAGGTTTTGATTTTTTCTTTTTCATTTCTATCGTTGTTTGGATGTTGTCGTTTGTGGGTTAATGTCGTTTTAGAGGTTTTCGTCTTTCTATCGTTTTTTATTTTTATTGACGTTTTCCAAGTTTCAGCGGTTTACAAACGAAATTGTTTCATATTTATACTTATTGTCGTTATTAGCTATTGTCGTTTTTAGCTTAATGTCGTTTTATAGATTCTCGTTCTTTCTTTCCTTCTATTTTTATTTTTCATGTTTTGTTATCGTCTTTAAATTAATTATATTGTAAAATCTACCGCTTTCAGGTCAATATTGCAGTTTCTTCATTCTATTTACTTGATATGTTCTTTTATTACTATGATTCACTTAATTAGTAACCGGGTAAAAAGACAAGAAATTGCAAGATAGTCATAGTGGATTATCTGGTTTTTTTTAAGGAAAAAAATAAATAAAAACCTCATTGGACATCTCTATGTTATTTGCTTCTTCTTCTCCTGTCCCTTTTTAACATTTTTTTCTGAAAAAAAAATCTAGCAATCCGTCTTTAGACATTTTATGGAGATTTGTCTTTAAACATTTTGGCCTCGTTTCCGTAAATATCTGTCAAGAGGTTTACATATATATGGTTGCCAATCTAATAGGTAATTTTTTTTTTATCTATATGTACGCATTTTTTTCTAGTCGTTGGATCATCATCTAATGATGATCTAACGGCTATAATGAGGTGTATGAAAAGACGTGCATCATTCTATTTATCTCTCTTACTTTTTATTATAAAAAAACATGCATAATAAATTTTCATTGGCTAAAATGAAACCTATATATAGGTGGAAAAAAAAAAATACCTACTGGATTGGTGTATATATATAGTAAGGTTAATCACGTAAAAATACCCTGAGTTTTAACTTTTTAGTTAAAAAAAATTTTGACTTTTGAATATCTGCAAAATAGTACCCTCACTTTTAAATTTCCGCAAAATAATATCCTGACTTTTGAAATTCTGCAAATTAATACCTTCACTTTTGAATTCTACAAAGTAATACCTTGACATTTATGATTTCTACAAATTAATACGCTCAGCTTTTATTTTCTTTGTATATTTATACAATGAGCAAATTAAAAGATGCGAACATCTCTCATTAACTTATTAAAAATGTTTAGATATTAGCATATTATCAGAAATTATTTTATAGCTATTTTTTTTGGTTAATTGCTTAAAAAACACAATTTTTTTTTACCTCTCATGTTTCTTTTTTTTTTTTTTACAATTAATTATTTTTACCTCTCATTCTAGTTTTTTACCTTTTTTTTTTAAATGAAAAGTGAAATAAGCTAACTACAAATATTTTTTCATAAATTTTATTATTGTTTAATAAGTTTAATTAAGTTGATGATGGCTACTACCATCTTTTATTATTAAAATCAATTAATTGGGTATCAAGGTTATAAATTTATATGAATTTCAAATATTAGGGTATTAATTTGTACGAATTTTAATTGTCAGGGTATTGATTTGCAGAATCCAAAAGTGATAGTATTATTTTGCAGAAATTCAAAAATCAGGATATTATTTTGCAGAAATTTAAAAATAAGGATACTATTTTGTAGACATTCAAAAACTAAGGTTTTTTTTACAGAAAAAGTAAAAACTCAGGATATTTTAATGTTATTATCCTTATATGATAAGGGGATGGCTACGGTAGGGGCGTCCCTACGTAGGGTCATACCTTAATTATCGTTGGATGGGAATCTGTGGGGAATAACGGGAATCTGTGGAGAATCTATTTATATACAGATTCCCATCCAACGGTGAATAGACAGGGCCCTACGTAAGGGCGCCTCTACTGTAGACGCGCCCGTATGATAATAATAGAAAAAGAAATAAGTAGCTGGAATGCCAAGTGCGTGCTTACTTTTTTAAATATTTTTTTTGTCTTAATTACATTAGTGGATAACTTGTTTTTTTGCGACTGCACGTACGGTTTTTCTCCCTTTTTATCTGTTTTAGTTAAGTTAATCCTTTTTTTCCTTCGTGGCCGAGTAAATGGGCTAAGCCTTTTCAGGAGATTTTGCCCACTATGCAGAGTTTATCTTCCTCTTTTTTTTCTTTTTTTTTTTTCTCAAGTTTATCTTTCAGTTAAATTATAATTAAAGATCCTAACTATTATACTAAAATTTTTATACCAACACATATGACATGTGAGTTGTCACAATTTGATTGGTGTGTTAAAATTTACAACAAATAGATTAAATATTATCACCAATAAAATAGTGATAAATCATATGCCATATGTTAGTATTAAAAATTTGGTACAATAGTTAGTATCCTAAGCATTATCCTAAATTATAAGATAAACTCATTTGTATACAAAATTTTAGTCTATCCTGAATTAACTACTAAATCACTGTTCAAAATATATCTTATATAAAATTAGATTTTTGATTGAAAAATTAAATTGGAATTGAGAGTATATTTACTAGATTTAATATGTAATAAGGGTAAATTTTAAATTATTAATCTGTCACACTTAGTATATTTTTTTATAAATTCCTTTTAGCGGTAACCAAAAAAAAAAAACAAAAAAACAAAAACCTTTTAGTCAGTGCCGAGTTTGAAGCCTTTGGTATTGTTCTTTGAAGCCTTTGGAGAGATAGAAACAATGTGGTATTTGGAAATCGTTCAAAACCTCTGCTGGATATTATTTCTGATGCTGGTTCCTTTCTGAATGAATTCCAGCAAGCGAAAAATAGAATTGAGCACCTTATTCCTTCTGCTGGGAGAAGGATCTTTCATTGGAAACTAGCCCCCACAGGCCGCCTGAAGTTAAATGTGGATGTTGCCTGTTTCCTAGACTTGGGTTTTATTAGTATTGGAGCCATTATTAGTGATGATACATTGATGATTTTGCACTGCTACGAGTAGGCGTGTATGCAGCCTCTTTGATCTTGGCCGCTGAATTGATGGCTCTTACAAAAGGAATATGTTTCGCTATTCATAAACGATTGGCGATTCATGTGGTTGAAAGTGATTCTCAGATGGCCATCGGGGTCGTGAACTCTATTGGTGGCGTTTCCTCAAATGATCTCATTACTAAGTATATTAACTCCCTTTTGAGAGTTTGCGAGGGTGGTTCTTGTCACATTATTCTTAGTTCTGGAAATGAAGCGGTCCATACATTCGCTAAGGATTACATTAATGTTAATGATATTATGTTTTATGCTTTAAAAATTTCTAGTTGTATCGCTCATATTGTAGTAAACGATATTTCTTATTAATGAATTTTCTCGTTTTCCTTCAAAAAAAAGTACTTTTATAATATTATGAAATAAATAACAAATCCAGTATTTTTAATTTCAGAAAACAGTATCTGTAAAATGTTAATTTTAAAACAAAGTTATGATATTAATTACTTAATTATTTAATTGATTATTTATTTAATAATAATTTGATTAAGAAATGGGTGTACGTGTCTAAAGCATGTACTTAAAATTAGTGTGTATATATATATATAAGAATACGCCTATGAAAAGACAATATTATCTATGAATTGAAAAAAGCCATATCTAGCATATTTAGGAGTTATTATAACAATTTCTATACTACTTTCTTTTTCATCTTTTAATTTAACTGCTTGACATATGGACTCTAACAAAATATCTCATATTTTAATAAATCAAACATACAATGATAAAATAAAGTGATCCCCTAACATTTCTCTTGTTCAAAAGAATCGTCACCATTAGTGAATTTTTTTTAATAAGACTATTAAGCTACCTTACCCCTTTTTTTTTTCCTTTTTTTTGTGAAAGTAGACTGTAGTCTATTAGTGAATATTATACTATAGCGAGTATTTATGAGTCATCCTCTTCTATATGTTCTAATTTTGACATGCTTATCCCAATTAAAAAGAAAGGGGCGCCCTATACGTAGGGTCCTGTTTATTCACCGTTGGATGGGAATCTGTATATAAATAGATTCTTTACAGATTCCCGTTATTCTCCACAGATTTCCATCCAACGATAATTAAGGCATGACCCTACGTAGGGACGCCCCTACCGTAGCCATCCCCAAAAGAAATTTATAATTATAAATTAAGGGATGGCTACGGTAGGGGCGTCCCTACGTAGAGTCATGCCCTAATTATCGTTGGATGAGAATCTGTGGGAATAACAGAATCTGTGGAGAATCTTTTTATATACAGATTCCCATCCAACGGTGAATAGACAGAACTCTACGTAGGAGTGCCCCTACTGTAGAGGCGTCCTATAAATTATGATCAAACAAAGTATTAAAAGTGCACACTGGTTTTTAATGTTTCGACAAAAGTGCGTGTTTCATAGGCACACAAAAAACGAGGCTTCTAGCATTGACGTGTAAGTACTTCTAATTAGTTCCTTAATATGTACTTCTATTGATAACCAACGTATATTAAATCCCAATTTTCTCCCTGCAAACAAAGAGAAAATCTCCTTCCATAATCAAAACGACACGTCACACCGACCGCTTTTAAATCCGACGGCGAGGATTAAAAGCCGAGATCTTCATAAATGCAAGTCTCTCGAAACAACAAACAGAGCCTAACAGTTAATTTTGTTAGAGATTCTCACGTCGAAAAGGTGAAAGCGAATCGGGGGGACTCAATCATCCAACCAATAGAGAGTACGTGTCAATGCGCCACGTGGCACCAGATCCGTCACCTTATCACAGATTTATCACTCGTGAGGACCCCACCACTATATATATAAAGGACCCTTCTCCATTCCACCACCAGAAGAAACAGATTCAGCATCAACTCAAATAATTTGGAAAAAAAAAAAAAAAAGTTATTATACAGGAGCGAACAAAAAAAAAAAAGAAAAAAAAGAGCGGAGCTGTGGACTGGGAATTCCGAGTTCTCAGTGAGTGAGCCACTACCGGGTAACTGAGTCAGCGAGTCATGAAAGCCCTAACGAGGCCCCCGAGTTGCAGGGTCGGCGTCGAGTTGTACAGGGAGAGAGGTGGTTCGTCGACTTTGATGGAGAGCTGCTTTCTTACGAGGAGTCGGGTTAAAGTTTCGGGTTTCGGGTTCTTGAATTCGGTTCATGGTGTACAGACCAACAAGCCCGTTTACCCACTTTCTTGTATCTCACCACCCAAAACCCAGGTCTTAATTCTTTTCTTTCAATTTTTAACATTTCTTTGTTAGAGTAATTTCGTTTTTATTTTTTTTGGCAGCGTCCAAAAAATGTTTGGAATATTGTTTGGATTGGTTTTTACTTTTAAATTTGTAGAATTTATGAATTTTTATCTTTTTTAGTTATATATTTTCTATGATTAGATCATCATCATTAGAAGCTTCATTTTCATTTTCAGCTTTTTTTTTTTTTTTTTGGGTGTGTCAGTGACAGTTAGAAAATCCCATGCCATGATGTTATACCTTTGACCGTTCTACTATTTTTGTTCTGTCAGTTTAGCCTGTTTTTTACCATATCTATGGAAACTAAATCTTGAATATAGCTTCTTCTTATTTTATTTTTTTGGGTGAATTGAGTGGCACAAAAAAACTGAACCAGTCTGATGACCTTTTATGCTTTTTATGTTCTTTTCAATATATTCTTTTTCCTTTTTAGTTTGAAAATGAAGCAAGGAATACAAGAAACTTTATTGGGTTGCTGAAAAGTGTTATCTTAGCATGTTAAATTCTTAACTTTTTTAGTTTTTTTTAAACCCCATTTTTGAAGCATGTTCTACTTCGTTGTACAAGTAAAACTAGAAACTGAAAAAGAATGTAAGGTTTTCTTTTTCAAGGTTTTGGATCTTTTGGGAAAACTCAGAATGATTATAGAAGATTTTAAACATGTAGTTACCACATTGTAATAAAGTTTCCTTTTTTAATTTATAATGCAAGTATCTTAGGAGCAGATGATATCTTGTTGATACTGACAATCTAGTCTGATTTCAGGTGGACTTGGAGACAGAGAATGTTGAAACTGAGGACACATGTGAGTTTAAACTTTAAGTTAGTTATCTGATTCTTTTTCAGTATTTTCAATCTGCAGCTTTCTAGTTCCAACGCCACATCTCTGTTTTTGCAGATCAATCGAAGACGGTTCATGTCAAATTCCAGTTACAGAAAGAATGTTTGTTTGGTGAGCATTTTTTCATAGTGGGAGATGACCCTATATTTGGTTTGTGGGATCCAGAAAGCGCGATACCGTTGAACTGGTCAGATGGGCATGTGTGGGTTGTTGAGCTGGTGAGTTGAAATTCATGAAGAACATTAGATTTAGATATACAAATTATTGTTACAGACAACAGTTAATGTGGTGCTTTTTTTTGCATTTTAATAGGATATGCCTGTTGGAAAATCGATCCCATTTAAGTTCATACTTAAAGACAGCACTGGGGAGATCTTGTGGCAGCCTGGTCCTGATCGAGTTTTTCAGACCTGGGAAACTAAGAATACGATCACCGTTTTTGAAGATTGGGAAAATGCAGAACGTCAGATAATAACTGAGGAAGAACAAGCTGCCATTGGAAATGTTGCTGAGAACTTGACTAATCCACTAGATGAAGTGGTGTTTGATGTGAACAACGAGTCAGTCATTGCTAATAATGATGTGAATCTAGCAGATAAACCATTAGTAGAACCACACAACGAACAAAACATTTTGAATAACAATCCTCAACCAGAGGAGAAGCCCAAAGCTATTGTTGCGGACAATATAAGTTACACAAATGACCTCATAGTGAATTCTAGTCCTGAAGTGCTCGATGAAAAGAGACTTAATACTACTATTTCGAACAACAATGGGACAATAGCAGAGGAAGCTCTAGGAAACAATGGTAGAGCTGCAATAGTCCAGAATCCGGCGACCACGAACATTGATACAAATCTAGTCAACTATGAAGGAGAGCCTGTCCTGGTTCCTGGCTTGACTCTGTCACCAGCAGAGCCAACCGAAGAAGCAAAGCAAGATCAGGTTGAGAATACCCTTTCCTTCGATGAATCTATTGAAGCATTTGAAACTAAGGATGACCATAATTTGCCAGAGGTAACTGCTTGATGGGTGTGAAGCTCTTTTTCTTTTATTCTCTTCTTTCAACTAGTTTATCTTAGCTTGAAATAATAGTCCATTATGTTCCCAGAAGCTGCAACTTATCTAAGTCTATGAGATTTGGTGCTGCTTACCGTATATGGTGTCAACTTTTATGTTCTAGAAATCTCTGTCATAAAGAGAATTTCACCTAAGTGATGTTTTGAGTAGAGATCTGTTGTAAGGAAAATTGTCTACTGCATTTTCATTATCATGAACTTCAGGAGGAGGGTCTAACCAAAATGCAACTTGGATATCCTTATACGAATATATCCTTTCATATCGCTCTTTGTTGAATGGAAAACACAAGCACTAAGCAATTCAAACGAAATATCCGATTGAGTTTTCTTCGTTTCACATGAAACTAGACTGCCTTAATATATAACTTCAACACATGCTACCAAACGTTGCCTTGAGCATTTCTTTTTCCTTTTTCTTTTCTGCTGGCAGTCCTT
Organism: Trema orientale; assembly: GCA_002914845.1. Taxonomy (NCBI): domain Eukaryota; kingdom Viridiplantae; phylum Streptophyta; class Magnoliopsida; order Rosales; family Cannabaceae; genus Trema; species Trema orientale. The sequence goes on from JXTC01000063.1 coordinate 516,050, forward strand.
CAAGCATTTCCATGTAGTCAAATATCTGTTACACATGTACCATGATGTTCTAAAAATGATCATAATTACGATTAATCAGACTCCTTGACCAGAAGTATAAGATGAACTTTGTGATACCTGAAAATCATGACAATAAGAGCTAAAGACTATTCATGCTTAGTCGTTTCTCTGTTTAATGCATCATATGGACTCTTACAATATCGGAATTTATCTTAGTCTTCTTTGTTGTTGGTGCTGCTATTGACATCTCGTTTCTTTTCTGTTGCATGGACTCAAAAACTAATAGATTCAGTTGGATGAGAAGAACAAACCGCACAGTAACCCTTCTGAAATTGGAACAATATCTGAGATTTTTGACGGTGATGAAGAGAAGCTTGAAAATGAGCTGCAACAACGGCCTCTTTTTGCTAAAACAGAAGAAGAATCTGACTCTGAGCTAGAAGACAGTAATGTCCTGAACAATGATCTCCAATGGGGTCGTAAAACCCTGGAGAAGTTTTTGACTAATTTTGGGTTGTTCTAGTGTCTGAAATTTGCTCCAGACTGTGTATGAGCTGATCTTGCTGTCCAAAATTTTCTATTGGCCCAGCAAAGAGGACAGGATATGCATTCTAAATAGTTTCTGTTATGTACATATTACATTAGTGATGTCCCCTCTACCTAATAATGTTGCATATTCTATGAGAGTGCTTAGTAGAGTAGCATCAATGTAATTCTTTTCTGAACACGAGACTGATTGATAAGGCTAATTTTCATTAGTAAAGGCTCTCCAGTTCTTTGGTAGTATTGTGTTTGTGAAGATAGATTGAGATACGTTTACTCCTTGACAATGTAGCAAAGTGATGATCAAGTCAAATATCTTACGCTGTCAATTCTTTTAGCTGTCCTATGCAGAAAATGCAGCTTAAAGAATTAATGACATACTGTGTGACATCCAGAGAAGATTCTAGGAAACAAAGAAAAGAAGAACGGGTCTTCTATTCACTCTTATTTGGAAAGCAAGCATGACTCAAAAACGCTAACGGCAATGTTGACATTAAAATATTGTTGCAATAGTTAAAAACTTCTGAACAAATTACCGCTAGTAACGTTGCTGACTTCTAAAATATGTGAGTCGGAACAAGTTTCTAGAGAGAGAAGCACAAGCATAGAGAGAATTGTTCCAAGAGAGCAAGCAATGTAAAAGTCTAAGGAAAGACATTATCATGTTCATCATGATTGTAAAATGGATCTAGGAAAGACCCTAAACAATTCCCAAGGACTAGAATCTGGATTGATGTTAAACAATAATCATAAATGTGGCGCACTGCGTACGCAACGGAAATTATTTGTAAATGATGGGAAAGAAAGACCGCCTTTTGAGCCTCGATATTATTAGTCATTATTAGTCATTATGAGATTCTCGGGGCTAAGAAACTTGAAGATTGTAACTACGAGGCAGAAGATTCGGTCTTTCTTAACGCTGAAGGTTGAAGCTTACAATATTATTCCATCACTGCCCATTGATCTAAGGATCCGTAATGGTCCTAATGGAGATCCAACAGAATAGGATAGGAAAAGGCATTCTCTTTCACGAGGATTTGATTTCATATCTCTTAATTAATTTAATTTTGACATAACTTAACTAGTAGCACATTTCCTTCACCTCTACCTGTTATATTCTATATTATACACTTTATAATAATAATCACGAGAGTGGTCGAGTCTAATATCCAGAAAGGTATATATGGTAGGTCAATTTAATTTGATAGACATTTGTCAATATATCCAACTATGGGATACTTACCATCGAACAAGTGGCCTAGTGGCAGCCTTGTTATCCTGAGTGCTGGAGGTCATGGATTTGAACTTGTGTAGCTCCTTTGAGAATATTAAATGTGAAGGAGACCCCTGTCAACCCAGTGCCTCTACCTCAGGCCCCAGGGTGCCGTTCTCGCTAGTTGTTCGGTTGGGGTTCAGGTGACTCACTCTAGCGTCTGGTGGTGGCGACCCGCCCGTAGCGTCTTGGGAAACATTCTTAAACAGGGTTGGAGCTCCTTTGGTTTCGTCCAAGGAAGGTAGCCACGCTGGTCGCCACCTCCTCTCCTTTGGACTAATATGATTAACACTTTTACTCTTTGGACTAAATCTGCGATCACTATTTACAGGATTCCAACTAGAGATGGATATGAATAGCTACTTAATTTAGTTAGAAAAGTTTCTGAGGGTTATCTGTGATAAAATCCTAAATTTATCATACAAGAGAGGATTAATTACATAATCCTATAATTTAATCCAACAATAAATAATTCACCAAATTCGTACTTTTAATCTCTAAAAGTAGATTTCTTTTCCTTTTTATTTTTTTATTTTATTTTTTTGGTTATTAGCAAGGGTTTATTTATTTTCTTATTAGAAGAAACTTCATGGAAGCTGCCTTCTGCTACGTAGCATATCCATAAATTGATATCATCCCCTATTTAGACAGTATATAGCATGTTACATCCGATCATAATAACTAATACACTACTAGCTTATTCTAGAAAATCCAATAGCTATCACTGCTATCCTTTCTTTGTTTTTCTTTTAAATGGATTTTTAGTTTGTACTTGCTGAGACTATTAATTTTCAGTACTGAAAATGGCTTCAAACCAATTAGAACCATGGCTGCTGGAAAACGGCAGCATCAAGGTTTTAAGCAAAGAGATGAGGCACGGCAGAATGGCACACAACATGTCGTCCTCCTCTCTTCGCAAAAAATTCGAACTTAAACTCGTCTCTAAGGTCCCTTGCAGCCTCCTTCGCCGCTTCTTGGCGAACCTTCAAGAGGTCATTTTTGGGACCAAGCTTTCACTACTCTTTCCTGCCATTCCTCTAGCCATTGCCGCCGAGTGTTACGGCTTCGGAAGAGTGAGTTTTTTCAATCTTTTTTTTCAATTTTATTCTTATTTTTGGTGTAAGAGTGGCTGATCACTTTGATATATGACGGTTCTAAATATATAATGGGCTTCTTTCAAAACTTCAGGCCCAAATTCCCAAAAATTAAAAAATGTCGAATAGGCAGAGATTTTTGAATTCAGGATTAATTTAGAAAGATATTTACTTTTTTAAAAGTTTTTTAGAAATATATCACTTTTAAAATATATTTAGACAAAAACTATTTTTCTTCAAAATTGATATTTTCAGTCTAAAATTGATATTTTCGATTCTCGAGATAACCAATCGAGTTCCTTAAGTTATAATTTGGTTATCTTAGGTAATTGTTTTTTTAATATAAGTTACCAACGAGTTATTTAAGTATCTCATCAATCAGTTAAAACTGGTATTTTTCTAAATAAATCAGAAATTTTTCAAACATTCTTAAAATCTAGAATTTTTCAATTTTTTCAAAATTTTACCATATAAAATTAAATTTCCTCATACATAATTGACTTCTTTTGAATGATCTTTAGTTTTTGAATAAGAAAAAAAAAAGGATTGATTTTTGGTCTCACAAATTCTATTACAATATGTTACATTTGATTAAGAAATATGAATTTAATGATCGGACGAATTGATTCAGCTTCTGTGGATTCATGATTGATATCTTCTCTTTTTGTTTATTTTTTTTTTTCAAATTTATGTTTCAATCTTATTTGTAATAAACTGAAACGTTTTGGTTTCATCAAATACAGCCCTGGATTTTCGCTTTGAGCTTGCTTGGACTTACTCCACTTGCTGAACGTGTCAGCTTCCTCACTGAGTAAGATTCTTAGTTTTAAGTACTCTCACTTTATTATACCTCTGAATTATCGATTTTCTTTTATCATGGGAAATTATCGATTGTTCAAATTTGTATCATTCTAATATATATTATATATTATCTTAAACAAAAACTGAATTTGTTTTTCTTTCTTTTCTTTGTTCTGAAATTTCAGACAGATTGCCTATTACACAGGTCCAACAGGTAACTATTTTTATTTTAAATTTATTTCTCATTATTTTTTTTCTTTACATTCTAATTGGATCAAATAGGATCCAGAGAAATTAATCTTTGAGCCTACGATCACTATTGACAATTTTAAACAATCACCTTAATTTCTACTAAAATTAATTTTCAAAGAAACATATTTATAGTTTCTCAAACATGTATTCCCGTCCCCAATCACATGAAATACTGTTTGCTGGGAATTATGTCATAATTTCATTATATGCGTTGAGGGAATTTTAGGATAAACTATAAAATTGGACAAGGTGCATGAAAGATACAGCCTTAAAGACAACGTTTTCCCTACTAGAGTAATAACTTAAAATTACATGTGGTTACTTTGAAAACCCGTCCCTAGTATACAATGCCAGGATTCTAATCCTCTCTCTTTTAGTCCGCATACTGAAAGAAAGACGAACCCAATTGAATGTTTAATAGCTAAAACTTCAAATAAAATAACGAAAGGGAAAAAATATTTTTTTCTTTATTTAGAACCTTGACTATACATATATTTATAATAATGGAAGTGATACAAAGAAAAGACGTAAAATTGATATTAAGATACAGTTGTTCTCTTTTTTTATGGTTTAGTTTTTATTCGTTAAATCTCTAACATTAATGATTATTTTATTGTAAATTAGGTAAGGGGGAAGAGGAGGGGGAAGGAAAAGAGAAAAGGAATGACTTTCTTTTTCATGTGTTTACATACCAATTAGTTACACATAAAAAGAAATCATAACCTTTCCAACTTAATATTTGTTATTCCTCTACATTCTTTTTCCATTCATTCCATTACCGATTAGTAAACATGACTTAATTATATTATTTCAAGTAAAGGATATGTCTTATTAAAGGACATGTTTCCTTTCATCACTTTTCGATTTGATTTTATGTAACGTACAAGTATATATAACCTCCATTTATATAACTGCCTAATAGAAATAATTAAAATTTGAAATACAACTAACATAATCAATAATCATAATTATTATGAAAATACAGCAACAAACGGACATTCCAAGAACAAGAATTAATATGTATATGAGTGACTGCATTAAAAAGAACATTTGAATGCATACAATTATGAGTGACCGCATTCTTGTGGATCATATATAAATGACCGTCTCACTCAATTTATTATTATTGTTCCCTGAATTTTTTCTTGGCCGGAAATTAACAATGGAGTACTATAGAATTAATGAGGCATCTTTTATCTGAAACCTACATTTCATGCGTATAATAGATTACAATATTTTTGTCCCTCAATTCGCAATGGTACTGAGTGATATGATTCAATCTTTATGGTATAGGTCACGAAAGGGACATAAAAAATTGTGGCTGAAATCACCTGTTTCAAATTTGAGACATCCAAGTTCTCATATATACTAGATAGGATTTTAGAGTTTTGAATAAACTCTGACCATAATGCATTGTATATTGTTGACTTAGATAAAGAATTAGATACAAAATATCAAGGCCAATACTCTAATTTTAGTAACTCTACGCACCTTGATTGACCCTTGAAAGTGTTAAAAAAATAAAAAATAAATATAAATAAATCTGGCGGGCCGGGATACGGACATTTTCAAAGACTCGCGGAATATGTTGATGTACATTGTTGGTTGAAGAAAAGATCAAAAACAGACGGAAAATTTTGAGCTTATTAATTAATGCCTTTTTTTTTTTTTTCATAGGGCTTGCTGATATATCTCTATCTGATCTCCTGTCACTTGATCAACATGATATGTGGGATATGTGAGGCGGGACCATTTTGATCATTGATTATCTGTATACTATATAGTTTGTCAGATTATACTATTAATTAAGCCATATCCAAAAAAGAAAAGCCTAGAATCCAACTTAAAGAAAAGAAGTGACTAATTATATTCCAATCATTAACAAATTAAAAACGCGAATCCAAAACTGAGAAGAATGTCTTATCGGTCAATTAATTAATTAATTTTGGAAAAACAAAACATTAATTGATTTACATAGATACAATATGATCAACCTTGATAATTTATACATATATATGGGCACCAATTCAGTAGGTATTTTTTTTGTTACGTATCATTTTGACCAATAAAAATTTATCATGCACATTGTTTTATAGTAAAAAATAAGAAAGAGAAATAACATTAATGATGCACATTTTTTCATGCACTTCATTATAGTCATTGGATCACTTTTAGACGATGATCCAACGGCTAAAAAAAAAATACCTACTAGATTGGCAACCTATATATATATATATAAATATATATTGGGCACCAATCCAGTAGGTATTTTTTTTTTTTACTTATACATAGGTATTATTTTGGCTAATAAAAATTTATCATGCGCATTTTTTTGTAATAAAAAGTAAGAGAGAAATAGCATTAATAATGCACGTCTTTTCATGTATCTCATTATAACCGTTGAATCACCATTAGATGATGATCCAACGGCTAAAAAAAATACCTATACATAGGTAAAAAATTAAAAATAACTATTAGATTGGCAACCATATATATTACTTCTTTTTCCAACAAGCTAGCATTTCTTTTTATTTAGTTTTAAATTAATTTATTGGTGATTTTTGCAGTGGGAGGCCTTCTAAACGCGACATGTGGCAATGCAACGGAGATGATTATAGCCATGTTCGCTCTAGCCCAAGGAAAAATAGAGGTGGTGAAGTACTCTCTATTGGGCTCCATTCTCTCAAACCTACTTCTGGTTCTCGGCACCTCTCTATTCTGTGGTGGAATTGCCAACCTCGGTAGTGAACAAAAATATGACAGAGTAAGTTCATTTGCACTATTGTCTAATTATTAAAAATGTCAACATATTTTTACAATATGTACGAATTCATCCATATAATCAAGACTCCAGATTACAATCTATTCAAGAGATAATTATAATCTTAATTACAAGTACTACGTACTTGATTTAATACTACCAGTTACGAGTGTCATAATCGTCCATTTAATTAAACATACGTACTTGATTTAATACTACCAGTTACGAGTGTCATAATCGTCCATTTAATTAAACATACAATTATGTACGGATACTGCCAATCTCAACATGAGAATTCATCATGACCACATTGTGGTTCACATTCATAGATGATGGTGAGGGCAATTGTGACACGCTGAGTTGTTTTGATAACAAATAATCTCTCTCTTTAACATTAATTTTTTTAAAGAATGTAACTCTTTGGATGATACCGAGCTTTATCAAAATCATCATGTAAAACGGTACCATGCATCTTGGGATAAAATGCCCCTTAGTTTGAGAATATATTTGACACATGAATTTGTGACGATCAACCAAAAATAAACCAATATTACTCCTCTAATTAATTTAATTTTGGTGTATTAATAATTACTAAAAGTTGTTAATTACTTGAATTATTAATAACTTGATTAAACAGAGACAAGCGGATGTGAACTCGTTGTTGCTGCTGCTGGCGCTGTTGTGCCACTTACTACCGATGCTCTTCCGCTACGCTGGAGCCTCCGCCGCTGCTCTTAGTACCGCTGACTCAACGCTGCAGCTCTCAAGAGCCAGCAGCATCGTTATGCTCATCGCCTACGTGGCTTACCTCGTCTTCCAGTTGTGGACTCACCGCCAGTTGTTTGAAGCTGAGGAGGTAATAATATATTGACTTCATCTTAACTATATCTATATATCACTTTTGAAAAGAAATAAAAATTAATTTAAAAAAAAAATAATAATAACAAGCCTTGTATACGCAATCAATTAGCCTATGCCTATATTTGTGGTCTACAATAAATGAGATTTTGTAATTTAGTCAAAACAAACGTGAGGCCGCGTGTTTTTAATTTAGTATACTGAGGTTCATACACTTGTTGAGTAGCATTTTTTATTTGAGTGGAAGACACGTTGTTATATGTCTTAATCATGTCCATTTTTAAATAACATTTAATTGTCACGTGATATAGAAAATACTTGCAATTTACAGACGGTACTTATAATTCACATCGCTTTTTTATTTAATTCATATTTAAAATAACTATTGTTAATCAATAATGTGCAATATTGTTGAGGATAATTTCCTCGCGCCAATCAAAAAACGACACGTACGTCATGTTGTAAATGACACATCATGATAACGTCCAAAAAATGACATCATGCTCTACCGACTAGCCAAGGCGACCAAGGGTTAAGGCTAGGAGTTGGTTACGTGTTACTATAAAAGAAGAGCCGAGCAAGACTAAAGGGGAAAACTGCCCAGCCATGATACGACCAAGCTCATTAAGATTAAAAATAGCCTAGGTCAGATTTCATGCCGCGCACTAGTCAGGTACCCTAAGCGAAAGACTGAAGAGGAACCAAGAAATAGCCGACCACCAATATAACGACGTAGCTCTGACTAAGAGGAAAAATAAAGGGCGTGGACTAGAGAGAAGCCGACACCTGGCCCAATCATATACTCATATCTGTACAAGCGGGTAGGTGAGATTCCCCTCTACCTTTTCAAGGACACGTGGATATCAGTCCTAACTTTTGAGGGACCACAAAGCCACTATAAATAGTCCCATAATCACCTGAAAGAGGTAAGCCACCACAAGTCCTCAAAACCCTATTTGTCCCTTTGGCCTTTTCTCTTCTTATCATTCACTCATTTACTACTGGTTAACTATTCCATTGAATACTTTACTGAATGTGTAACTGACTACCTTTCTACTAAGGAGATTTAGCAGGTACCACACCGGTACCACCCATTAATAGTTGGTGAAAAGTCCATCTATGACTTTTTCCCAAGGTTGTATGGATCACACTCAGATCAAATCTGAGTTTTGGCTCTCCTTGAGGAAGAACCACTCAAGGGCGCGTGGCACGCATTGGTTCCCAGACCAAAATCTACACCAACAAATATTGTTCTAGATACATTAATAAGAGTAAATAGTACTAATTAGCAATATAAATACAAAATTAATGTAATTAATTATTAGTAGCTTTTTTTTTTTTTTGGAAAAAATTAGCAGCTATTTACGATTGTGTGAAACTTAGCAGGAGAAGGATGAAAATGACGTATCAGAAGAAGCAGTTGTGATTGGATTCTGGAGTGGGTTTGCATGGCTAATTGGAATGACTGTGGTCATAGCTTTGTTGTCTGAGTATGTCGTGCAAACAATCGAGGTAACTAAAACTACGTCCTTTTCACAATGATATATATATATGGGCACCAATCCAGTAGATATTTTTTTTTTTTACCTATGCATAGGTATCAATTGGGCCAATAAAAAAAAATTGTGTACATTTTTTATATTAAAAAGTAGGAGAGAGAAAAATCATTAATGATGCACGTCTTTTCATGCATCTCATTTTAGCCATTAGATCATTGTTAGATGATGATCCAACGGCTAGAAAAAAAATACCTACACATAGGTAAAAAAAAAAAAACCTATCGGATTGGCAACCTATATATATATATATATATATTGGTGGGTGAGTTTTTAATGGGTATTTTTGTTTTTGCTCTATAAATGGGTAAGTTTGACTAATTTGGAAATAAACCTACAATAACAAATCATCTCATTAATTATATTAATTTCTAATTTTTTTTATTTATTTCCTTTTTGAAAATTTAATTTAAAGTTTAATTTTTTAATTATCTTTAATTTAAAATTATATGTAATTGTATCTTCGATATTTCATAAATTTTTTTTTTTACTATACGAAAAGTAAAATCCAAGGTAGCATAATTTTCATAATATGAATAAGTTGTTTTCTTAAATAATAAAAAATGAATAAAGCAACTACATTAATAGATAATTTGTTTGAAAAAAAAAATTATGCATGAAACAGCTTAAAATTTATACATCTTTTGTTGTTTTTTTTCCCCTAACGAATAAGATAGTTACGAGTGATTTGAGATTATTAAGTATTTTTCACTAGTTTCATTTTCTTATATAAAATAAAAAAATAAAAAAAATTGACCAACTTATCAAGTTATCCATCTTTTTTGTTTTAAATAACTTTCTATATTTATATATGTATTAATTATAATATTTTTTTTAGTTTATTTACTAATATTATTTTAGCCATTAGATTAAAATTTAATGGCCCAAATTAGCGTACCCATTCATGGCGTAAAAATAAAAATTTCCATTGAAACATCACCCATATATTAGTGTATATATATATATTAATTATTGATCTTAATCAATAATATCTTAAAGCGTAATTATTCGTTTTGGCAATAACTCATATAAATTCCTATCTAATTTTTATTATTTATAGGATGCATCGGATTCTTGGGGTTTGTCAGTGAGCTTCCTTAGCATCATCTTGCTCCCAATTGTTGGAAATGCAGCTGAACATGCTGGCGCTATCATATTTGCTTTCAAAAACAAGCTGGTAAGTCAGAATATAAAATTAATTTTTTTCGAAATTCAATTTTTCCAATAATTCTTTTCTTTCTTTTTTTTTTTATTTCTGATCAATAGTTGAAGAGGTTTTCATAAATTTATTTTAATGCAGGATATTACATTGGGCGTTGCTTTGGGTTCCGCAACTCAAGTTGCCATGTTTGTGGTAAGAATAGTATAAAGTTGAATTAATTTATAGTTCATCTTAAAACTTTTTTTATTAGACATAATTATTAGATCCTTCCTTCAAAAAAAAAATAGAAAAAAAATAGAAAAAAAAAAGAAAGAAAGATCGATCCAATTAATTAATAACATTTTTTTTAATGAATGATTATGTAAATTTAGGTTCCATTGTGCGTGGTTGTTGCCTGGATAATGAGAATTAACATGGATCTCAATTTCAATCTCCTTGAAACTAGCTCTCTTGCTCTGGCCATAATCGTCACAGCTTTCACTTTACAGGTAGCTATATTGTTTAATTATTAAATTTACTAAATAATTTCTTTTTGCACAGTCCAAGAGTTCAATCCTCTAATATATATATATATATATTAATAACTAATTTTCTTTATAGGATGGAACTTCTCACTACATGAAAGGGTTTGTTCTCTTGCTATGCTACCTTGTCATTGGAGCCTGCTTTTTTGTATTCAAAACCCCACTTCGTAAGTACTAAAAAGAAAGATATTATGTTTTGAGTGATCTATATAATATCAGTAGTCGACTTACTTACTCTTTAAAAAAAAAGAAAATGACAGACCATGGAAACAACAACAACTTGGAATCACCCAAAGCCACCAAAACACTCTTGGGATGATCGGCTTAAGAGTAAGTCCCCTAATAACTACATTTTATTCCATTATTTTCACATATACTAGTTGAAATTAATTTCACTATGTGAAACTAATAAGCATGTAATTTTGATACATAGGCTGATAGGCAGCTTCGATCGGCCTTAATTTTTGGGGTTGACATTGCTCATTGAGTGAGGAAATAAGCTTCAATGAACTTGATCAATTGGATGCATTTGGAAAATTGTTAATTCTTTCATTTTGATTCGCCTAATTTTGATCGATCGCCTGCCGGAAAGCGCGCAACACTTTTTAGGGTTTTGCTAGTCCACGAGTACTTGTGATGATAGTCATGCTTTCAAATATGGGAGAATTAAGGAGGAAGAATTTTAATGGTGAAGCTTGCAGATAAAGGAACGACAGGCGCTTATAGACACACAACATATCTCATGTGTACATTACATGCGCATCATGATCTCTCAGAGTGTCTTTATTCATATCAGAGTTCTTTGTTTTTTTGTTTTTCTTTTCTTTTGCGTCAGTGTTTTTATTTGTATGCGGCATGTAGATCAACTTTTGCTCTTGTAATAAATGCGACAATATTATAGTAATAATAAAATGAAAATGTTGTGGCTTTGGTTTGCAGTCCAGTTTTGCAATCTATGGTATTTCTATATTATCTATGTGCATACTTCTATTTATTATTTTATGAAAATAGTAATACAATAAGATAATTACGATGTATTTAAGCTATTTAAAAAAAATAAAGGATCTATCGATACGATTAAAACTTATTACAGAAGTTTGGTAAATGTGGAATGTTTGTATGTATTCAGTACACACTTGAAAAAAAACTGGAAATTATAGACAAAAGAAAAAATTAAAGGAATTAAGAGACAGACAAAATATCTATGTGTGTATATATAAATCTTCTTATTTCTAACTCAGATGGACACGAGATTCATATTACGTGGCTAGATATGTTTTCTGGTTAATTTATGTTTTTCAATGGGAAAAAAAAATGTAGACAGTAGATTCTTGCATTATACATATATATATGTATGTATAGATATTATAATGCATAAAGAGTGTATATATATGATTAAATGAAAATTATTTGGGTCACTGTACTTTACAATTCTTTTCAATTTCAAGAAATACAATAGCTGGCTGTAACACTAAATGGACAAAAACAAAAAACCACTAGAAAAGTTCTTACGATAAATTAAACAAGCAATTACTGCAATCTTGTAAAACGACAACAATACTGAGAACGACAATACATAGAAAAAGTACACACAACAATGGAAGACAACAAAATGCATGTAAACGATAAAAATACAGAGACGAGAATGATGCATGAAGACAACGACAAAAAAGACCAACAAACAGAAAAACGACATGCAAACATAAAAGAACAATTGTACTGGAAAACGACATTCGATTCAGCAACAAACTGTATAACAAAACGACGATACAAATAAAAGTGGCAACGATACTCGAAAACCACAATAGGACGAAATAATAAACAATACTATAAAAGGACATGAGTATGAAAACGACTATAATACTTTGAACGGCAATTTACATTAAAGTAACAAAAATTCAAACGATACTAATTATCCAACGACAAGACAAATAGAAATTGACAGTAATACCAGCCAACCTCAAAAACTTCTGCGACAACAGTAGTCATAAACGACGAAAAACTGCAGAATAGACAAAAATTAAAAGGTTAATATTTATTTTCCATTAAAAATAACCTAAATCTCATTTTAGTTCCTGATTTTAAAAATACCTCAAAGTACTTGGCATTTGAGCTATGTTTTTAGCTTATATATCATTTTAGTCCTAAACCTTCAAATGTCATATTTTGCCGCGTGAATTATGTTTTCTTCTTTCTTTTTTTTTTATCAATTATTTTTTGTCTCAAGTTTTGTCATTAATTTCACTTTGAACAACCATGCATGTCATAAACTAAGGATCAAAACTAGGAAAAAAAAAAACCAGCATAAATTAAGATAAAAAAAAGTTATGATTTCATATTTGAAGATTCAGAACCAAGGAGATAAAAATAATATTTAAGAATTAACATGTCCGATTTTTGCACTCTATGAAGGACTACTTTTTACTATTGAGTGCAGATCTCCAATTTTTGCTGTGAAGAATGATTCTATTAATGGCGATAGTAAACTCAACTGGCGGTTTATCATCAAACGATTTAATAGCCAGTAAGATTATATCTTTGTTGAGAGTAAATGAGGGTAACTCTTGCAACTTTATTCCTCTTTTTGGGAATGAAGCTATTCATACGCTTGTCAAGTATTGTGCTAGTATTTCTTCTAGTGTTTGTTAGGGGAAATTATGGGTTGTATTGCTCTTCCTCTAGCAAATGATTAAACTCATTTATATTTAAAAAAAAAAACGATTAACCCATAAATTAACTGTAAAGACAAAATACTGCTAATTATAAAAAATTAATTTTAAAAAAAGTACTGGAAACGACGAAAACAATAAAAAGGAAGATGACAAAATTACTGTAAAACGTCAAATAAAGAAAACGACAGACACAATACTGAAAATATTAAAATAATAATAATAATAAAAATAAACGGTAAAACCAAAATATAGGGAGAATTACTGGAAACGACGGAAAAGAACAATCGACCAAAATACAGGAAAGGAATGCCCACATAAAACGACATACTAGAAGACCTAATATTCAACAATAACAATTTTAGAGAACTGGAATAATAAAACTTAGGACGATAATGAAAAATGATAAACAACACATGAAAACGACATGAAACCGCTAAAATGCAGAAAATACTTGAAATTAGAGAAAGCCAATATCAGTAGCGCGGGAAAAACGACTAAAAATTAAAATAGTGGTGAACGATGGTAAAATTGTACGGCAATAACAAGTAAGAAAAAAACGAGAAAAGAAAAACGACAATAATTACAGGAAACGACAAAAGAAGCTTGTAAACGGTAAAATTACTTGACGGTTAACAAAACGGATAACCGCCATGAAATAAATGTTTGAAAAATTGAAAACGTTTCTCTGATTTGGTTCCCCTTCTTTTTCTCCCGTCCCTGTCCCCTGTTCTGTTTCATCCTCTTTGTTTGGTTCCCGAGAAAATCAAGGGGAAAAAAAAAAAAAAGGAAACAACTTTTCTCGTTTTTTCTTTTATCAAAAATTATAAGAACTCTGTTTTAAAATTATAAACTTGTTCTGTTTCTTCTTTTCCAGTTCCTTCTCTTATTTTCAATTAACCACAATCCCAAAACCAAATTCAATTTCAATCAGTATTGCACCAGTTAATCCACAAGTACTTCCGGACAGATACTCATGTAAGTATTCAATCTTCTATAAAAAATTATAAGAACTCTGTTTTTAAAAATAAAAAATAAAAATCATATGACGACAAGTTTATTTTGTAACCTGTATTAACATTTATAAAATTGCAAAAAAATGGTTTACAAACAACTTAACAAATTTTAATTTTTTTTTTTTTTGAGCTTTATGTTTTTATCTCGTGTGATTGTGGAAATGTGACAGATTTCTGAAAATTACTACTTACTTGTCATTCTTTTTTAGTGAAAATTTCACTTTAGATTTTTTTTTTTTCTAGATATATGTAGTAATTTTTGTTCCATAACCCATCTTTCGATAGTTAAGAAGACAAATGTGTTATAAACAGTTCAAAGAAATTGGTTCTAGCTAGGATAAGTTTTATTTGATCTTAATAAGATTTGTTGCGATTTCTCTTGTTGTTAAACCTGGCTAAGCCTTAAAATTAAAAAATAAAATATAATTTTTCAGGAATTTAAACGAGACGCGCGTGGAACTAATTGATGAAGCACTGCAGTCTGATCTCCTTGCCTTAAGAAAAATATATGGGCTTCTTCAAAGTATTATTGGATATGGTATTCCAAATATTAGCATAGAAAATGTATGTCATTCTTACCTCATCTCTTTATTAAATTTTTTATCTATTTTACTTTGGTATTTCACACTTGTTCGAAATGACCCTACTTCTAGTAGCCTGTTACTTTCCATGCCATATATGGCCACATAATCCTCAAATTTATTGACTACTTCCTAGTACCATGCTACTTCTATAAGGTTGAGTGCACAACTACGACATATATAACAATATTGTTGTCTTCATTCACGTACTGACTTAGAAAAAGAACAAGGATATTATCTTGCTAGAATTTTAAGGTTCTGTGGCTTAGCTAGAATTTATCTTGCTTGAGTGAAGAGTTTTAATTTATATAGATGAGACGGTAATTACTTTCAAGTCAAATACCTGGACCTCAGGAGTATATTTGGCCGAGTTAAATATTTCCCCATCTTTTTTCTGGCACACTGGCAATATCTAGAGTTTTGTTACTTTGGAGGAAAAAAGGGCAAAAAAGAAAGAAGAAAAAAGAAATAAAGTTAATATATATGACTAGCTTCTCATGTTCAATTATTACTTGTGCAATTCCATCATATCTTGATGAAGGCTTGCAAACTATTGGATAGAAAATCACTTCAACTATTCAAGAATCTTCTGGATGATACTAAACTAAGGCTCTTCAAGAGTGCTCATTCTGAGGTAAACTTAATTAAACCATGGACTAGTTTATATATGCCTTTTTTTTTTTAAAGCTAGCTAGTACCATACAGTAAATTTCATATTTCTGATCGCTAGTAATTTTATTGTTTCATTTTATTTTTAACAGATATTTAAAGCATATAATGATCAATCAGATGTCTTTAACACGCAAACCACAAAGTTAAACCCTCCTCAGGAGAATATTCTTTCCGGAAAGGATTCCAATAGCCACAAAAATACTATCCCTAGAGATGACGAGGAAAGATCTATAAAGCCACGAGAAGTAGTTTCCGAGTTCTCTAAACTCAGCTTGTCATCGATGATAGCTGAAAGCCAAAAGAATCAACCGAGTCAGATTATGTGTGATCAACATATCAAGGAGAAGGCCAAAGTCCCAATTAGCAAAGAAAAGGTCGTTGATCAGTCGGCGAAAGGTGGTGAAATAACGAGGGAAAAAATTGATGGTGAAATATCAAAACCAGGTTCAAGAAATAATATGGTCATGAGTTCAGTTGGTTGTTCCCCTTCGTTTGTTTCAATTTCAACTGAGAAAAAGTGTGATATCGTAGCGACGAATTATGACTTTTCGAAGGAAGTAACAAAAGCGATTAAGCAAATAGATTCCCACATTTTGGCTTTGCAACTTTTGAAGACCAGTACTACTCCTGTTAAAAGTAATGAGACTGCTTTGTTTGAGACATTAATGGAGAGCAAGATAAGTGGTCGTGTTGGCAAGTCAACTTGGGGTGTAAATGAATCGTTGAGTCAGCAAACAAGGAAGGTTTATGACAGTGGACAAACGCCAAAAGCGGAAAAGACGAGTGGGTTTTCTGGTGAGAATGTGAAGGCAATGGTGGACAGATTCGAATCGCCGAGACTGAGTCAACCTGCTAGTGAGACCAATCAAAGGGTAAGCTATGTTCATGGCTTAAGGGTGCCTCTGAGTCAGGATGATCAAACGGTTAAGAAAGGGATGACTGGAGACACATCAAGATCTGTGCCTTTCGTGATGTCTCAAGATCATGATCAAAAGCTGAGTCGGAGCATGAATCCTGGGTCAAACGTCAGAAGGGAGAAGAAACCACCGATTCAGGTAATCATGAGACCGACTCTACTGGACCAAACAGATAATCAGAGAAGAAATAAACCCTGGCGAAAGACAGTTCTATCTCCGGCCGAGACCAGCTCAAGCACACATTCTTCATCCTCAACCGGCATAGAAAGTGAAACTGGATCATATTTGGTTCCGAGCTCCACAGACAACAGTGAAAGTGAGCAACAAAGTAGCTCCTACTATGGAAGAACTGGACCTAGTCAGACAAAAACAAATGTATCAAGAAGAAGAGACTCACCAGAGGGGATTGGACGATTGAGGAGGATTAAAAACAAGCTAGGGTTCATCTTCCACCACCAACACCACCATCACCATCATCACCATCACCATAGCAATTGGAAGCTACTGCAAAAGATCTTCCACTCTAAGAAAAAGGGCGAGCATTATAACCATGGAAGAACGGAAGCTGCAGGAAAAAAGCTGTCGAGAAAATCAGTTGTGAAAAGTAATATGAAGCAAGGCAGCCGGGACAATGTCGGACAGTTTCATGCTTTGGTGCAAGGGTTACTGCAGCATGCCGGTGGCCACCGTCTCAAGAAGCCAGAGATAATTAGAGGCGGCCGAAATAAGAAGTTGGTGAAGAAGATTCATTGGTGGCAACGGTTTCAGCGCCATAAGGGAGTGAAGCTGCCTAACAGACGAGGCCGTGTTAAGGTAGGGTTTACCAGTAAAACACCAAAACTAAAGTTGAGATTGTAAAACAAAAACTTATAACCAAGAGCGATCCCTTTATTTATCACCAGTCTGAGATCCACACCATCCACGACTGAGGCGATAGTATTACGAATATCATTTTTCTCACATAAATTGTATGTTTTCAAATACAGTGGATTTTGGATACGAATGCATTTCTGTTGCTATACGGCGTTATCAATAAATAGGCGAGCCCTAAAGGAGGTTGCACTTTTACCGTACGTGAACTGCGTAAAAAGAGACACTCTAGCCTATAATCCTTTCTTTAATCGTCCAAAAAAAAGTGGAACCTTGCATTCAATTGTAATTTTTCAATAACTACGGATGCAACTTACCTGCTCAAGAGAAACGTTATTGAAGCAAAATGAGAAACGTTATTGAAGCAAAATGACTAAGACTGTGATGCATATTTATGTATGTGGAAGACGATAGTACATACAAACTATAGGGTAAATTTCCACCCCAAGTAAGAAGGAACAAGTGGGGGAAAATTAAAACACATCCCACCTTTCCACGACAAAATTACAAGAGATATTAACTTCACCTGTGTGTTAGCAGCTAATTTCGACTGAGCTAGGGCCAAAGTGCTCTCCAACCATATATGCCAAAATCTCGGCCTCAAAAACTTTTTCCTTCCTTTCTTCGTATCTTTCTTCCTTCTTCACTGTTCTACAAAATTTCCAGATACTCATCAAACTTGGTGCCCGTTTTTCTGCTGCCATGAAGTTGCCGAGTCTTGAGAATCTTGCTGAAGTCCCTCCTTTGATCGTTTAGTTGGAACAGATTGCTGCAATCTGGAGATTTAATAGGGAAAAAAAAAATCAGCCCGCCATAAAATTTTTAGCATCAGCGAATATTTAATTGAGCACATACCCATAAATGATACAAGCATAAAAATTAAAATTAAAGTGCATGAAAAGAAAAAAACAAAAGTCATGCAGATATCATCAATAGTCACGAACAGTACAGAGGAGAAATTCAGAAGAAAAATTTAAACAAGAGATTCAACCAATATTTATAAATCTTGCATTTATCCCAGATTTATTCGGGAAACTTGACCCTCAGTAACAACCTCAAGAAACCAATTGTTAGAAAGACATAAAATAAGTAACTCATAAAAAATTGAAAAACATAATATATTCCAGAATCCGATAAAATAATTGATCACTTCAGATTACTAAAAAGCTATAAAGCAACTGTCCTCGCCAGCAATAAACACAAATGATGAAAGAATTCTGCATATTACCTTGGGGAATTGGCACGCTTTTGTACTTGCTGATTTGCTGCTGTGGAAGAAGTACTCCCAAGTTCAACATCAGCCACCTGTAAATGTTTGTCATTAATATGTAGGAACCAACCAGGGCCAATCAAGAGAAAAGATATTTCAGAATATACAAAAATAGGAAAAACATCGTGAATGCATAGATGATACAGCTCTTCTTTATAATCTTTGGGGGGGGGGGAGGAATCCATCTGTGGTTCACAAGCTTGTAATAATTAATCCACTGAACAACTTTGGGCACACAACATACGTAAGGGCATTTGAAAGAAACTGAGTCATAAATGACTCCTTTGAAATAAATAAATTTACTATAGTGATAATCAAAGCAGGGTAAAGTCACACTAATAGGTGCCTCATTTTGGGCTCAGAATAATGATCTTAGAGGAACTAAATTCAGGGTTGAAATAATGACCATCGGGAAAAAGTAAAAAACTTTACCTTTTTTCCCTTATGGACCAACGAAGTTGTATAAACAAATAATAAACAAAAGTGTTGATAAACATAAGCAAAATATCCGTATCAATACTTGGGAATACTTGGATAATGGGTAGAACTAGGGACTGACCACCAATTTCTTACCTTTGAAAAATGAATTAATGGAGCCTGGACATGGCAGCAGTAGCAGACATGGAGTCAGCTCACTCCCCTTATTCAGTGTTTTAGCCATCAAATTGGTCCAATGCAAAATTTGAAAAAGGAGTGGTTTTCAGTACATAACCACTAACCTTTATCTGGAAATGTCTTTGCCCACATACCCTTTATCCAAGCATCACCTATGTTTTTGAGCATAAAAAATCAAATCAACTACTGAAAGCATCATCAAGAATCCCCACCTCAGAAGTGCTTTCTTTGGGCAATTCGCCTTCTCTGAGCGCTTCTGCTGATCCAGGTTTAATAATATCCCATAGAAATCCATTGTCATTTCCAAGAGAAAGCTTATCAAAATCTCGGTCCACAGCAGCTCCAGAGCGAGATGCAATATAAGCTACATATTTTTCTGCAAATCCATGCATAATAGTTATATTCAGCATCTTTTTTGCACATTCTTAATGAATCTATAACTATAAAATGCAATATTCTGTCCATACTCAAAGCCATAAATGTGCATCAGAAAGGAAGCCTTTCCCCCAGACCCTATTAATAACTATTACCCTGGTCCACAAAAGCCCCAACTTAAGCTCAAAAAATTGTTTTCTTTAACGATTGACTGATGAAGACAAATTTCAAGGGGGCTAACCGTGAACAAACAATCCCCGCAACTAACTAAGATCTTTCTTTTATTATAAGAATAAAATTCAAGATGGAGCTATACTAATCAAGCACCGATGAACCCCATTCAACCCATTTCAAGTTAATTAGGGGGGGGGGGAAAAAAAAAGGAACCCGGTAAGCCCCTTCAGATCAGGTGTGTAGCCAAAAAGTGCGCAGAAGAATTCTATGAACACAAGAACTGAGGGAAAAGAGGAAAAAATATCTCAACTAGAGGATATACCAGCCAAGTTATGAAGGGCATTCTCGGCAGCTTGTTGTTGGGCATCCTTTCTTGTCTTGCCCATTCCAACACCTATCTTCTCACCAGTGAACAAAACCTAAACATAAGAGTCAACAGTAAGCATGATAGATTAAAAAAACAACTCAAGGTGGTCCTCAAAATTTACAAGACGGGCAAAATGATAACAAAATAGCATCAAGAAATAGGAGTTCTAAATTATCACCACATATTTCCAAGTTCATTACACCAAAACATGGAAATAACTTGATTTGTTTGACATATAGAGCTAGCTTCAGAACCACTGCCTTTTAAGAAAACACTTGTTGATAATTAATGAATGAAAGTGTTTCAACTCCATGGATAGAAACAAATATTCAGACGAGATGATCAATATTGTCTTATTAGAAGTGACCATAAGTAGTAAAGACTACACAAAATACTGCCTAGAAAGGAAGAATGGGGCAGTAAACTAGTCACTACCGACCTCAATAGAAAACTGCAAATCCTTACTGGTGCTAAGAACAGACTTGAACTCAACCTGCAAAG
Source organism: Trema orientale (assembly GCA_002914845.1). Taxonomy (NCBI): domain Eukaryota; kingdom Viridiplantae; phylum Streptophyta; class Magnoliopsida; order Rosales; family Cannabaceae; genus Trema; species Trema orientale. The sequence continues at coordinate 536,901 of JXTC01000063.1, forward strand.
AAAAGCATAATATAGAAACTATAAAAAATAATAATAATAAAAAAATAAAAATAAAAAATAAAAACTCCGACTGCAGTCACATACCTTTGAGCTGCATCTTCGTGCAATTTCTTGCAGAACTCCAATAGATAAAGGGGATGGTAGCAAGTTAAGCTTTCCACCTTCAGCATGAAAATCTCGATTGTTGGAAGATGCCTGATTTTGCGTTACACCAGTATCTGCAAAAAGCAATAATCAGCTACAAACATAAAACTATTGATGTTCATAAATGTCCTCTGACAAAACATAATGCTTTTCCTTCTAAGTCCAACTTGAGTTCTGCCAATCATCCACTTAGAGCAATTATAATAATCAGTGCATCAAGAAGAAATATTTCAAGAAACAGACTCTTGCAACATAAGTCTATGGGATGTAAAACAATTCTAAAGCAAATCTATCCAAATCTCTCCATTTGTTTGACATAAACTTCCCCAGTAAAAAAGATCAATTCACCTACCCGATAGCTGATTGGCAAGAGGAAGATTTTGCTTTTGTGAATTATGTCCATTGTGCACCTGTAGATAAGCATATTTCAACCAAATAAGTCAATATTAGCTACAAGTAATAGCTTCATAGGGCATCGCTGAAACTAGAAGTCTTTCCAAAATAAAGTACAAGAAAATTCTGAGCAAACCTCTTCAACCTTCACTTCAGATTTTTGTGAGAGTAAACCAGTGGGAGTAGAACCCGAAGTCGTATATGAAGATGAGTTCTGATGAGCTCGTTGCTTGTCGGGTTTTGACGCACCAGAGTCTTGAAGAGGCCCCAAAGGACGATTCTTTAGATGTCCTCTACTGATGTCATCATCTACCAACCAACCTCCCTGTGCCTGTACTGAAGGTGCTGAAAGTTGTGAAGGCAACCTAGATATAAGTGGGGGTTCACCAGAGCTTTGATTCCGTAAGTCTAGACCATACTTCATGGTACCAACTCCTCTCTTTATATCATGATCACGATCCGAAAAGCTGTCTCGTCTAACAGGAGGTCCAAGCAAACCAGGTCCTAATAAAAAGTACAAAGAAATTACAACCTGACATCATACACTCAAAACCAAGATATCATAAACATGTAATGACTCCGTACTCTGAGAAGGCAGAAGTGGTCCCAAAGATGCAGGGTTAATAGCATTCGGAAGAATTGGAACAGTGGACTGAGAGGTTTCAGATCTTATCTCAGCATTGTTTATCATAGAATAAGATGCTGATTCCATAACATGCCTATCATCCTAAAAAGAAAATTCAAATAAATTGTCAATTTGTCACCCTTACACATGCTCAGCAAAAGTAGCAGCTAGTAAAACTTAATCCTTGCAGAAAAACTGACAAATAAAGAAATCTACTATAAGATTATTCTAATTGATTTTGCTAGCATGGGAAAGCAGATCATATACAATAAACTCAACGATGAAAACTTACAGCCTGGCTCAATCGGTGTTCAACTTCGACACCGTTAATTCCTTCATTGATGGGAGGAATTCCATTTGGTACAAAACCAGCATCCTAACATTGATAAAATGTGTAAAAATAAAAGAAATGTGTGAATGCACACATTCACTAATGACTAAACAAATTAAAAAATATATATTTTACCAAGCATGTACCTCTGACATCAAGTAGTTGCTCACATCAGGAGATGGAGGTAAATTCACCACATCATCTTCATAAAACACATCAGAGATTCTTCGTAATAAAATCTCATCAAATTCTCTGGAACACATAGCAATACAGATGCCACATCTTAGAATCTGAGTTATGAAAGAAGCACTAATAAAAAAATATTATCAAGAGAGCTTACTTGAAAAAGCAACCTCTGACATTGCATGCAACATTTCTTGCTACACATAGGACAGGAACGGCATTTGCTGTCTGTTAGAGAAATAGAGAGAAAATTATCAATAGAGGTGACCCAAAAAAAAATAAAAATAGAAAGAACTTAAATTGGAATGGAAGCTTAAAAATACACAATTCAATACCTCTGCCTGAGGAGCATAATAAGGAGTGAATGCTGGAACTACATGAACTCGAGGTTGATCCTTATCTTCCCAAACTTTTAAACGGTCGTCGATTACCATTGCCATTTTTGAGTGACAGATGCCATCTTGGAAGACATTAATCAAGGATTTCCTGGATCCTAACATGGGATAAAGAAAAAAAAAAAAAAGTTAGAATTTGCCCATTGTTTTGTTTGCAGAGAGAGGCCTGAACAAAGTACGTAGAGTGCATCATTATTGGACGTCAATTAATTATGCAAATACTTCAATGAGTTGACTACAAGAAGCAACCTCCATTTTGTACTCTCATCTTTCAATTTCTGATAAATTCTAAAAATCTATAACTGGAAACAACAGAACAATAGCTTTCAACCGAAAAGAACGGCAGATAAATTTAATCTCGTATATCAAACTCCAAGTATTTTAGAATGCAGAAAGATTTCAAGCATGAGGGTAGACTGAATGTCGTTTCTCAAGGCTCCCTAAAAGGAAAACTTGCCTGATTTGACACAAACAATACGATTCAGGAGTTGCTTTAGACCAATAAGATGTGACCCTGGATCAAGAAGTCTCCATATTTCTAAAGCATAATCTCTTTCAGCCATTGTACAAACATAAACTTCAAATCTTTTCCTTCCTTTTGCGGTTAAGTAACTTCTCAAATCTTCCCATGCGGGTCGTAACCGCACAAGCACACTGGTATCACGAATCTGCATTGAGATTAACAACATACAAAACTATGCTCAAACTACTTGGCTCACCTGGATGATACTTGAAATAGATCATATGTTTGAAAAGATATAAACTGAGCAACATTGATGTTGCTAAGCCAAGGGACGAGCAAGCTTCTAATAACCTTGGGACCAGATCTTTAGAGTTCAATTAATTATTCAAAAAAAAAAGTTTAAAACCATGTGGATTCCTACCTAATGGGTGATGCTACTGACTCTTGAAACAAGAAAAACAATAGAAAAAAATTCTCGTAGGAAAAGAAGTAAGAGGAAACAAATACATCTTATCAAATGAGACATGTACTTGATCTGTCTCTAGCTTATGGGGGATGTTTAAATATTGCACCATGTATCCATGTTCGACCCCATTTTTTGGGTCCTAAGAGTGAATATTCCACCAAGTATCCATGTTCGTCCAATTCTATTTAATTTCCATCATTTTAAGGTGTCTGCCCCCCTTCAATCTAACTTAACGCATTGTTGATCCTCTTTTTCTCTCACAAAAAACAAAACATGAATTCCGATATCGAAAGGTAAACAGACAAGTGAATAAATAACCATGTAGATCAATGCAACAAACAAATGGTACCGAGATAGATCTTCTAACCTCGGGATTAATGCGAGTGAGGACAATATTCTTATCTTGTAATCTAATTACAGGCCGAACTTTTCTTTCATGGTTGTAGGATAGCGGAGGAACTTCCTCCATTTGAACCTTAAACATCTTCCCGTTATCCATCACACTATCACTCTCCGCGTATTGCTTCAAGATTAGTCGATCATCCATGTAGCGCTTCAGCTCAGCATTCATTCCGGCTAAGCGCAGAGGATCAACCTCGCGCGCAATCCAGCTCCGTAGAACTTCGATCCTATCCTCGAACGACTTCATCGTGTTCGCAACGATTAGCGTCTCGTCGAGATCAAATACGATCGAGAGGCACCGCATATTCAACATTCCTAGCGAAGCATTATACAAACCTTTCGGAACTGAATAGCACCAAAACCGCGGATACTTCTTCTGCTTACTCAGCATCGCCACCAAGTGAATCTCTTCATCCCCAACCAATACCACCGCCGTCTACAAAGCCAAAAACCAAAAGAAAACAAAGATAACTAACCTAAATTATCCCAAATTCGAGAGATTAAATTTGAATTTTGTTATCAATTTAAATTTGAGGACAGTACTACATTTTCTCGGCATCCAAACAGAAACTAGAAAAATCGGGAAGGAAAAAAAAAAAAAAAAGGCGAAAAGAAGGCGAAGAGAGAGATGGGAACCTTCAATTCGTAGTGGCAGGAGGCGTGAAGATTGATCAAGTGCGGCTGTTCGACGGGAGAAGACGATTCGAGCTTGCAGCAGACTGAGAACGAAGCAATGGTTTGGAGAATCGAGAGAGGAGGGCATCGCTCGCTCTGCGGCGATATCCGGTGGATTCGAATCTCGTTGTTTGGGAACTGGAAATTCGGGTGATCCTTAACCGGAATAACATCCAATTCTCCCAAACACAAGTCCCCATGGTAGACCAAAGATTTAAGCCCTAAACGACTCATTAGGATCCACTTTGACTAGCCGTGAAGACGAGCCAAACAGGATTAAAAAAAAAATGGAGCCAAACAGGAAAATGTCTGTAAAATTCGATGAATTTGGCCAAATTCCCTATTTGGTTTCCCAGCTTCGCTCGCTATTTCTCTTGGCTCCCTCCACTCACACACTTAAGTGCCCCTTTTTTTTTAGTTTTTAGCTCTCTCTCGCTCCCTCACTCTCTCTCTCTCTCTCCTCTCCCTCTATTTGTTTTGCCTACGGTTTCAAACGAGGGTCATAGTTCGCGTATTTATAGGCCCGTGGGCTTCTTACAACGTCAGCCTTTTGTGAAATTACGGAAAGGCCTACTTAGTACGGACCATATTCAGCTATTTTCAAGCTTGTCGCCGAATCACGAGTTGCCAACTGTGGGATACGTCATGCCCTTCGCGGGAAACAGATGACTGAACGTTTAGACCAAGTGGCGTTCTTATAAGCTATCCAATTTGAGAATAGAAACGAAGAGTATTTAGAAAAGAAAAGTAAACGTAACTTACATGGCGGTATTTACTTTCACCAAAAAAAAAAAAATACGTGGCGGTATTTACTTGATTTTTTTTTAATTATTAAATACGAAAAAATATCATAAATTTACCTTATTGTGGGACCCGCTTTTATAACGCACGCCACGTGGACGTCCCAGTGGATAAGGAGCGAAACCGAGGACAGTTAGCTGACACGTGGGCAGAGAAACTATCTGGGAACCACGAATGTGTCACGTGATGACATTTAGGCCCATACTGTCAAAGTGGGACAAGGTAGGGCCCGTCCAGATCTGGGATGGGCTCGGCCCAACCAGACCCCTGTCCTAACAGTTTGGGGGGTCGGGAGCCTTGAGGGTCTTCCGCTAGAAGACCCTCGGGGGCAACGCGCAGTCCAGACCCAGACCAAGCATTTAATGCGATCCTGGGTAGGTGTGCGTATTAATTGTATCTCCCTGGGAGGACGGCGGGACTGTAGACGCCGCTCCATGTCAGGGCTCACGTCGAATCTAGTGACAGGGAACAAACCGTACCAATCTTAGCCGTGATTCCAGGAACGAGCTAAGACACGGGAAAGGAAACCTCGGAATTGGATCCCGATTCCGAGGATATAAATATCGCCCGCACTGGAACAAAAAAAAAGGTAATTTTATGATTCCACTTTCATGATCTATTAGAGCCGATATCTGACTTAAGCATCGGAGAGTCTTTGGTCCATGGGGGGGCCCCGGGGAGGCTAGGTGAGTCTATAACCTGTCAGTCAGAAGCAGCAGAGACACGAAGACAGTTGGGAAAACCGTCCCAACACTTGTTATCATCTATATTTTCAATACCAGTTTGTTTTGGACAATCTCTTTAAATATGATTTTCTTTTTTCTTTTTTCATAGTGTGTATAAGAGATTGCTAAATAGCACCGTATGATGCTCAACACTACATGATATCGCAGTTTGTTAGTGGCAAATTGCCCATAACATTGCTTTATATATAATCTCTCTGGTCTCCTCGGTGAGATAACCAGCTTAGGCTAAACTTGCTTGAGCAGTCTAGAGTAGAGCTGCAAATATAAGTCGGGCCAATGAGCCGAACCAGGCTGGGCCGAGGTAATGAGCCCGTCGGGCCAGTTTTTTTTTAAAAAAGGTTTTTATCGTTTTTGTAAGTATTATTAAAAAAATGATATTTTTACCAAATAGTACTCACCCGACCTGATTTTGGTCCGATTTTGGCCTGGCCCGGTATTTAGCTATCGAACTATAAGGCATGGTCGGGACTCCTTTTTAGACTTCCAAGTCGAGCCGGCTCAGCCTACTATTATTCCCAGGCTGGGTCGGCCTAGCCCGAATTTCCCTTTTGGTTCGAATTGGTCGGGCAGCCCATATTTGCAGCTCTAGCCTAGGGCGAGGCACGAGGTCCCTACTCGAATAGCATGGAGTGAGGCGCGAGGTCCCGTCTCCCAATAAATTTGCCTAGATAACCGTAATAAATCAATATCAAATGTCACCTACTAACAAAGAGACTTGACTTGTTAGATGTACCAATAATAATATTTTAATATAAAAAACCCCAATTCTAGCCTACAATTAGAGAGAATGAAGTATAAAGGGTTAGACACTATTGTATCAAGAACACACAAAGCTAATATATTGACTAGTGGATATAGGATTCATGGTTTGAAGGGCAGAACTACTTTAAAAATTATTTGTTCTTGTGTCTATTTTATGATTTTCATCATTTTCTCAAACCCCTTGTTGAACTAATTTTTGGTGACAACAAGAAACTTTGTGTTTTTAGTTAAACCCAATATTTAGGACATTTTATATGAGTTACTATCGAGAAAAACTTTAAATTATTTAATTTTAGTAAAAAAATATTGAATATCTGACTATATTAAAAAAAATTTCTTTTTTTCGATTTTAGCAAACACAAAAATATTGAGTTTCAATTATATCAAATAAAACTTTTGGATGCCATTTAAGGCTAGTTCAATTGGTCTAAGATTTTTGGAAATATGTGTGAGTGTGTAGGTGGAGAGTATTCGAATCCTAGTTATCCAATCAAATTACATGCGATTAGTATAAAGTGTCATATTACTGTACAAGACTATTCTCGTTGTCAACCATCACAATTGAGACGAAGATGATCAAATAGTTATTTTGGACCCAATTTGACTAGATTTCAAAATCTCAAAGTTTTATACGATATAACAATAAACTGAACGTTTATTTTTTATTTTTTCGCTAGAACTAAAAAAACAAAATAACTCAAGATCTTATTTGATATAACTAGAAACCCAAGAATTTTTTGCTAAAATAAAACTTAATGTTCTTATTTTTTTTAATAATAACCCTTTTTTTTCCCCTGAAGTACGTAGATTATAAATTTATAATCATTTATCATAAAAATGTTTAATAGTGTTGTATTATAAAACTATAGGTGACAATTCGTATTAGCGGGTTATGTTCATATCGTGTCAATGCACATGTATAATAATGCATATACCACATGTTTAATAATTATATCAAAAATGCTGATTCAGATATGACTATAAATCGTTTATTTAAATAAGTCATATTCATGTCAAGTTAACCTAAAACTATTTATAAATCTGTTTGATCTAAATTAAGACTAATTCAACACATTTAACATAAGTTTATGCATGATATACGGCTTATAAATATAAATATGTACCAAAAATAAATAGAAACTAAATAAAATCTCAAACACACATGCCTAATAAGTATAAATTTATGTAATCTGAATAAAAATTAATAGTGCAAACATATATAAAAATGGAATTAAAGCCTAAGTACATTTTAAATAAATTTTAATATGCACAAAACATAAAATAATAAGGTTCAAATAATATAAAAGTCCAAACATATACAGTAAAAACAATATATATACACGCATACGTAAGTTTCATACGGTCATATTTAAAGGAAATCGACATAGATATAGTACTAATTTGGAACAAAATGACTTTTTTAGTAGTCTTTTTTAAATTGATATTTTTAGTAGTGTCACAAATTGTATGATGAGGGATAACATAATTTATGACTATAAAATTATAATTTTTTTGAGACTAATCAATAGTCACAAATTGTGTACACTAAAATAATTTTAGAAAAGTAATTTTTCAAATCACTCTTGAAAAAGTTATTTTAGTCAAAATTACTATTATTTATTTCAATTTTCCCATAATTAAGTTGTAGACAAGATGACCTAAAATTGATTTGTTTCATAAAAGTATTTATAAGAAATGGCATCTTTTTTAAATCAACTTATAAAATGGCCGTCTTTTACACTTATTCAACCAATGGATTTTTCATTTGTTTTGCTGAATGACTGTCTTTTTTTAGTATATCAATTTTATGTATAATATATTGATTTTATATTTGTGTTTAAATTTTGTATATTATATCAATTTTTGTATATTAATATATAGTTTTATGTTAAATATATTACTTTTTAATGTTGATATGTTTTTATAAAATTGATATTTTTCAACATTTTTAATATATTGTGGTCATTATTTAATAGTATTTAAAAAACAGTCATTTGTTAAATATAGACCCAAAATTCGGCTATTCGACTGAAAAACCTTTAATAAATGGGTCATAGAAGGTCAATCACTTTCAGATTGGTAGATCAAGTCGAACCCAACAGCATTTGCCATTTTATTGTGTTAGGCAAATCACAAGATTTTGACCCAGTCATATTTGTTGCAAATCTAAATCCACCAACTATTTACGTAATTTTTATCATATTGTCGTGTGATATAGTCAGCACTTAACATGAAAATTTTGAAGAGGGGTCTAAACTAAAACTCACTTCAACATTTTCTTTTAATTCAAATAAAAAATTTCAAAATATTTTGCTTGTAAAAAAACGATAATAATAATAATCTCAACTTTTTCTTTTAATTCAAATCAAAAATTCCAAAATGTTTTGTTTGTAAGAAAACAATAATAATAATAATCTCAACTTGTTCAGATCATAAAGAATTAATACCGATGCATAAACAAATTTTCAACTAAATTTAATTACTTCATAGGAGGAAAAAGATTTTGGTTTAAGATGACAATTTTTTTTTTAAAAAAAAAAAGTGGGGCTTAAGTAATGACCACCACTTACTACAAATTAAAGAAAAATGGCACACACACACACTACCAAGGTTTGAACCCCTGACCCCCCAAACAGGTTTAAGATGACAATTTAGGTCATGATATGGCAATATAATATGAAATTGAAGAATTTTTTTTAAGGTAATTTTTTTTTAAAAATAAAATAAAAAATTCTAGATTTTGAATTTTTTTGAAAAATTCTAAATTTTAATTAGAAAAATATTACTTTTAAAGGTATTTAGAAAAATATCACTTTTTATTAATTGATAAGATACTTGAAGTAACTAATTAAGTTAATGTAACTTGACCGCTTACCTTACGTAACTAGATTGGTTAACCCAAGTAACCCAACTGGTACCTTGAGTACTATTAAAAAATACTAATTTTGAATAAAAGTGGTATTTTTTAAATATATATTAAAATTGTTATTTTTCTAAAAAAAACTTTTAGAAAGTGATATTTTTTTAAATTAATCTGTGATTTTCAAAAAAATTCAGCCGAATTTTTTGATTTTTGATATTTTGGTTCGAAATTTTGTAAAAAACCTTGTGAAATTAATGGATTTGTGTTATGCACAATTTTGTTCGTACAAAATTCAATGTCAAAACGTATAAACAAGTTGTGTTCAGATTGACGTATCTAATCCAAATTCGATATGATTAATTAAATATGTGAACATAAACTTTTTTTTTTTTGAAATTGTAAACATAAACCTTTTTACAACCTCACTTTAGAAAAAAAATATGTAGAACCAAATTACTTAGTATAAAATAAATATGCAATAATTATATGATTTGTTATAAGTAAATAGGCAAAATTACGAAGAAAAAAAAAAGAAAGTTTAACTTAATTTTTCTTAACATTAGATAATTTATTTATATAAACAAGTTTGCGGCTATTCACAGAGTAGCATTTTTTGAAAGAGTTCTTTTAATGGAAATCTTTTTTTTTTTTTAAAACCTTTTGCAAATATATTTTATTAAGTTACATCTCGATCATTGCTTCAAAAAAATTATATTTCGATCAGTCTCTACCACGATCAACGAAACTGAATATTTTTTTTAAAAAAATGAAAAGAATTTATAACTTAAAAAGTTTATTTAAAAAGATTTGGGTCGTTACCAGATGGAACTTTCAAAGAGTCTACTTGCCCATATTGCTTTTTCAATAAACGTATCGTAATTCGGAAGGGGTCATTTTTAGACATCATTTATGAAGGGCATCTTATTCAAGTTAGAATGAAATTACAAAATAATGACATTTTTTATTTTATTTTTCTTTAGATAGATATCTTATTTAAACTAGTTACGCAGATTAGTCACGTTTTAGTAACTGTGTCCTTTGGGGTGTCATTTTATGGTACAAGTAAATAAACGAATCAATTTCAATTGACATATTTGACAAAATAAATAAAAGGTTTGATAAGAACACGATCAATTAACATAAGGGACCACCTTGCTCCAATTCAAGACCCTATGAACAACCTCACTGCAACAACTTCAATAGCTATAATAAATTATCATCGGAAGACAAGCAAAGACAATCCATCGCAATTAACGAAAATGTACTTGATGAACTGATACTGTGGCCCAATTTGAGATAACTTTTAAAACTCCTATACCAGATTATGGAATAATTTTTGTTCAACTAGTGTTTGATAAACTATCCTTTTGTTAGATTATGTTGTGTTAAAAGTATTTTTTTGGAAGCAAATTATTTAGTAAAAGATTTTAGAAATGATTAGCGCAAAATTCAATCATTTTCACAACTGTTTCGAGAAGCGAAATATTCTAGCTGTTCTATATGAAACAGTTCTAGTGGCTAACGCAACACATTCTTGTTTGGCCAAAAGAGGCCTATTCATATTTTACCTTCTAAGAAGGAATCACAAAGTATGACAACGACTCAAATTCTTATAAACTCAATAATCTGATATCATGCACTATATCTTGATCTTGTTCGGGTCAAAATGACCCAAACGTAAATGACATGGATAAGTCTGATTAGAAAATATTTTTTCTCTTTGGTTCGCACATTTTTTTTTAATCATAATTATCAATTAGTTAATATTCATGCATCAAAAAAGATATTTGACATAAAAAGTACAAATCATTCACTCATGATCTAAAACAAATTATGCTTTCATGATTATAAATTAAAAATAGAATTAAAATAAAGAAGAAACACTTGTTCAAAATAAACATGCTACTAAAATTTCTATTCCAATTTGGAATATAAAGATAATTTTCTAAAGCTAAAGTTCAATTATCAAAAGATAAACAAGCATAACCTATTGTTGCGACGGACACCAATTGCTTGTTCTCTAGGTTAACTTCAAGCTAAATTATCCTCATTTAATAGCACGGTTTCCTATAACTAATTTGAGAATTACAGCTATGATTAGTTGTCCTAGAATTTCTAATCTAGGAAATTGTAACATCTTGATCAAAATAGGTCTCAACAAACCAGAGAATGCCCTATACTTGATTTGGTAAGTTTGAGACAATCTTTTTTCCAGTGTCCTTTCTCTCCACATTTGAAACATTTGCCCTTAGGCTTGCCATCTTTCTTTGTGGAAAGTTTTTTTGGCACAGTTTTCTTCTTTTTCTTATTTTTCTTCATTAGGCCTTTCGGCTTGGGCCTACAAGGGTCTACTTTAGTCTTGTTGATTGATCCCTTATTAGCACTGTTTATCAGTTGGTTTAGGTTATTTACCATAAACTCTTTGAGTTGTTTGAATGGTTCTTGCAAAGATTCAAGAACCAAATGAATTTTTGCATCATCGTCAATTTTAGCTCCTTGACCTTTCGGATCATTCCGATAATTTATCATGTTCAAATCATGATCATGAACTCCTATTCTCTTATTCAAGACGGAAGCAACTACTTCCTTTTCTGAATGAGTACCTTGCGAAAACATCTGCTCGAGACTTCCCATAATCTCAGCAACTGAAGCCATTTTTTGATATTTGGTCTGAAAGACATTGGATATGGAAGCAATAATATAGTTTTTTGCCCTTTCATTAGCATGTTGCCATTTCTCATATGACATCCTCAGATCTTTAGTCGCTCCTTGAGCAGGTTCCTTGGGACATGGTTCGGTGAGGACATGTGTGCAGTTTTCACCATTTAAGACTTTGATGAGATTGTGTTTCCATTCAATATAGTTTTGGCCAGTGAATTTGTTTTCATGATAAAGTGAGTACAAGAGCAACATTTTCTGAAATTACATAAAACATGCATAAATTAAATCAAATAAAACTTACAAATAAATTTAAACAAGCAAATGTAATGATGCAAAAACCAAAATACAAATACATCACATTTATGATTATACTAATCTAGTCTTATATCAACAAGCTATCTGTAGAACATTATATCAAGAAGTTATCTGTAGAACAAGTCATGTCTTCACTAATTACTAGACCTAACAAGAATTGAAATTAACTATTATTGTCCTTATGGGCATAAGATTAAGTAACAGAGCTTCGTACAAGGTAAATGATTAAATCCTAGTTAATTGTAACTGCAATAACTTCAATTTCTAAACTACCCATTAAAGAACACAGTGAAGGGTGAATAAAGGTTTTCCTTATTATATTAGCGATTTAATCAAATATTCATGTATCACATAACACGTAGATTGACACATCCTATTCTATATATGACATGTTAAATGTAACAAATTTTTTAGGCTGAGAGTTAAATATAACATAGATGAAAATATAATAAAGAACCTCAATCGATGACTTTCGTAAAGAAAAATAACGTAACAAGGCTTATTCCAAAATTTTGTTTCTGAAAGTCGTTTTTCTTTCATTTTCCAGAATTTGTCTATGCAATTTCCCAGGATTCTCAATTGTCAGAGAGTCGAATGGCCCAAGGAAAGCTACAGGCCTGCTCTAGATAGGATTTGGTTGTGGCCTATTGGGCACACTTTCCAGCCTAATGGGGCCTTGCGGCCCAACACAACGGTTATCTTTGAAGCTGGACAGACTTGGCCAGGAATAGGATGGGATATATTAGAGCTTAAATCACATTTTTAGGACTAACTTTGACGACGACTTTGTTAGAATTCAGTCAGTTTTATTGTAATCGGTCACATTAACAATTATGTTATAATCTAAAGGCCCGGTCACAATAAAAATGACTAGTCCTTAAATTCAATATGAAAAAACAGTTTTGAAATAGTCCCGAGTCCATCTTTCTAAGCTGGGAACCCAACAAGCAGTGGCTCCGTTAGGCATAATGCCCAACAGCCTCCGGTTGGGCACACCCATAGCACACACTTGCTGACGGGCAGGTCTAGGAAGCACCTATGTGCTGGGCAGTTAGGTCCTCCGAGGCACAGCTCTGTTGGGCCATTGACCCAACTACCACAGGCCATCAAGGCTGCTAAAGCTTTTGTGCTTGGGCCACAAGCTCTACCATGGGCGCTACTCCGCCAGACCTTTGGCCCAGCTACCACAACAAGCTGAGGCAGAGCACCCAAAAGCTCTGGCGTGGGATGCGCCCTACGGCCTCAGGTTTCGAACACCATAAAGATACACTTTCGCTAAACTGACTAGAATTAAAAAAAAAAAAAAAAACTTTTAATACACGTACCTCTAACGTTGAGGCCAAGTAGCTGCTCATATCAGGAGATGAAGGCGAATTGACCACGTCATCTTCATAGAAAACGTCTGTGATTTTTCGTAATAAACTCCCATCAAAATCCCTGGAACACGTACATGGCAATGGTTAGAATCTCGTAATCAGTTATGAGAGAGGCACTAATCAAATATTACCAAAGAGCTCTTACTCGAAAAAGCATTTTCTGACGTGCTCTACGACGTTTTTTGCTATATGGAGGACATGAAGATCATTCGCTGTCTATTAGGAAAATTAAAGACCAAAATATTAATAAAAGAAGACAGGACAAGACAAGACAAGACAAGAACGTTATATGCTAGAATCTCAGCTTAGTTATAATAATAAAGGAAATTCAATACCTCTACCTCAGGAGCATAATATGGAGTGAATGGTGGAACTTCGTGAATTTGAGGCTGATCCTTATCCTCCCAAACGTCTAAACGGTCATCGATCACCATTGCCATCCTTGAGGGGCAAATGCCATCTTGGAAGACATTCATCAAGGATTTCTTGGATCCTAATATGTTAAAAATACATTAATAAAGTTAAAATTAATTTTGCTTTCATTTTAATTTTTGGAATGCATAAATGATGGGATATCGCTAAAAGGAAAAGCTTGCCTGATTTGACACAAACAACACGATCCCGGAGTTGGTTTGAACCAATGAGAAGACCCTGTGGGTCGAGAAGTCTCCACATTTCTAAGGCGTAGTTTCTTTCAGCCATTGTGCAAACAAAAACTTCAAACCTTTTCCGTCCTCCTGTTGTTAAGTAGCTTCTCATAACTTCCCATGCAGGTCGTAACCTCACGAGCACACTCGTATCGCGAATCTGCATTAAGATTAACAAATTACAAAAAAAATTCCTGCTCAATCTAGTCGATTCACTTAGATAGTAGTGTCTAAACGGCATCACCATCATTCAACTCAACAAAAGGGAAATAGTATGTACACAGGTTGATAATCCACAGCACAGGAATCGATGAGTTCAATTTTCAAAAATAAAATAGGATTTTAGGAAATAGTTGTTTCAAATAATTAAATTGAATGCTACTAAATACCCCCCCCCCCCCCCCAAAAAAAAGGAAAAACCTACATTAATTAGAGTATGTAAACCTGAAAAAAGTTTTCTTACCTCAGGAAAAATGCGAGTGAGGACAATATTCTTCTCCTGCAATCTAATCACAGGCCGAACTAATTTAGTTTCATGGTCATCAGACAGCAGAGGAACTTCCTCTGCTTGAACTTTCAACACCTTTCCGTCATCCATCACACTATCACTCTCCGCATACTGCTTCAGGATCAATCGATCGTCCTCGTAGCGCTTGACTTGAGCATTCATCTCCGCCAAGCGCAGCGGATCGGTCTCGCTCGCAGTGCGACCCCGTAGGACCCCAATCTTGTCCTCGAACGACCTCATCGAATTCGCGGCGACCAGCGTCTCGTCGAGATCAAACACAATCGGGAGACACCGCACGTTCAACATCGCTAGCGAAGCATTGTACAAACCTTTCGGGACCGAATAGCACCAAAAGCACGGATACTTCTTCCGCTTACTCCGCATCGCCACCAAGTGAATCTCTCCATCCCCAACTAACACCACCGCCGTCTGCAAATCCAAATTTCAATTAAACCATCACACTTAGTGACTATGTACTGGTAATTTAATTAAGGTCCGGTACTATATTTTCTCGGCAGCCAAACAGAAAATCGAACAACAAAACGAATACATATATATGTGTGTGTGTATAAGAGATGGATGAGAAATCAGAACCTGCAATTTGCGGTAGCAGATGGCATGAAGATTGATCAAGTTGGGCTGTTGGAAGGGAGAAGACGATTCAAGCTTGCAGCAAACGGAGGAAGGAGAAATCGTTTGGAGAATGGAGAGAGGACGGCATCGTTGGCTCCGTGGCGATATCCGGTGGATGCGAATCTCGTTGTTTGGGAACTGGAAATTCTGGTCCTTGACCGGAATAACATCCAGTTCTCCTAAACACGAGTCGTCTCCCTGATAGACCGAAGATTTCACTCCTAAACGACTCATTCAGAAAATCTTCTTGCGGAAATTCCTTGTTCGGTTTCGCAGTCTCGCTTGACTGCGATTTTTTTCTTGCTCCCTACGGCTACGTACACTCACACACAGAGTGCCCCCTTTTCTCTCTCCTCTCGGTCTCTTTTCTTTTGCCTATTGTTTCAAATAAGGTCTTTGTTTGCATATTTATACGCTCGTGTGGGTTATCTGAAATTACGAAAGTACCTACATGGTACGGACCAAAAATCGCCTATTTTTGGTTTTTCAGCGAATCAGTGGATGCCAACTGTAGGGTCGGTCATGCCCTTCGCGGGAAATAGAGGACAAAAGGTTTAGAACACATGGCATTGTACTTTGTAATAAGCCAATTACGGCCACGATTCGGATGCCCAATAAACTTATTTGAAAATTAAATTAAATATGGTTTGGTACCTTTTAAATTAGATAAAGTATTAGATATTTTAATAAATAAAACATCTTTTGATAATTTTTTCATTTATTTTTTTTCTTAATTATAAAATGACTGGGATTTATTTGACCAAATCAATTATTTAATGACTATATGCTCAAATTTTGTGTTACTAAATTGTCTATAAACCTACAATTTTGATGGTATTCTGCTACCCAATAAACCAAAATTTATTATTAAATGTATTTCTATAGTTTTAAATTAAATAAATTACCACATTTTTTTAATGTATAAATACCTGTCAATTTCTCTTTGATTTAATTTTTCAATTAGGATTTATCCTTTTAAAAAATAATAATAATTAGGATTTATTTAACTAAATCAGGTAACTTCCATATATAATTTTAGATTTTTTTTGGTCACAATTTTAGATTTCCAAAACTCAGTAGCCGCTTACTTGTCACTAGTGCCACTAACAAACAGGCTTTCTTAGAAGTGTCAATTGGGCTGGACCGAATAGTGTCGGGTCAGGCCACGCCCCGAGTGCACTATTCGCGGGCCTGCGTAGACCCTGGTCCTTAAGGGCCTTTGGGCTAGGCCCGAATTTAAGGCACATTTTCATAACTGCTCTTTTTATTTATTTATTTTCCCACCGTTATCAAATTTTATATCATTTTTGGAGAAATGTATACTACAAATATTTTATACACAAAATATATGCCATATTCTACATTTTATGAATAAAAATTATACCTAAAAATCGATATATATTTCAAAATATATACCATAAGTATAAATTTACAGTATAAATATAAACCATGGATAAAAGTTTATATCGTGAATGTATACCACACATGTTCAACACGTGAAATATATAAGGCCATATAGAAATATGACCAAAATTTGGGCCCAATTTAAGTAAATGTCCCTTTGTCAAATGTCATAGCAAAATGTCCAGTATATATACTTATATACCAAGTAAAAAACTTTATATACCAAGTATAAAAAAGTATATACCTAGTACATTTTAGCACAGTAACTAAAATTGGTAGATATATTTATCTACTAAGTGTAAAAATATATATACCTGGATATTTAGCTATAAAATTTGAAAAGTGGACATCTACTTAATCAAATTTAAAATATTGGTCATCTACCTAAATTTCTCAAATATATATACCTAAAAAACATGTACTTTTGAAATAAAATAAAAAATAGATATTTTTCAAATATAAGATACGAAACGGGTAGTGGGTATAAATTGCTCTCCAGGGTGTCCTCTTTTTGGCACTGCTAAATAAAGGAGTCAAGCTTGGATTGATATATATATATGTCACCACTAATAGATGGTTGACACGAACACAAGCGATTAACATGAATTTTGGTTCCAAATAGAGCCTAGGGCTTGATCGATCTTAATCCTAACAAGTGCACATGTAATAAGTCATTTTCTTTTTATAATCGAAAATATGTTGCTCTCAATAAATGCTGTCTATATTCAAATTCAATTTTGACCAAAATTAGGCTCAAGGATATATTTTGCTAAAAATCTCAAATCCAGTGGGTTATAGTACTTCAAATCAACTATAAAACCAAGTGATATTTAAGTGAAATTTAGGTCACATCACATGGAATTTGTTAACAAAGATTGAAACTAGCTAGCTAGTTCATTGTCCATTTAAACTTGCAACAAATTCCCCGCAACATGATCCTCTTCAATTAATTTCAAAGCCACATCTAAGCACTCCATCGTGAATTCTCCCCATTTGATGAAGCTAATATAGCTTTCAGACTTTAGATTATCAAGTTCCTTTTGCAGCTCCAGGATGTCACGAGTCACAACTCTTTTGATGTCACGTTCAAACCTTTTGGACTTCAGAAAATCGAGTTCCTCTTCTAGCTTCAAATCGTGATCATCATCTTTCTTGACTTCTTCGATGGCACAGCAATGGCTATTATAAGGTCTTGTTGCGGTTGCCTGAAGACCAAGAAAAGCACGTACCACATGTTTAAGTTTTTCAGATAAAAACTCCACGTTGAAGCCTCTCCTTCGAGCAAAGTTCAGGTAGAAATACCATTCTTTGAGATGATCTTGAGTGAGATCTCTAACCTTTGTTGTGGACATGCTATGTAGGACTTCGCATAAGCAAGAAAAAACGATGCTCTTCATTTCCCGCGTTGATTCTGAGTGGCTACTAATATCTCCGTGTTTACGTAGCATTAGTACCAGAATACGGGACAAGTTCCTAGGTACCGTGTAACGTCCGACAACGACGAATTCCACGTGTTTTTTGTGGTACTTTAATTCTTGTCTTTCAAAGTAATAGTATCCACCAAGCCAATCAATGAGCCTTTCGAAATACTCCCTGGTAAAACGACTGAGTTTTGGTGTGGTAGAAGGGGTAAGATGTGGTCCTCTAGAACTTGCAAGTCTTTGTTTCCAATCGAAAATTGATGCATTCCAACCGAAACAACTTTCAAATACAGCCTTTTCATCTTCAGGTAAGTTATCTACTGTAGCCTTGAATTTCAAGGTGGAGCCACTCTCCACTTTCTTTCCTCTCCGGTCATTAATTTTCACGGTCTCGATGTTCCCATCTCCATGCATTAATGCAGTTATAATCTAATAACAGACAAGATGAAATGGTCATGTATATCAGTTATGCATGATCAGGGTAGAAAGAAGAAAAAGAAATTTTCATAAACCTCCCAATAATTTTTACACTTTTTCAACAAATGATTCTCTTTTTATTTTTTTTCATAATTACAAGTAATACAGAATATATATGTACTTTGCAAATTAATCCTCCTTGATAATGGCCATGGTCAATTTAGGACTAATTATTTGCGCAATTTCAAAATTGTCCTAATTTAAACGGGTCCTGTTGTCTAGAAAAAGATACAGAGAGCAACGTCAATTTGAAATAGATAAAATAGATAGTATGAGAATATTACTAGGTGGATTTCAGGCATTCCAGTCTAATTGAAATTAATAATCTCATCAAGGGAGGATTTCGTGAAATGAAAAACCCAAATACTTTAAAGGGTGTGTGTGTTTTTCTATTGCAAATGGAATAAGGAGGAATGATAAACCAAGACAAAGATCTAGAAACCACACTAAATTAAATCAGAAAGATTCTGGTAAAACTATACGAAGGCCCTAAAATAATGCAGTGTAGTCTATCATCATTCATGGTACTGCATGCGTAAGGAGATAAATGTGATGCAGTGAATATTAGATGGAACTATTTGGTTAATTGTCTACATAAACAGTCCAAGACAATAGTTATAGTGCTTTTAACACATAGCCTAAATAGTTAATAATTGGTACATTTCCTAATCCGTCTAACTAATCCTAGTTATGTGGCGAACTTTGGCAAACGAATATGGAAAAATAGAAATGGATTAACATATGTTACGATCTCTCAGAATATCGTTAGAATACGCACCTGCAGTATCACGACTCAAAATCCAAGACTGTGACTTTTGGTAATTTTGAGTATAAATTAATAAAAATAAGGAATTTTACAAAATTCGAAGAAAACCAAGTACTTGGGTATTTCATTTTAGTCCTTGAATCATTAGAAATTCTATATAAAATGGAACCCATCTTTAATTTAATTTATTAAGAAATATATGCCAATTAAAATTCAATAAAACATAATTACTTTATATGAAAACTTGGTTTGATAAAAACTTTAATATTGATAAAAATGAAGTCTGCAAACCTTAATTCGGAAAGTCTAAAAACTAATTTACAAAGTTAATCAAGATTCTAAGTACTCAAATCTTTAAAAAAATATTCTCCTTGAGAACCAAAGGGTCCCGTTTATATACCAAGTCCTCAAATAGTAGAAAATACGTTCTCATACATAGGAACAACAAACTTAGCTACACAATTGGACACAGAGTAAGAGTGAGACAAAAAAAGATACCAACCCAAGAGGAATAAGACCTCGAGCGTGAGCCAAGTGACTTGCCTAGCCAACGAGGTAACTAACTCGAATGGACCACCTGAAAGGGAGGGAAAAATAGAAGGGGTGAGCTCGAAAGCTCAGTAGATAAACTGTTACCTCATTTTAAAACTTTTTTAGTGATGGAAAGCCCTTGCATGGTTAATTTAATCCAAAATAACTTTACAAATCCATATGTGTATATATTCATAAAAATATCCAAAGTCGATAGTCCATATGCGCATACATATATATATAGATGTACGGAAAACATAATGTCTCAAAACCAATCAGTCCACAAACACATGACACAAATCCACCCATACCCATGAGTTCACCACCTCTCATCAATGGAAACCAGGGTATTGGCACTACGTGTGCCATACAGCCTGCTTGACACCTAGCCCATAACCGGAGGGGACACCCGTGTGTCGCCTACCAAACCTGGAGGGGCAACCGCGTTGCCTTCGCCTTCCAAATGGGGAGGTAATTAGAAGAAATATCCCGTGTGGGTTCACAGATTCTGCACCGTCGGTGAGGCCATAACGCCACACTGTAAAAACCCCATGATGCTAATCTGGGACTCATGTATGATCCTATGACACGTGTATTCTGAACTGATGTGTAAAAGTAGCCATGCAGTAATTTAGGTTCAAATGATGCTCTGGTTTTTAATAAAATGGTTAATTAAATTTTGTAGAAAAATGGGGCAGTATAACGACCCTATTTTAACATATCCAAAAATAACCTGCACTCAGAAAATTCCCAGAGCAATCCAATATATGTAATACAATTTAATTCCACCAGATATTTCTAAAATAGTTCCAAAATCACATTTGTTCTCATATGTTGCAGAAAATGAGTTTTATTCAGAACGATGTAAAAGAGACGTAACTGAATCCTTAGCTCACTAAAATAGTGATACCACGGTATTGGATGCTCAAGATGCCGTTGGACGATCGTTCGGAGGGTCGGGAACCAATTCCACGCCCTCGATCGCTTACTTGGGAAGAACCAATTTCCCAACGGAGCTTCAAAACAATGAGTGGACCTCTCCATTGAATTCCTAATGACCAAAATAGCTAAATTAGACATATAACTTGACCAATTCGGGTCCGGACCGACACCGGACCGGTGACGAATAAAACTAGACAAATCTAAGCCGTTAAATATTGATTTTCGTGCCTGTTACCAAATATAGTCAATATATATATCAAACTTCTCTATTTTCTGAGTATATTCCAAAAATGACAACAAAAACGAAATCTAACGGTCGGATCGAAATCTAAAATTCGAAACTAAAAATACCCTAAAATGGCAACTATCAATCCGGACAAATTGAGATCGTGAAATATATACCAAGAGAAAGCCCACGACGAGAGGGTTCGAATACCACCAGTTTCGCGACTTTTCGTCGCCGGAATCCTCGCTGGCGAGCGATGGAAGCCTCAGCTGAGTTTCGCTCCTCCTCGGCAACGCAGCGGTCCAGCGGCCTCGGAGCTTTGGTAGTCGACTCGGCTGGGCGGCGCGCGTCGTCTGGGCTCGGTGGTGGGGCGCGATGAGGGCCGGCAGTAGCTGGTCCTCTTGCTCCTCCGTTCGGCCGTGCGTCGAGAGAGACGAGAGGGTGAGAGTGAATCGGGGGAGAGGACGAGAGAGAGAGAAACATACGTATATATATAATTTTTTTAAAAAATAATATAAGGTCAAATGATCATTTTACCCATCTAAAAACTGGGTTTTTACATGCAGGCCAAAAGATCAAAGTTGTTTGTGAATCAATGAATCCTTAGAAGGTTGTTAAATTTGCTGCCTGAGCCTTTTCTAAAATCGTTCCACTATAAAACTCTCATTTTCTTTTGTGCTACCTTAGCTTTAACGTTGTAAATATGGTTTGAAATTTTAGATTTTTATCTTGTATCTCAGTAGAAAAGTAACATTAAGAATGTTTTCTAATTCATGTGAGGTTAATATATGGGGTTAATGACACCATTGGTCCCTAACTTATTACCACTTTGGCATATTGGTCCTTAACCTATTTTTTGTGGTATTTAAGTACTAAACATTTTTCTTTTTGGCACAATTGGTCCTTTTAGCATATTCGATTCTGTTAAAATTTATTTGAATGAGAGAAATTTTACAACATTGATCTTGATTTTTCAATTGTTTAACAATTTGGTCCCTAATTTTTATTTTTGTATTCCTATTTCCGATTAACAATATTGCATCTGCCAGTATTTCAGAAAATTAAAATTCAAAGACTGATATAAAACAAATAGTTCATTTAAAAATCAAATTAAAAAAAAGAAAAAAAATTATACTAATAAATCTTAGTTTATGTCAAATTATAGTAAATTTATGACCAAAAAATAATTATCTTACTAATTTTAAAACTAAAAAAATTTCATATATGCGTTTTTTCACTAGTTAAATTTAAGTGAAAATTTACTATATTCATTAAATGTTCATGTAATTATGAATGATTATTCTGAAAAATAAATTAACTATTTGCAGCAAATAAGCCTGAAGTATTTTATAATTTTCCATTAAATGTTCATTTCTTTATGTAATTGTACCTGTCAATCTTTTAGAAAATTAAAATTTAATTTTCTAAAAGATTGGCAGATGCAATATTGTTAATCAGAAATATGAATACAAAAAAATAGGGACCAGATTGTTAAACAATTGAAAAATTAAGATCAATAGTGCAAAATTTCTCTTATTTAAATGAATTTTAACAGATTCTTGGATGGAATATACCATAAGGACCAATAATGCCAAAAAGAGAAACGTTTAGTACTTAAATATCACAAAAAAAAAAAAGTTGAGGACCGATGTGCCAAAATAGTTTTAGGTTGGAGACCAATGATGCCATTAACCCTAATATATGTGCTAGAAAATGGTATTGTCATAAGCTATAAATTAATATATAACAAATGAATTTAAGGAAAGAAAGCTACTTAATTAGAATTACTTAAAAATATTGTAGGCATGGCGTACCTCAGAAATCAAGCAGTGGACGTGGGCAAAGAATTTGCACTCTTGACAGTAATAGACACAAATTCTTGAGTCTCTTTCACTTTCACAAATATCGCAGTAATGTTCGCCTGAATTATCTCCAAGGACTGAATTTACAAGGATAAGGGGGTGTATGTGATATTTGTATGTTATGGTGCAGGGCAAGGGCCCACAGAGCAAGTGAAGATTGAAATCACAGTGAACACAACAAAACATCGAGTACTCTGTGGTGCAAAGTTCAATAGAGGTGGCTGGTAGTTTACAATAGACATCATAAGCATTGCACTCAAGAATTTGAGGTACTTTCTTCACAAAAAATAGGTGGTGCAGGCTATGTCTTTCATACTTTATGAACGGGTTCTCAAAAATGCACTTAATACACAGACTAAGCTCACATGATTTAATGCAACATCGAAAAAGAAATCCATTAGGATTGATCTCTCTTTTACATGTTAAGCAACAAAAGAAGTTCTTGGCATGTAATTTTGTGTGCGAATAGGGTGGTCGGGGATACACCGGGAGGTTTTCATCGAGAGGATAGGTGACTAATTTTGTGTCTGGGGACGTGAGAAATAAAGAGTGGTTTTTGTGCAGAGCATGCTCGAATTTTAATGGCAACTCCGCACATGATTTATGGATGAAACACTTGCATTCTGTGCATGAAAAATAAGCTACACCTGATTCGCAAGGTGAATGGCATGCAAAGCAACATTGGTCAACTCCTTTGCCCCTTGCATCATCGACGACAAGCATCATTGGATGCTGATGGTAGATATGCCTGAAATGGCCAGAGCCTTCGACTGTTATTGATGGCCTAAGCGCACAATCAACATCAATAACAAAACCACATGTTCTGCATTCGAACCGAGAGGCACCAGTTTTGAAAGTAAAATGGCATAAGCTACACGTAAACTCTGCAGATTTTTTACTAACCAATCGGGTAAGGACATTTGGGTGATCATGATGATGAGAATGAAAATAGAATCGATAAACATGTATCGGCAGCAAATAACATTCTATGCACACGTTCCAATTATCGCATTTAGAACAGCTCAAAACGAAAGAACTGGCGTTTCTTTCACAAGATCTGCAAGTCCTCTGTTTCTCATGGTCGACATACAAGTGGAGGTTGTGGCTTGGGTGTGAAGGGTGTGTTGCATTAGTGGATGGGCACTCAGCACACCGTCTGTGAAGGAAATACTTACATCTTTTGCAAGCGTAGGTTGGAGATCCCAGGCAAGGTAATTTACAAGCGAAGCAGGTTTCGAGTTCGGAGAAGATCTCGATGAGTGGCATTGGATGTTGATGACTAAAATGTTGAATGTTTGTTTCGGCTTCACATTCTATTGGCTCCATTAGAGCACAATCAGAATCCATGGCGAAGTCACATATGGAACAGTAAAAGGATTCATCGAAATAACAATAACGGTGACATGAAGCACACCAGTACTTCTCTACCTCAGACGGCCGCCGGACAAGAGGGTGGAGAGGATGGAAGGGGTGATCGATCTTGTCCATGATCATTGAAGACCCTCTTAGTTTCTCAATGTACTATCTACCTATGCCACTCAAATGTTTTAGGTAAAGACTGTTTGATAATTTCTCTCTATGAATATTTAGAAAGAAGAGGGGAAAAAATAAAAAACCAAAAAGCAATATACATATTAATTGAGCTGAGAAACCTGTATGTCTTTATCTCTTTCTCTGTATAATAATATTGTATAAATTTATACAATATTAATATCTCTTTCTCTGTATAATAATATTGTGTAAATTTATACAATATTAGTATATGATATGTTACTGAATCGTAAAATGGAGACCCTGCAATATTCTTTCCTGAGTTTAATTGTATTGCTTTTGAAGTCTAATCATATAAGAATCTTCCATATTTATATTCAATTTAAGGTAAAATATATATCGTTATGACGAT
The DNA here is from genome assembly GCA_002914845.1 of Trema orientale. Lineage (NCBI taxonomy): Eukaryota > Viridiplantae > Streptophyta > Magnoliopsida > Rosales > Cannabaceae > Trema > Trema orientale. Next base: position 561,822 of record JXTC01000063.1, read on the forward strand.
CGGTTTTTCTTATTTGTTTGTTTTTTTTTTTCCACAAAAAATCAAGTAACCAATTTCTAATTATAATTATCTAACTCATTTTCAAAAGGAAAAAAAAATGTAAGGTATGTAACCAACTTCTTCTTGGATAGAACTAGAGAGTTGGCTTCTTTTCTCTGTATCTTTTCCAAAAGAGAGAAAAAAATATAATTATTTTCAGTTTTCCCATGATAAGAAGGAAGGCATAACCTATTTGACCAGTTTTCTTTCTTTAATTAAAGTGTGAATAAGAAACATGCCATTTTCATAATCCTATTTGGACCTTTAGGAAATCAATATATATATATATATATGTATAAAAGAAAATAAACCGTTCAGTCTCTTTTCATAGCTTTAAATATAAAAACCAATAACTATTTCTTTTCATTGGTTTAGACCTCAAATGAACAAACTTTTTCTTTCTTTAAAGTATATTAAACTACGTAGTTGGCTTCTCATTTCTTCTCTCGTTTCCAAAAGAGAGAAAAAAAAAAAAAAAACTATTATTATCAGTCTGCACCTGATAAGAAGGAAGGCATAACCCTGTTTGACTAGTTTTCTTTCTTAATTAAAGTGTGAAATACGTACATGCATGCATGCATGCTATTGTCATAACCCTGTTTAGGCTTTTTTTGGGGGGGGCGGGGGGAGCACATGCTATTTCTAATTTAGTTACCAGAATTTTCGTAGAGTGGTTTTTGCATTAAACTCCTTTGGTTGGCCTTGTCAAAGAATTTAATTTAGATTTCAAATGTTGGGAACTATATTGCGAGAAACATTTCCATATTGCGGGTGAATTTTGTACATTTTGAAACTTTAGGCATGTTATACATTCTTAAACTCTAAAGGGTCACATGTAAAGAATTCCATTACAAAAAATAATTATAGAAATATTTAAAACTTTATTAAATCAACTATATGTTGTGTAGAGCTGGCAACTCAGGCCGGGCCTAATGGGCCAACCTAGCCTGTTCATACGCAGGTCCGAGTTGGGCTTGGGAATTTCGGCCCAGCCCGACTCGACCCTTTAGGATCTATTCTAGGCCCTTGTTATTGTAAAATTCTAGGCACTTGTTAAAAAAAAAAAAAAAAGCTCAGCACGAGTCGGAGTGGGCCAACCAGGCCTGGTCTTGGCCAGCTTTGGAGCCCGATTGGCCAACAGGCCCGGAATGAGGCCGGGCTCTATTTTTTTTGTGGGCCGAACCTACCTGTCCTGCCTTTTTTGACGGCTGACCTGGCTTGTCTATTTTGTCACCTCTAGTACGCCCGCGCTCTATTTTTTTTGTGGGCCGAACCTACTTGTCCTACCTTTTTTGACGGCTGATCTGGCCTGCTCATTTTGCCACCTCTAGTACTGCGTGATTAACGCGGTTCAGTAAAATACCAAATAGTAAACCACAGCATGTGGCAACAACGAGAAAATTGGACCTCTAACCCACATCGTAAAGAAAACTAACTGCACTGCAGTGTTGCAGGTTTGTTGAAGAATTAGTCAAATTAAGTTGCTTTGTCAGTCTTAGTGGTCTGTTTCATTTGTCCTATCCTCTAGCAAAATTTTTGACAAAGAGCTTAGTTTTAGGAGCTCCACGATTGATGGCAGTGGGGATATACAGTGGGTTGTTATTTCCTTATTAACAGATTGTTTCTTGTTTTTAGCCGTTTATGTATTTGCCTATAAAAAGGCCTATTGTTTAAATGGAACAAAACAATTAAGGCGCGTCTACAGTAGGGGCATCTCTACGTAAGGCCCTGTTTATACACCGTTTGATGGGAATCTGTGTATAAACAGATTCCCATCAAACGGTGTATAAACAGGGGCCTTACGTAGGGGCGCCTCTACTATAGCCGCCTCCTATATTACCAAAAAAAAAAAAAAAGAAGCAAAACACTAGTACTTCCTCTTACATTTGTTTTTTTGCTTTTCAGCTTTATTACAGAGTGTATTTTGTCTCTAATCCTTTACTTTGTAACAGGGTTGAGCGGCTTGCACGTCTCAGAAGGGAATTTTGTACGCCCCCTACGTGCTATTTACACTGCTCAATTCCATGTACCATTCAGAAATAAAGTTGTCATTTTCTGTATTAATTTTAACCGTTTCACAACGAGTTCAGGAATTTTTATTATTCATTTATTATTATTACTATTAGGGGAGGGCTACAGTAGGGACGTCCCTACGTAGGGCCCTGTCTATACACCGTTTTATGGGAATCTGTGGAGAATCTGTTTATACACAGATTCCTATCAAACGGTGTATAGACAGGACCCTACGCAGGGATGCCCCTACTGTAGACGCGCCCTTATTATTATTATTATTATTATTTTTACAACAATAGCAATCAAATGATGGGATCTTGAAACGTTAAATTATTGTTATGGAAACGGAAGTTAAAAAAAAAAAAGAAGATTATTACGGAAAGGTTCCTGTTTTGTGCTGAATTTTAAACTTATTTTAAACTTACACAAAGATTGTAATTAGGCGTAAAATGTCCTTAATTTATTGCTCTTACTATCATTATTAAGGACATTAATTCATAACATTACAATTACCAGTCACCCCTTTTGACTTTAGAACAATGTATCTGCCACATGATTATCCAATCCTAGTTCCAAAGCTACACTCAAGCACTTGAAGATAAAATCCCCACATTTCACTAAGTTAATATCGCTTAGAGACCTCAAAGAAGAAGCAAGTTCTTCTTGTAGCCATTGAATGTCATAGGCTATAACATTTTTGATGTCACGCACTGTACAAGACGCCTCAGTTGCTTGAAGGGCGACAAAAGAACGCACGACATCTCTAAGATGGTCAAACATAAACTGAATCTCGAAGCCTCTGTTTTGGGCCCATTTGAGGTAGAAATACCATTCCTTGAGATGATCTATGGTGACATCTCTAATTCTGGTTCTACGCATGCTGTCTAGGACTCGGCATAAGAAGCAGAAGGTGATGCTCTTCATTTCTAGTGTCGATGGGGAATTGGTACTAACATCTCCGCGTCTACGAAGAAAAAGTTGTAGAATGCGGGCGAAGGTCTTATGTACCATGTAACCTTCAACAACGTCAATTTTCTCATCTAAGGAGAATTTTTTATCTAATTCCAGGCTCTCTTAGTAACAAAATCCATAAAGCCAATCAATCAACTTTTCAAAATACTCGGTGTTAAAGCGAGAGAGTATTATTTGGATCCCATATCTAGCTACTTCTTGCTTCTCAACAAAAGGAACCAATCCGTAATTAACCGATCTCGATCTTTCTAGATTTAATAATCTATCCGGCAAATTAAATTCACACTGCAACATATTTGCTTCATTTTCAGGTAACTTACGTAATATATCATCCAATCTCAAGGTGGAGCTGTGCCTATTATTATGAATTTTCACGGTCTTTAGCTCCACGTTCCTTAGGTCTCCCTTTAATACAGTTATAACCTGACGATAAAGCGAAATCATATATTAGGAGGAATCATATACAGTGATGGAGGCAAGATTTTTGGTTAGTAAGGCTAAAATTATATTCTATCTAATTTGTGGGGTTGTTATATATTTTTTATATATTTTAGTGGGGGCTTTTTGTATAATTTAAGCTAAATAATTATAAATATAGGTAAATAATTGGACATTTCTAAAGGAAAAAGAAAATTGAGTGGGGACTCAAGCTCTCACTACCTTAAACGTGCCTCTGTCCTTGACCATATATATATTATTATAAATTAACGAACGATAATAAACAAATAAAAAGAGAAATAAAAGCACACAGATTTAAATGGAAAATTCTAGATGAGAAAAACTACTGACAGAGGAGAATAAAATATCATTATGTCGAAAATAGAGTACAGAAGATAAGATTACATGGTCAAAGCCGAAAATATATAATCCTGACAAAAACTTTAAAACATATATATGTTTAAGAATAAAATATGTACAGACAAAACAAGCCCATAAAACAAGTCTATACCAACGGGATCTATAGTGATAGTGGAGGGATTAGGCTCAAAAAAATTCTCTCAATTATAAAATTGCTAAATATATCACACTACGAGCTTTTCAGGTTGGACTAAACAGAATTCGGATCACGAACTCTAACATATACATATATATTTAAAAAATAAAGATTAATCAAATTGAAATTTCGTTAAACTCTTTCTTAAAATGAAAGTTCAGAAAAAAGGTAATATGCTTCTATCCTATACGAAATTTCATTGAATATTAAATAAATAGGGAAATTCGCTAATTGAGAGAAATGTAAGAAGAAAATAAAGTTACAAAAACTATTTTAGCAATGTGATATTTAAGAATAAAAACCAATTAAACTATAATAAAATACAAATATATGTACCAGCTAGTGCCTGATCTCTTTATAAAGAAACTCATCTTGCTCATTCTGATTTGTTTGTGTTTTTTTTCTTTTTGAGAAATTTAGGTGGATGGCTAAAATTTTAAATTTGATTAAGTAGATGTCCATTTTTAAAATTTTATAACTAAATGTCCAGGTATATATATTTTTACACTCGATATCTACCAATTTTAATTACTGTACTGAAATGCACGGGGTATATAATTTTTTATACTTGGTATATAAATTTTTACACTTTGTATATAAGCATATATACCGGACATTTTGCTATAATATTTGACAAAGGAACATTTACTGAAATTGGGCCCAAAATTTGGTCATATTTGTATAAATCCCCTTTTTTTTTGCCAGGTTAGTAAGACTATTATTGTTTCTAATATNATGATTAAAAATATTATGGTCACAATTCACAAAAGCTTATATATATATATATATATATATATAAAAGAAAAAAAAAAGACAGAATTGAGAATTGTTCAAACATAAAATGAACATGGATGTACCTCAGATTTCAGGCAGTGTACATGGGCGAAATATTTGCACTCTTGACAGTAATATCCACAGATGTGTGGATCTCTTTTCCTTTCACAAATATCACAGTAATATTCGTCTAAATCATCTTCCTTATCATCTTTGGAATCAACTTCATCAATGACCGAATCGACAAGAATAAGAGAGTGTATGTGGTACTTGTATTTAATGATGCGTGGCAATGGCCCACAGAGAAAGTGGACATTGAAATCACAGTCTATGCAACGGAACATGGCCGACTCCGTGGAGCAAAGCTCATCGGAAGTAGCCGGTAGTTTGCAATAGCCATCATAGGCTTTGCACTCAAGGTACTTGTCATGAACATTGTCCACCAAACAAAGGAGGTGTTGCTCATGTCCTTCGTACTTTATGTTTGGACTCCGCGAAATGCATCTCCCGCATATCACAAGCTCACATCGTCTCTCCTGACTGAAATGGCCTTCTGTAACAAAAGTGCACTCGAAAAGGATGCCACAATCCTTTTTATAACACACACTGCAAAACAATTTTTCAGTACTCAATTTTGTGTATGGAAGTTGGGTGAGGAGAGAGTGTTTATGAAGAGGATGGGTGACTAGCATTAGGGGCAACAGAGCACATGATTTATGGAGAAAGAACTTGCATTTTGTGCATGAATAAACTAGGCCTGAGCAGGGTGAATCACACGCAGAGCAATATTCATCAACCTCTTCATCTCCATCATCGTTCTCCAGAAATGTGAGACATATCATAGGATGTGGATGGTTGAAATGCCGATAATACTCCTCGCCTTCGAGTATTACTGCAGGTGTCAAAGCGCATTCGACATCGATGACGAAACCACATGCAGTACACTCGTAGCAAAAAACAACGCCACTTTTGAATCTTACGTGACATAATCTACATTGCAAGTCCTCAGGGTGATCCGCGTGCTTGTTAGTACTCAACATGGACAGGGTGAGATTAGGGCGGTATTGATTTAGAAGTTCGGACAGGAATTTATTAAGCCGTTTGGGCACGTATTCCTTAAGAAGTTGGGGCACTCTGGGCGGTACATATTGATCAATAAGTTTAGGCAGTCTACAACAGTCATGAAAAGAATGAAAATTGTATTGATTAAGATACGTGGGTAGTATATAGCAGTCTATGCAAATGCAATGATCATATTCATACAGAAATTTATCTCTCCAAATGAGAAAACAAGCATTATTTCTTCCACAACAACCGCAACTTGCCTGTTTCTCATGGTTGATTAGAAGCCCCGGAATACTGTCATCAGGTGGGGAAAAATCTCTTAGCATCATGTCGTACAATGGGAGCTCACCGCATCGTTTGTGAAGGAAGTAGTTGCACGCAGCGCAAGCGTAGACGGGAGTAGTACTGAGGCACGGAGATTGGCAAGCGAAGCAAACAACTTGGTCATTGGGAGAGATCTTGACGAGCAGCATCGGGTGCTGATGACTGACATGTTGAATATGCGGTTGTCCTTCACATACTTCAATGGGGTCCATAAACACGCATTTAAGGTCCATGGTGAAACGGCACTCAGAGCAATGGTAGTAGTGCTCATTTTCGAAACACTTGTGACAAGAGGCACACCAATACTTTTTCAGAGAAGACTGCCTGATAAGAGGGTGAGCTGGATGAAAAGGGTGGTTGAAATGGGGATGTTGCTCGAACGCTTTAATATAAGAGTTTTCAGAGGAACTCTGCTCATCATATGTTTCCATAATTTCACTCTAGTTAGTTAATCTATTGGAAAGGAATACCCAGGAAGAAAACTACAAAATATTCGCATTGAGCTAGCTAGCACATATCTTTGTATATATATGTTCATGTTCCACCAAGCGTACCTGCAATGTGTGTTCTCTTATTCACCAACGAAACAATTAATAAAATTCAGGTTCTTGGTAAATTAATGCTTTAGCTGTCAAGTTGTGCAATGACTAGACAACCATTTTTTATCTATATGTTTAATATTTGATTAATTGCTTTGAATATAAGAATTCATATGATGCAATGCATCAGATAAACGGAGCTGCATAAAGTGATATGGAAAATATATATATATATATATATGGATCATGTCTCAATGGAGATTTTTGTTTTTGCTCCATTGATGGGTACTTTCATTTGGACCATTAGATTTTAATTTGATGGTTATAATGATATTAGTAATTTTATTAAAAAATAAAAATCTAATTAAATATTTATGACTTAAAAAATTAGTAACCTATATGTGACTTATGAGTTGGAATTTTTTTTTTCCAATCCCTTTTTTATTGTTTTTTCTTTTTTTCATTCTTTTTTTTTATTTTTATTAAAAAATAAATAGAAAAACAAGTAACCGTATATATATCTAGATATTTTTTTTCTAAAGAACTAATTGTATATATATTAATTTTTTCATTAAAAAATGAGTCCTTTTTTATAATTTCAAAACTAACATTATATATCCTCTAAACAAAAACTAATGTTATGTATATATTCTTAAAAAAAAATAACTAACCGTTAATATAAAAATATTAAATACTAATTTTTTATCAAAATTTTTTCTTAAAAAAACATTCTTTCTTTTTTATAATTTCAAAACTAATATTCCCTTTCATTATAAAAAAAAAACTAACGTTACATCTCATATAAAAACAAAATTAACATTATTTATATTCTCAAAAAAATTACTTATTCATGTTAGTAACATAATATGTTCAAATTAAATGAAATTTAAAAAATTAAACTTATAAGTTAAAATCAAAAAAAGAAAAGAAATAAATAAAAAAGAAAAATAATTGAATAAAACATTAATTGATCAAAAATAGATGAAATTACTTGCTATTGTAGGTCATATTTAACTTGATAATTTTACCCATCCATGGAGCAAAAATAAAAATCTCTATTGAAACATATATATATATATATATATATAACCATTATGCTTTATGCTCCGGGTAGGAATAGGAAAGTGTACAGTCTCATTAGGGTCTTTTCTCTTTCCCTGAAGTATGAAATTTATTGTTGGCTTTTTCGTTTTGTTTTTGTTTTCAAATATATATATAAGGTGATTATTTTTAATTGAATAATGCTATGACTATTAATGGTACTATCACCACTTGATGTGTCAGTCTATTACTGGCTAATTATAATTATAATTCATGTGGGTCCATATGAGGTCCAATTTATTAATTAGAATCATCTAATAACAGACAAATACGTCATAGTACCGGATACTACTGGTGCTCATAGCATTGCCCGTTTTAATTTGCTCATGATAGATGAGGGAAGGCACATATAGCCCTATTCAGACCCTTTTTCCTTTGTCTAAAATGTAAAATCTACAGCAAAATTTCAATACATATATATATGGATGATTATCTGCACTCCCCACTAAAACAAAAAAATTGAGCCTAATTTTTTCCTTAATTAATAATTTTCGCCTCGTTGTAGCTGTTGAGCAGGAGAAGGAAAGATTAGTTGGATGCCAGTCCAACTAGTTTTTTTTTTTCCTTAAATGTTTATTATTGCGTTTGTGAAAAAAATAGAGTCAATAAATAAAAGATTCGAAAGACCTTAAGGTGAGGAAAGCATCTGGAAATTAAAGTTTCATATTCCGGGGAAAAAAAAAAAGAAAAACAATTTTGTTTGTCAATACATAAAATTTTGTAAACTAATGTTTTTCAATTAAAGAAGTATATATCAACACCGTTACACCGATGCCGCCATGCTATATTGCCCATACTGCAAAAAAACACCGAATATATACACATATTCCTTTCTTCACCAACGAAACAAGCAGGGATCATGTTCATTGACTTATCATTATCAATTATTACAATATCTAGATTTTAAGTTATATAAACACACCCGTTCACAAAATATTGAATTGCTTTAATTTGACAACACGTGTGTTGCTTTAATTTGACAACACGTATGTCCAATCTTTTCCAAGAAATGAACCAACAAAAGAGTTCTTAAATTTAGAAGATTTAAGGCGATCTTCTTTCTACAATGAATAAGATAATATAGAAAAGTTAAAGGATCCGTTGGCAAACAAGGAGACGGTAAGGATCGAATAAATGATTTTGAACATTTTGACAAAACCTCCATGTTAAGTAAGCATTTCCCAGCTAAGATCCTTATGGATAAAATATATGTAAATTTTGTTATTCTGATCTTTACTTCTTCTTTTTTTCCCTTTTTTCTTTTGGCTACATTTTCCCCAAGTTAAGAAAAGAGGTTAAGGATCAAAGATAGTACTGATTTGGAACTTTTTGATAAAACGTCAATAGAAAGCAACAAGCACACTTTAGAAGCTAAAGGCTCATGATATAGAACAAGTTGAAATGTGGAAACTAGCAGGCCTTCCTGATTTACTCTGTTCTCACTAACAATGTCAAAAGAAGCATTGAGGTGTCCTCTGTACACTCCGGGATCTGTAAATGCCTTCTCATTAACGTTGACTTGACTTGTTTTGAAAGCATCTTTACTACTTGCTCCATGCCTGTCTTTGGTAAGAAACTAGCTACTACCTGGGCAAAAAGGAGTGAGAGTACCTAATTAACAAAGTGTGTCACCTCGTCCTCCGGATATTCAGTTAATTCTGGATATAGCTACAACATCCATAAGCCTAAAAAATCTCGAGTAACCAAAATTAGCAAGAAAGTTCGGAGCCGGTGATCATGTTAAGTTTCTCGTTTTTTGTTATGATAAATGTGTGATACTTTAACTATTTCAAACTTTATACTAGAGTCCTGAAAGGCCAAGGAAAGAGTAGTTTAAGAAACGACAATGTAACAACTCTACCACATGAAAGGAGTTATATTCAATCTAGAAAACAGAATGAATTTATTTTGAAAAATAATCCTGTTTCTCATGGTTGATTAGAAGCCCCGGAATATTGCCATCGGGTGGGGAAAAATCTCTTAGCATCATGTCGTACACTGGGAGCTCACGGCATCGTTTGTGAAGGAAGTAGTTGCACGCAGCGCAAGCGTAGACGGGAGTAGTACTGAGGCACGGAGATTGGCAAGCGAAGCAAACAACTTGGTCATTGGGAGAGATCTTGACGAGCAGCATCGGGTGCTGATGACTGACATGTTGAATATGCGGTTGTCCTTCACACACTTCAATGGGGTCCATAAACACGCATTTAAGGTCCATGGTGAAACGGCACTCAGAGCAATGGTAGTAGTGCTCATTTTCGAAACACTTGTGACAAGAGGCACACCAATACTTTTTCAGAGAAGACTGCCTGATAAGAGGGTGGGCTGGATGAAAAGGGTGGTTGAAATGGGGATGTTGCTCAAACGCTTCAATATAAGAATTTTCAGAGGAACTCCGCTCGTCACATGTATTCATAATTTCACTCTAATTGATAATCTATTTGAAAGGAATATTTAGAGAAGATTAAAACTGCACATTCATTATATTGAGCTAGCTAACACATTTTTGCGTAGAAATGTTCATATTCCACGAAGTGTGTCCTTCCGATGCATATATTGTTCTTTCTTCACCAACGAAACAATTAATAAAAATCAGGATCTCGATAAATTAATGAAGTAGCTGTCAAGTTGTGCAATGACTAAACAACAATATATATCATCTATGTATTTAACATTGATTAATTGCTTAGAATATAAAAATTCATATGCGCCAGTGTCTTCAAAGAAATGGAGCTGCATAAAGTTATATGAAAATAAATTCAATAGCCGCTTTATGCTCTGGGCAGGAGTAGATGAGCGTTACAGTTGCATTCGGACCTTTTCTCTTTCTCTAAAGTATCAAATTTATAATTGTCTTTTTTTTAATTAAAATAAATATTTATATAAAGTGATTATTTTTTTATTTTCCCCTGATATACATATAAACATATATGAAGGAAGGCATATATAGCCCTATTCAGACCCCTTTTACTTTCCTTTGCTTAAAACGTAAAAAATTGAAATTCTAAAAAATAAAACTGTAAAAATACATGGATGGCTCGTCTACCTGCACGCCCCACGGCACAAATTGAGCGTAATTTTTCTTTTATTAATAATTTTCGCCTCCTTGTAGTGGACTAGTGGTTGAGAAGGAGAAGGAAATATCCAAGTAGTTTTTTGTTTTTTTTTTTTTCCCCTTTCTTTTGAGAAAGAAAGAATCTATTATTATAAAAAAGTTACGTCATAACAGATTCTATTAGAAGATAAGATTCACCTAACTAAGTTAGTTCATTATCCAATCCTAAGACAAATTTAACTAAATTATGTGCTGTTTCATTAGCTTCACAATATATATATATATATATATATATAAAATAAAGCACTTCTTCAAGTTTTGTTTTTTATAGAGATTAACTAAATAAAATAGGGGATGGCTACGGTAGGGGCGTCCATATGTAGGGTCATGCTTTAATTATCGTTGGATGAGAATCTGTGGGGAATAACGGGAATCTGTGGAGAATCTATTTATATACAGATTCCCATCCAACGGTGAATAGACAGGGCCTTACGTAGGGGCGCCCCTACTGTAGACGCACCCAATAAAATAAAAGCTTCGAAAATTCCAAGGGTCAGGAAAGAAAGAATCTCGAAATTAAAGTCTCTTATGTACCCACAAAGAAATTCTAATCATTGCCCCAAGCCCTAACTGTGATTACCTTCTTCTGTGAATCTAATTAGTGCCCTATTGGTCAGGGGGTTTAGGAGGCATTTGGTGACATTTTTTCAAAAGAAAAATTACCAACCAATTTTGAAGGAAAAAAATAATAGTTTTTTGTTTTTCAAATGGGATAACTGCAAAAAAAAACCCTGAAGTTTAGGTATTCTACAATTTAAACCCTGAAGTTTGGACTCTGCAAAATAATACCCTGAGATTAAGAATTTCTGAAAATTAATACCTTGGACAGATTTTTTAACCAATTTTAGGAACGAAAAAATAATAATATCCTCCATTAAAACTATATTAATCCATATTATTCATCTTAATTTTGAGGATATTATTGTATTTTATCAGTTAAAAATCAACACATGATATTAATTTTCAGAAATTCGTACTCTCAGGGTTATTTTGCGGAATCCAAACTTCATGGTTTAAATTGCAGAACATTCAAACATGATGGTATTTTTTTTTTACAATTATCCCTTTTCAAATTAAAGAAATATACTACACTTTTGTTTTAAGAAAATTAGTTTCGTTAGGGAAAAAAAGAAAAGAACACCTTTTTTTGTTCGACAATTTTAAATCAAAAAATTTTAAAAAACTTTAAAGATCTAGTCACATCGACCATCACTAATCAAATGTTTTTCACTGAACCATTGCCGTCATGCTACATTGGCCATTGCATATAAACACTGTACATATATACAATATTCCTTCAACAAAACAAGCAGGATCATCTTTAGCGAAAAAACAAAAAAAGAGATACTAAGTTGTATCACTAAATATCAATTACTACAATATCTAGATTTTATTTACATAAACACACTCATTTACAAAATATTGAATTGCTTTAATTTGAGAAGACGTATGCACCAGTCTTCTCTAAGAAATGGAAGCCTTCTGAAATATAGAAGATCTAAGGTTGTCTTCTTTTTACAATGAATAAATAATTCGAAATGTTGAGGACCCCTTAGCAAACAAGGGAACGGTGAGGATTGAATAAGTAATTTCGAACACTTTTGAGAAACCTCGATGATAAGCAAGCATTTCCTAGCTAAGACCTTATGGATAAAATAGAAATGTAACTTAATTATTGTGTTTATCAGATCTTACTTTTTTTTTTTTGGCATCGTAATACTTTTACTTTTTCTTTTTCACCCCAAGCTTAGAATAAAGGTAAAGGATCAAAGATAGTGATTTGGAACCTTTTGATAAACATCATTAGTAAGCAACAAGCACTTAAGAACCTTGTATTACTAAAATAATACAAGGCTAGTAGTTTCATAGATCATACCAAAGTCTAATTATTTTAGGAACATTAATATACTAGTCATAGTTTATTTATATCTCTACAATACAGTCGATAAGGTAATATTTAAACAGAAGACATATATACTGCTAAAACAGGGGTTGAGTGAATGGTTTCTAAATGAAAGGTGAAAAGTCTTTGCGAGGAAGTGTGGAAACCAGCAGAATTCCCTGAATTACTCTGTTCTCACTAACAGTGCGCGAGTACCTTAACAAAGGGTATCACGTTATGTAGGGAGGGAGCCAATAATTTTGTAGTGAGGTTAGAATTATATTTTACCTATTTAATAGGGGCTATTTTAAAATTTTCTACCTTTTAGTGGGGGCTTTGCATATATATATATATATATATATTTAAGTTAAAAAACTACAAATATACATAAATTTCTTAGCCTATTAAAAGAAAATTTAAGATTATTGAGTGGGGGCTTAATGTGAGTGGCTCCGTCCCTCACCTTATCCTTTGGATATTCAGTTAATATTATGGATCTACAACGCCCATAAGCCTAAAAAATCTCTATTAACCAAAATTAACAGAAAAGTTTGGAGCCAGTGATCACGAAAGAAACGTCATTATAATTACCAGCTATCTTTTAAGTGACTCGGTTTTTGTTATGATACATGTGTGACATTTTAACTTTTGCGACGTACCTTATGCTAGGGCCTTGTAAGGCCAAGGAAAGAGTTAAAGAAACGACAATGTAACAACTCTACCACATTACCACATGAGAGGAGTTATATTCAATCTAATGAACAGAATGAACATACCTTGGAAAATATTTTGGTCTGTACAGTATTCAAAGAACTAAACTGTTACACAAATAACATGAACATGAGGCCAAAGAAAAAAAAAAAATGGAGCCCATCTTTCGTGGGAAGAAGAGCACGCAAATCTCCAAACCACCACAGAGCAACGAGAATAAATAAAAATAGACATACTGTTTCCACAAGGGGAGTCTATATGTCGAAAATATGTTTGAGAGCTTCTTTTCAGCTAGTGTCTCCAAATTTAGAATACCCGCTTGATCAATTTATCAAAATGAGCAGGCGAAACATCAACTCGAACGACAGAGTCATAACTTTCAGGAAATATTAGGTAAATTAATAGGTATTTTAAATATATAAAGTATCTTTTGATAGCTTATTCCTAATTTATTTTTTTTCGTTACTAAATTGTCCAAAAAACCTATCGTGGGATTCTACTACCCAATAAACCCATTAAATTACCAATTGCTTAGTGTGCTGAGTGTGTGGGAGGGGCCAGCCAATTTATGTATAAATTAATTTCATAATAATAAAAATATATTATGAAGAACAAGCTCTTCAATAAATTCCGCCTTTTGAAAATCTCAAACCAAATTAAAAAAAAAGAGGAGAACGCAACAATATATAGGAATTTATATATAACTCATAAAATAGAGATTCATAGAAGACTTACAAACTGATGAGTAATGAGAATAATCCACCAATTTTGAAGAATACTTTCGGGCCTTCTATAGTCAAAATCTTGCAAAAGAAAATATCGATAGCCATGGCGATCAGAGACAACCATAAAAGAGAAACACAAATTATTAAAGATAGGAGGATTCATATTTCCGCAGAAGGACTTTAGAAGGAAGTTCGAATTTCGTAATTTATGATATTTAATTTGATAACTAGTTTTATGTTATTGTTTTGGGAAAGTTTATATTTTGAAGTCATTTAATTCAATATATTTAGGTCAAAGTTTACGTAGCTTCTTATTTTGTCATCTTTTATTTTCTTAAGTTGTCTAGGTTTCTATTTTCGTTTGGGATAATCTAGCTTGTAAATATGTAAGTCCCATAATTTATAAGGATGGAATTTTGTTAACCAAAAATTAGAGTATTTGTTCAATGCACATATTAATATGCATAATTACATGTAGTTTTGTGAAACGCCCAAAGATGGTTGGGATGATGACGTTTAGTACACATGTCATTTTGTCATTTGTTATAACCGAAAATATATATATGCTGCTCTCAGGGAGTCATGTCTATTCTTCAATTTTGACCAAATTTAGGCTCAATGATAAAAATTCAAATCCAATGTGTTATATTTCAAATAAACATAAAATCAAATGATATTTAAGTAAAACATAGTTCACATCACGCGGAAGTTGCTAACAAAGATAAAAAAACAGCTAGTCAGTCTCCATTTAAAGTTGCAACAAATTGCCCGCCACATGATCCTCTTCAATTAATTTCAAAGACACATCCAAACACTCCATCGTGAATTCTCCCCAATTGATGAAGCTACTATAGCTTTCAGACTTTAGATCATCAAGTTCCTTTTGCAGCTCCAGGATGTCACGAGTTAAGTCTCTTTTGAATCTGTCAGGTTCAGAACTTCTTTCTGCAGCTGCTTGAAGGCCAAGAAAAGCACGCACCACATCTTTAAGTTTTTCAGATATAAACTCAACGCTGAAGCCTCTCCTTCGGGCAAAGTTTACGTAGAAATACCACTCTTTGAGATCATATTGAGTTATATATGTAACTTTTGTTGTAGACATGCTGTTTAGGACTTCACATAAGAAGGAAAAAGCGATGCTCTTAATTTCCGGCGTTGAGTCTGACTGGCGACTAATATCTCCGTATTTACGTAGCACTAGTACCAGAATGCGGGCCAAGTTCTTCGGTATCGTGTAACCTTCGGCAGTGACAAATTCCATGCGTGATTTGGGATATTCTAGCTCTTGTTTTTTGAGGCAATAGTATCCATTTAGCCAATCAATGAGCCTGTGAAAATCATCTCTGGTAAAACGAGTAAGTTTTGTGGAAGAATGTCGATCAAAATCCGCCATTTCGAAATGAGTTTGGAAGACACCCTTTTCATCTTTAGGTAAGTCATTTACTATGGTGCAGAATTTCAAGGTGGAGCTGCTCACTCTCTTCCTTCTGTGATCATTAATTTCCACGGTTCTGAGTTCCACGTTTCCACCCCTTAATGCTTTTATAATCTGATCGACAAGATGAAATGATCATGTATGTATCAAAGTACAAAGAAGCAAAATAAGTCCACATAAACATCTCAACAAATTGATAAATTTATGTTCTCCAGCAATTACAAGTAATTCGCTACAATAGTTTTTGTTTTTGTTCTTGTTTTTTTTTTAATTTTATTTTTTGCAACTTAATCCTCCTATAAAGAACGGTCAAGGTCAATCTAGGGCTAATTATTTGTTCAATGTCACAATTTTCCCAATTTTGTTGTATGCTTCCTTTAACGTGGTAAATATGGTCTTGAAACTTTGGATTCTTATGTAGTATCTCACTAGAAAATAGCATCAATAAATTTTCTTATTTAATGTGAGGAAAAAATAAGCATGTGCTGGAATAAAATGGTATTGTCATAAGACTAAAAATTGACCTAAAAAAACGAAAGTTAATAAATAAGAAATAGAATAATTATTTAAACATATTGAACATGGCGTACCTCAGATATCAAGCAGTATACGTGGGCTACGAATTTGCACTCTTGGCAGTAATAAACACATATTCTTGAGTCTCTTTGACTTTCACAAACATCACAATAATGTTCATCAGAATTATTTTCGACGACTGAATCAACTAGCATAAGGGGGTGTACATGATACTTGTATTTGATGGTGCAAGGCAAGGGCCCACAGAGCAAGTGAAGATTGAAATCACAATGAACACAACGAAACATGGAGTACTCGGTGGAACAAATTTCAACAGAGGTGGCCGGTAGCTTACAATATCCTTCATAAGCATTGCACTCAAGAATCTGAGGTACCTTCTTCACATAACATAGGCGGTGTTGGCCATGTCCTTCATAATTTATAACTGGGTTCTCAAAAATGCACTTCACACATATCCGAACTCGTTTACATGAATGATCACAACAAAGGAAAAAAAATCCATTCGGATTGATCTTTCCTTGACATGTTGAGCAATGATGGAATATGGGGAGATTTCCAGAGTTGACAGAATTGGTAATTAATTCTGTGTGTCGGGACGCGAGAACTAAGGGGTGGTCTATATGGAGAGCATGGCGGATTTTCAGTGGCAACTCCGCACATGATTTATGGATGAAATACTTGCATTCTGTGCACGAAAAATAAGCTACACCTAATATGCAAGGTGAATGGCATGCGAAGCAACATTCATCAGTACCTCCTCTGTCTCTTGCATCATCAACTACAAGCATCATCGGATGTTGATGGTAGAAATGTCTAAAATGGCTTGGGCCTTCGACCTTTATCGAAGGCCTCATAGCACAATCAACATCAACAGCAAAACCACAGATAGTGCATTCGAATCGAGAAGTACCCTTTTTGAAACTAAGGTGACATAAGTTACACGTGAACTCCGCAGAATTAGTACTGAGTGATCGGTTGAGATTGGGGTGAACATGATGATGAAAATGAAAATAATACTGATTAACATGTTTGGGCAGCAAATAACATTCTATGCACAAGTTCCAATTGCACTCAGAACAACTCAAAATGAAAGAACAAACATTTCTTTTACAAGATTTACAAGTGATCTTTCTCTCATGGTCCACACACAAGTGGAGATGGTGCCTTTTGTGTGAAGGGTGCGTTAGGTTTGCTTGGGGGCACTCAGCGCACCGTTTGTGAAGGAAATACTTACATTTTGTACAAATATAGGTGGGAGAACCGAGGCATGATGATTG
The DNA here is from genome assembly GCA_002914845.1 of Trema orientale. Classification (NCBI taxonomy): domain Eukaryota; kingdom Viridiplantae; phylum Streptophyta; class Magnoliopsida; order Rosales; family Cannabaceae; genus Trema; species Trema orientale. Next base: position 579,325 of record JXTC01000063.1, read on the forward strand.
ACAAGCAAAGCATACTTCGTTTTTGAAGAAACTCTCGATGAGTGGCATTGGATGTTGATGACTAAAATGCTGAATGTTTGGTTCGCCTTTACATTCTATTGGCTTCATCAGAGCACAATTAGAATCCATGGCAAAGTCGCATATGGAGCAATAAAAGGATTCACCACAACAAAAATGTTGGTGATATGAAGCACACCAATAACTTTTCCCAAAAAGCCACTTCCGCCTGAAAAGAGGGTGGAGAGGATGAAAACTGTGATCGATTCTTTCCATGATCATTGAAGAGAATTCCTATCCGTCTCTCTCGATATTGCCTAGGGTAAAAAGTGTTCGATGATTTCTCTCTATCTTCTGTAAATTAGATAGGAGAAAAAAATAAAAAATAAAAAACAAAAGCATCAAGGTGAGTAACCCTCTATGTCTGAATATATATATATACCTATATATAAATATATAAAATGCAAATGTTCTTAACCATAAAATAAAGTCCCGGCAGTATTCTTTTCTTCACAAACGAAAGAATTACTAGCAGATTTTGATTAGATTAATTATGACATCTTATCATAAAACAATCTTCCATATTCATCATACTCAATTTTAGGTATAAAATACAGTTGCTTACGGCGATCAGTTTTTTTTTAATATTTCTTTTTCACAAGATAAAAGTACTAAATTATAAATAAATCCCACTCGGAACCGACTTTACTTTCTTTATAAAACTAGCTACTTGGCTTTTTTTTTTCTTAAAAAAAAAAAAAAAAAAGAAGTAGTTGCCTTTTTTCTTTTCTTTTTTTTCCCTCCTCAAAAGACAAAGAGAATAATTATTTTCATTTTGCCCCTGATAAGAAGGAAGGCATAACCCTGTTTGACCATTTTTCTTTCTTTAATTAAAGTGTGAAATACATGTAAATGCCGTTGTCATATTTTTATGCTTTGTCTCTATAACGACATTATTATTTATGAATTATGTTAATCTTTCTTTATTTGCGTCTAGCATTTTTCCCAAGCTTAGATATTAAGTAAAAGATCAAATGACAAAACGTAATCAAATCCACTTCCAGTAGTAGTGAGTTATATATTCGAATTCTGAACCGTTCGACAAATCGTAAATGGGGAGCTATAGCATCTCGAACTACTCCTACGAGTAAAAGGGATTTTGCGCCTCCTAAATTAAAACTCTCCGGTCATTCTAAATTAAAATAGTTTTCTTAAGCACGTAGAAAATACTTCTCTTTCATTCTAGACATTCTCTCATTCTTATCTTTTTCCTTCCTCGCATTTTCCTTCTTCTTGGTCCTTTTAATTTGGCAGCCAACTTTCCACTATCACAGTAACACGTGGCCACTTTTAAATGGTTAGACAAGGCTCCTTAGCTTGACAATTGGTTCAACTTCCAGTAGCACCTGGTCACTTTTAAATATTAAGACAAGTATCCATCTTAACACTTGGTTCATCCTCCTCTCTATTCATGCCCTTTAAACTTTTTTATTTGTATTCTTTTTAACTTTTTTGATTTTTCGTTATCTATTCATGATTTATTTATTTTTTATTTTATCCAATGTTTATAGATTATCTTACTTTGCCCTTAAGAGTGTTTTTTTTTTTTTTTTTTAAGGGAGCATTTTAAGCTATGTTGTACATTCAGGGGTCAGAGATTAATAGGAAAAGAGGATCGGGATTGAACACCACACCTCATATTTCTCAAAGAGAAGTTTGAGAAGTTTTGGCCATATGGGCTAGCAGTTCGTGGTGCCCTTAAGAGTTGCACAACCCTCAAGTTACAAATCAATAAGTTTAATATAAAACTTCTCAAGTTAGTTTTGTGGATAAAAAAAATGCTATTTTGACAATTTTACCCTTTAAAAGGGCAAAGTCGTATACATTACATGTTCCGGGGAGCACAAATAAAAAAAATCAACTTTAATTATGAAACACAAAAATAATTTCTCTCAAATAAAAATAAGAACAAGCCACAAATTCATATATTAATTCTTTGGCTAAAAAAATCAACCCATTTGTAATATAGATTAAATAATTGATGAATTTATTAGCTCAACTATAACATTTTCATATTTTCCAATCAGCACAGTAAAATAGAGAGAGAAACTTAACACGAGATTAAAAACAAACACAATTTCTAACTAGAATTTTGCGTTTTTTAAATTGAATTTGGTATTTAAGATTTTCTATTGCCCCAAATATTTTGTATGTATCACTTTGCCTTCTAAAAGAGTACATAAAAGTATTAAAATGACATTTTCTATCCACAAACCAACTATAGGGTATTTTGCAGTTAATTTGAAAATGTTGGCTATTTCATATAGTTTTTTATATCACGTGAATACAGGGATAAAGTAGACAATATCTAAATACGTATGGTGTAACGACCTACCTAGTTGTGACTCATTAACCATACATACTTAGTTTTAAAACTCTTATTTTACGAAACTATTAATGTTACTTGACAAAAATAATGAGGTTTTTTTTTTTTTTTTTAAAAAACCAATCTACCATCACTACTATTGATAGACTTATGATAAGTTAAAATAGATAACTTCTTATTTTACTCAATGTCACTTCGCGAATATATCGTGTATGTTATCCCTGTATAGCGAGGTACTCATACTAAAATATAATATTGATACTTATATTGTCTGAAAGGTCTTAAAAGTAGAATTCATGCAATCTAATATTTTTTTTTATAAATACATTTAAAATAAATTTGCGGAAGGCTTTGATGGCGTATCCACACCCATTTCCCACACATCACCACAGTGTCTTCTAGGACGACCCACCAAATAGGTAATAAGTTGCTTATCTTTATTACCTACAATATAAATATTCATACACGGATGAGCTATCGCCCAACAAGTAAAACTGATCAAATAAACAATATCATATAACCAACCAACTGATTATGGAGTCAGACTATGGAGTCAAGTTATGCTAATTTACGTAACTCATGACTTATCATTCTTATTTGGGCCTTGGTGTTTGTAACAATAGAGCCGCAATCTTCAACACGAAACGAGCAAGAATTTCTTTAGTAGCTAATGTCAAATTACTAAATTAGCCCTAGTGTTTAGGACATATAAGGAAATAAAAAAATAAAATGACTGCACTATCCACTACAAGAAATTTGGTCTTTTGCGGCGAAATTTATTAGCGGTAAAATAAAAATTGTCGCTGATACTCATTATCAGCGGCGGAATTTACAAAAATGGTCGCTAATGTTTGTCGCGAAGGTGAAATTATTTAGTAAATTATTAGCGGCGAAAATTATCTATCACTAATAATAAATTTTGTCGCAAATTTTTTATAATGAAAAATTTACTCAAATTTGGGTAAGTACTAATTTTATTAGCGAGGAATTTAGCAAATCGTCGTAGATATTTTAATATTTGCGGCCAAATTCAGAATAAAATTTTGTCACTAATAAATTAGAAAAATCAGTAACCAACTTATTTTTATAATTTTGTCACTAATATGTGGGCTGATTTTCTATGGGTATTGTGCCAAAATTTAAATAAAATCTATGACAAAATTAAAATAAGAATGTTTCACTTAAAATTTTATTTATTTTTTAAAATGCCCCTTTACTTTATGATATATCATAAAAAACCACTTCTTACTGGTATACCCACGATATATTATTTCTGCTCTCTATCATTTCTGCTCTCTCTCTCTCTCCATCTCTCTAAGTAGAAAATGGAGGTCCTGAAGCTCGATGAAGATGGTTGAAGGTCAGCTCCTCTAATGACAACAGTTTTCTCTTTTCATTTCTCCATGTAAGTATAAGAATAACTCTCTTTCTCTCTCTCTATAATTTCTCTGTTTCGCTCGCTCTCTCTCTAGAATTTCTTTCGATGAATTGCTCGTGTAAATGGCAGACTTAGGGTTAGATCTTTCACTTTTCTGCTTGTTTTGAAGGTTTGGGATGTCAATAATTGGAAATTTAGGCATGAATTTGAAGCTCTAGTGATTCAGATGATTTACCTTAATCCCTTTCTGTTTGTTTCATGAAAAAATCTAGAGTTTGAGTACTTACAACACGAGAAATACCAACATCTCTTTGGTCTTGAAAACTAACAGATATTCTTCTTGTTCTATCTTCTTTGTCACCATCTTCAAGTATCCTTGCCAAAGTTTGGTTTCAGTAATTTTTAACATGTGGTGATTTAATATCCTTCATTTTGTGAATCCTAATCCTGATTCCTTACCTCATTTCGGCTCAGATGCCTTGTTGACAGCTTTTCTAGTGGACTAGTCGACCTCAACTTATATATTCACATTGGTTTGCATCTAATTCAAACAATACGTATGGATGCTAATGCTGATGAGTCTTTTACTTTGTTAAATGTTTTAAGTGGAAAACACTATCAGCAGCAGCAGTTTCACAGAATAAGGAATATGTTATATGTGCATTAAAACAAGCATGTACAGATAGCTATATTGATATCCTGCTATTATTCTTTTACTAGTCCTGCAAGTTACTCTATAGACTGAGCTACACAAGCCTAAACTTGGGGCGACTTGTGATATTTTTCTTATATTGTTCTAAACTATTCTGACTATTCATGATTTATCATCTATTTCTTGTATTCGTGCAAGTAAATTTATGATCACTTAGATGCTTTCATAGGAGAATAAATGGATTCTAAGAAACGAAGAGATTTAAGCATGCCTTCTGTTTGTAGTATCTCTGCAACACGTATAGAATTGGTAAGTTTTTTCCCGTAGAAGTATCCCTTTAATTTTGTTATTTGCATCTTCTTTTATGTTATTGAAAATCGTTTGAGTTATGAGCCCAAGAAAATTCTTTTTATACATTACAATTGCTGCTGGACTAGTGTATTCATTATTTTTACCTTCTTTTTTATAAGCTGTTTTGTTGAATGGGGTTGCAGATACTGCCTCTGTGGCAACTATAGACCTTCACCTTGCGGCATTCCTTGCTAAAAAGAAACCAATAGGAGGACCAATGGTACTACTACCACATGAGAAGAAGGAAATAGTTAACAAGATGATGGTGGTTTCTAATATATTTCAATTTTGGTTTGTTTGCTGCAACTAATATTGTTTTTTTTTTATTGTTCTTATGATTCATTTTTTTTATAGCAAAAAATTTATCTTTGACGAGGTAAAACATCCTAAGATTGTGGAATCAATCGATCTTAGTGTGAGTAAACTGTGGACAAACTTTCGTAGCAAACTTCATGCGTACTTTAAAGAGAATGGTGGGAATACGGATCCGGAAGCTATGAAAGCTAAAAGGCACAAGGACATTGAAGATCAATCTGTCTGGGTGTGGCTTTGTGATCACTGGAGTACCAATGAGTTTAAGGTTTGAAAATTTAATTTACTATGCTGTCGTGAATAACTTTTTAGTTAGTATTTCAGCAACAAATACTCCAAATTTTAGCTTTAGTTATTGTTATTTGTAGTGAATCTTTTTTTTTTTTTTTTTTTTGTGTAGTACTCTATTGCCCAATATTATTGTTATTTGTCTATTTGGAAATTTTACTTGATTTAGATAGATACATGTTAAAATGACTCCTCCTTGTAGACCTTTTTTATTTTGAGATATATATATATTTCACTTTCATTAAAATAAAAATTACTGTTAACTTTTTAGTTTCCTATGATTGTAGGAGAAATCTAGGATAAATTCAGAAAACCGTAGCAAGAAACTTTTTCCGAGTCGTCAAGAGTCGAAGAAGATGGTTGCTCACCGCCATTCAAGAGTAACTAACCATTTCTTTTTACTAAGTTATTTGACTTACTTTCATTTGAATTGTGATCATAATTACTTCACATTTTCTTATTGCAGAAAATATTTCCTGGTGCAATTGAGCATTTCCGTAATATGCATTGGACAATGAAACAGGGTTGGACGAATGAGGAGGCTGAAAAACATGAGTAAGATTTTAGGTATTTCTTCATATGGTGTTAAGAGTTCTCCAAGTTTATCGATGTCGTTTGTGAAGTAATTATCAATATTGGATGTATTCCTTATCTTGTAGAGGTTAAGATCTCACAAATAAATTATTATTTTGGGTTTTTTGTCAATTCTAAAAAAGGAAGAGTACAGGTTATCTGAAAAAGTAAACATCTCATGGGTTTTTTAGTTGATTGATGGATATGGTTAATTGTTTTGCTATAATTTCCTTGTCTGAGTTGACAATGAAGTATGCCAATTAAGTATTTTAATTATGCAGAATGAAATGGTGGGGATGCTCTCTGAGTACTCTACTGAAGGTGGGGATTCATCAACTGCGTTGACCGAAGACCAGATCAACGAGCAAGTGCGTGGTACACGATCTGGATACATCAAAGGAATGGGTCGGCTTCCTCGAGGAGATTCCAAAAGGCTGAAATCATCTACTTCCGCTTCTTCAGAGACTTCAGTCCAGGGTCAGTCACAATTGGAGCGAGAGGTTGAGTATTAGAAAAATAGGGTCACCGTACTCACAAAGTTCATCATGTCCAAGTTCCCAGATTTTCCTGCAGAAGAGTCACGTGACCCCCTACATGATGATCATCCTCCTTCCAGTTCTGCGTCAGCTATATAGAGATGTTTGTATTTGATAGTTATCTTCCATGTTAGCATGCTAGACATACTCTTTATGCATGTTGTCTTTCAAGTTAGGAAGTTAGAAATGTTATCTTCTTATTGATTTGTGGTACCTAACTGAATTTTTTTTAATCTTTTATGTGAGCATACGTTACTATGGGTTTTTTGTCAAATTAATATTTTTTTCTTTTGTTGGAATTTCATTGATATTTGATTTATATAATAATTAACAATTATGAATTTGATATTGAAATATATTAGCAATATCAGCGACAAAAATTAAGTATTAATGACAAAAAAATATTGTCGCAATAAGAATAGTAATAAAGTATAATTACAAAATTAACGACGATTTTTTCAGTATTTGCGGCAATATTTATTTTTTAATTTCGTCGCAAATAGGTATAATGGCGACCAATTTGGTTGTCAATTACTATCTTTTACGTCAAAATTCTATACAATTAACGGCAATAAAAGTTGTCGCTAATGTTGAGGTTATTAGTGACAAATTTATTTTTTCGTCGCTAAACTATTTGCGACGGGCTTTTGGTGAGGATATGGTAACAAAATTTTTTTGTCGCAACTAGTTTTTAGCGACAAATTTTTCAATATTTGCGACGAAAAATTTTTCCAAAATTTTGCCAATAAAAACTTATTTTCTTGTAGTGATATCCCTCTCAAATTTAAAAAATTACCTAATTTTATACAAATCTAAAAAGGAAAAACAGAGAAATGAGGATATTGACAGGGAAAAAAAATTACAACATGACCTGCTCATACGCTCTTAGTATATAGAGTTAATCGATACACGTTGCCCACAGCACAAATGTATACAAATCAATAAATTATTTCCATATAAAACAAAAACTTGTCCCATCAACCATCCACTCCCATATTTCCTTTACTCAAAATATTTCCTAATCTATATTATCTACTCCCACGTGAAGCCCATTAGCATTTGTTTACAACAACTATTTCAAACTACTCCCATTTCAGTACCAATAAATTATTTACTACTTCTATCTAGAAACAATAAAACCATCAAACATATTGGAAAAAAAAAAGCACATATAAAAATCTCCTATCCATTATGCAAAAATATTTTTTATTAGCCACAAACATATATAGTCCGTATTACATGCACCGTACACTAATAACGGAAAATTTTGTTATTTAATGTGTTAATTTATTTTTAACCCATTTCGATCACTACAAAATGGTATTTAAAAGATGGCAAATCAAATAGTAGGAACTTGAAATGTTAGGATATTAAAATACACAAGAATGTGAATATACGTAATATGTCCTTTATTACTCTTACTATCTTTTTTTTTTAAAGGACTACAACTACTAGTCACCGCTCACTCAAAAAAAAAGAAAAAAAAAAACTAGTCAACCCATTGACTTTACAACAGAGTATTTGCCACATAATTGTCCAACCCTAGTTTCAAAGCTATATTCAAGCACTCAATGTGAAATTCCCTAGATTTCATCAAGTTACTATCGGCTAGAGACTTCAAAGAAGTAGCAAGTTCTTCTTGTAGCCATTGGATCATGTGGTCGACTCCAACAATATATCCACGTTTGTCCCCAGTTTCAAAATAAATCGCCTCTTCCGTTGCTTGAACAGTGATAAAAGCACGCACCACATCTATAAGATGGTCAAACATAAACTGAATCTTGAAGCCTCTATTTTGAGCATATTTTAGGTAGAAATACCATTCCTTGAGATGATCTATAGTGATATCCCTAACCTTGGTTTCACGCATGCTATGTATGACTTTGCATAAGAAGCAGAAGGTGATGCTCTTCATTTCCTATGTCGATTGGGAATTGGTACTGACATCTCCGTGTTTACGAAGCAACAGTACTAGAGTGCGGGCGAAGGCCTTGTGTACCATGTAACTTTCAACAATGACAATTTCCTCCCAGGAAGAGAATTTCATATCTAGTTCCAACCTCTCTAAGTAATAAAATCCATCAAGCCAACCAATGAACTTTTCAAAATACTCGATGTTCAAGCGAGAGAGTACTATTTGGACCCAAGGACTACCTAAGTCTCTTTTCCAAGTCCTACCGTGATGATATAATCTTCGAACATAATCTATCGGGAATGGCCAATCGAATTCACACTGCGATAAAATTGCTTCATTTTCAGGTAACGTACTTATTATACCTTCGAAGCTCCACACTTTCCTCCCTCTTGACGCCATCTTGTGCTCTTCTTTCTCTTGATTATTATGAATTTTCACGGTCTTGAGCTCCACGTCCCTTAGGTCCCCCTTTAATATAGTTATAACCTAATAGTAAAGTAAAATGACATCACTATATATATATATATACTAGTTAGGAAGAGATCATATTTTTTTAATAAAAAAAATAGAGATTAAAAAAAAAAATTTCAAGCTATATACAATTGTCCTTGTAATGAGTTCAAAAACTAAAACGAAGCGTATTCTGTCTCCCATGGTTATTATATGAAAACTTAAATGAATAATGTTGTGTACCCGCGAGAAATGTAAGAAATCGACTATGCTATAATATTTTAGCTGCGTGACATTTACAGAGAACTAAAACCAAATTAAATTATGATGAAATATATAAATATGTGCAGTGCCTCACTCATACTTTCTCCCAAATCAATATTTTCTGTGTTTTTGTTCCTGGGGGATTTGTCAACTAATTACGATCAAATTGCTAAAGAAAAAAGTCCAAGTTAAAATGCATATAATTTCTTTTTTTTTTTTAACATACAATATTTGTTCTTTGCTTCCTTTAACAGTAAGAGTTGTTGTATATGTTGGTTAAATTAATGTTATGGTAATATTATATATGTAAGAGATAAAGGGGAAAAAAAAGGACAGAGAATTTTTCAAACATAAAATGAACAAGGATGTACCTCAGATTTCAAGCAGTGCACATGAGCAATATATTTGCACTCTTGACAATAATATACGCAGATTTGTGGATCTCTCTCAGTTTCACAAATGTCACAGAAATAATCACCAGAATCATCTTCGATGACCGAATCAACAAGAATAAGTGTGTGTACGTGGTACCTGTACTTAATCATGCGTGGCAATGGCCCACATAGAAAATGGAGATTAAACTTATGACAATCAACACACCGGAACATGGAGGACTCCGTGGAGCAAAGCTCGACGGAAGTAGCTGGCAGTTTGCAATAGCCATCATAGGCATTGCACTCAACATACCTATCATGAATTTTCTCCACCAAGCAAAGAAGGTGTTCATGTCTTTCGTACTTTATGTTTGGTCTCCCCAAAATGCATCTCCCACATATCATAAACTTGCATCTCCTAGTAAAAATTCCAAAACTATGAGGGCAACGGAAGAGGGAGCCCCAATCCTTTTTGTAACACAAACTGCATAACAATTTTTCAGTGCCCGATTTAGTGTGTGGAACTTGGGTGAGAAAAGAATGCTTATGGAGTGGATGGCTGATCAGCCTCAGTGGCAACTGAGCACATGATTTATGGAGGAAATACTTGCATTTTGTGCATGAATAAACTAGACCTGAGCAGGGTGAATCACATGAAGAGCAATATTCATCAACTTCTTCATCGTCATCGTCCTTCTCAAGAAATGTGAGAAGTATCATAGGATGTGGATGGTTGAAATGCCGATAATACTCCTCGCCTTCGAGTATTATGGGAGGTGTCAAAGCACAGTCAACATCAATGACGAAGCCACATGCAGTACATTCTTAGTGAGGAACAAGGCCACTTTTGAAACTTATCTGACATAATCTACACTGCAAGTCCTCGTGGCAATCCACGTGCTTACTATTAGAACGCAAGATCGACAGAACAAGATTAGGGCGGTAATGATTGAGAAGACTGGACAAGAATTTGGGCAAGTATTTCTCAAGAAGTTGGGGTAGTCTGGGCAGGTACTGATCAATAAGTTTGGACAGTCTATGACAGTCATGATTAGAATGAAAATTGTATTCCCTAAGATAATGGGGCAGTATATAGCAGTCTATGCAAACAAAACCACAATAGAAACGTTGCCCCAAAATTATATTGGACCAAATGAAAAAACAAGCATTATTTCTTCCACAACAAGCGCAACTTGCCTGTTTCTGATGGTTGATCTTTAGAAGCCCCGGAGTATTGTCATCAGGTGAGGAATAACTGCTTCGCTCCATGTCGAGCAATGTGAAAATGTCGTACGATGGGAGCATGTACAATTGGAGCTCACCGCATCGTTTGTGAAGGAAGTAGTCGCATGCTGCGCAAGCGTAGACGGGAGTAGTACTGAGGCACGGAGATTGACAAGCGAAGCAAACAACTTGGTCATTTGGAGAGATCTTGACGAGGGGCATCGGGTGTTGATGACTGACATGTTGAATATGCGGTTGTCCTTCACATAATTCAATGGGGTCCATAAACACGCATTTAAGATCCATGATGAAAGGGCACTCAGAGCAACGGTAGTAGTGCTCATTTTCGAAACACTTGTGACAGGACGCACACCAATATTTTCTAAGAGAAGACTGTCTGGTCAGAGAGTGGGGACGATGAAAAGGATGGTTGAAATGGGGATGTTGCTCAAACGCTTCAATAAAAGAATTTTCAGAGGAACTCTGCTCAGTATATGTTTCCATAATTTCACTCTATAGTTAATCTATTTGAAAGGAATATTTAGAGATCTAAGAAAGCTACACAATATTGATATTGAGCTAGCTAACACATATCTTCGCGTATATATGGTCATGTTCCAGCAAGTGTCCCTGCAATGCGTGTTCTTTTCTTCACCAACGAAACAATTAATAAATATAATGATCTTGATAAATTACTGCTTTAGCTATCAAGTTGTGCAATCACTAGGCAACGAATTTTTTTATCTATATGTTTAATATTTGATTAATTGCTTTGAATATAAGAATTCATATGATATGCAATGCATCAAAGAAATGGAGCTGCATAAAGTGATATGAAAAACAATATATATAACCATTATGCTTTATCCTCCGTGTAGGAATAGGAAAGTGTACAGTCTCATTAGGGTCTTTTCTTTTTCTCTGAAGTATGAAATTTATCATTGGCTTTTTCGTTTGTTTTTTTAATTATATATATAAAGTGATTATTTTTAATGGAATAATATTATGGACACCATCTTATCCAGCACCACATAACATTATATATAATGTGTCAGTTTATCAATAATTAATCATAATTAAGATTCAAATATACGTGGAACTAATTTTTTAATTAGAATCATCTAATATTGTACACTATTGCATTGCACTTTTTATTTGCCCACGATAGATGAGGGAAATCACATATAACCCTATTCAGACCTTTTTCCTTTATTTAAAATGTAAAATCTACAGCGAAATTTCAATATATATATAAGGATGCCTTGTCTACCTGCACACCCACGAAGACAAAAAATGTTGAGCCTAATTTTTTCCTTAATTAATAATTTTCGCCTCCTTGTAACTGTTGAGCAGGGGAAGGAAAGAATAGTTGGATGGCAGTACAAGAAGTTTTCTTTTTTAATGTTTATTATTGCGTTTGTAAAAAAAAAAAAGAAAAGAAAAATCAATAAATAAAAGCTTCGAAAAACCTTATGGTGAGGAAAGCATCTGGAAATTAACGTCTCATATTCGGGAAAAAAAAAAAAAGAAAAACAATTTTGTTTGTCAATACATAAAATTTTGTAAACTAATGTTTTTCAATTAAAGAAGTATATCAACACCGTTACACCGATGCCGCCATGCTTTATTGCCCATACTGCATATAAACACTGAATATATACACATATATTCATAACTTCACCAACGAAACAAGCAGGGATCATGTTGACTGACTTTATCATTATCAATTATTACAATATCCAGATTTTAAGTTATATAAACACACTCGTTCACAAAATATTGAATTGCTTTAATTTGACAAGACGTATGTCCAATCTTTTCCAAGAAATGGAGCAACAAAAGAGTTCTTAAATTTAAAAGATTAAGGCGATCTTCTTTCTACAATGAATAAGATAATATAGAAAAGTTAAAGGATCCGTTGGCAAACAAGGAGACGGTAAGGATCGAATAAATGATTTTGAACATTTTGACAAAACCTCCATGTTAAGTAAGCATTTCCCAGCTAAGACCCTTATGGATAAAATATATGTAAATTTTGTTATTCTGATCTTTGCTTTTTTTTTTTTTTTTCCCTTTTTTCTTTTGGCTACATTTTCCCCAAGTTAAGAAAAGAGGTTAAGGATCAAAGATAGTACTGATTTGGAACTTTTTGATAAAACGTCAATAGTAAGCAACTGTTGTACCAGCGGAAGCACAAATATCAAATTTGTTAGACAAACGTCAAATTAAGTGAATTTATGACAAAATATAAATAATAGAAAATTACAAGCAACACAAGAATTTATCGTGGTTCAGCTATAAAATATAGCATACGTCTACGTCGGAGACGGCGAAGAATTCCACTATAACCAAAAGAGATTACAAAATCTGTCAAAATTTCTTCACACCCAAATTCTAAATACACTCAAATCTCTCTCTCTCACAAAAGCAATCAAGACCACAAAGAAGATGCTTTGCTAACAATCTTAATGCCAATATCAAAAAGAAATAACAAATAAACAAGCACCAAAGAAACAAAACTCAAGACTTGTTTATACCAAAATTTTTACAAACTAAGAGAGATTAATTTGTATACTGAGAGACCAATTACAAATAGCTGCCCAAAAGACTTCGAATGCCAATATCTTAATATGCTTCATTGATTTAATCCACCGACCAAAACAAAAAAAGGGCAACTACCAATTGTTATTTGGGCCTTAGCCCAAACTTCTCTTTTGCTTAATTGGAAGCCAAATTCTAACAATATCTACCTTGGTGCAAAATTAAGCCAGGTCTAAAAATAGTGAAACTCCTTCGTCATCTCCTCCAAAATCTCGAAGGGCTAATCACAATCTGCAACACCAAATAAGTCCAAGCAGTGCTTAAACTTCCAAACGGCATTCGACTCGGTCACCATATTTGTCTCAGCTAATACAAAAGAAACTAACTCTGTAAAACCAAACCAATGAGGCAAACCCCTCTCTCTAATAATAACACACAGAGTAGTAGAATCAATAGTTTTGACAGAAGTTTCAACTGGAAGCTCCACCTGCTTACAAATACCGGGATCTTATCTGCACATACTAACTCCCCTAAATCAAATAGGATATAGCAAACTTATCAAATTCAAGAACTCTGCTGACTAACAAACTTGGTGACAATAGCTCAACAAACTACAACCAAAAGCTATTCACCCCAAACTCAAATCTATGGAAGATTGTTGTCAATTGCTCCAGTTTACCATCATTTACAAAAGCATAAGCAAGACAACCAAATAATTTCGAATTAAAGATAGTAGAATTACCAAGCCATACCTCAAACGGAGTCTTCAAACAAAATGCAGTTGATGGAGATCTTCTTACCAAATAGCAGGTATATTCAAAAAGCTTCAATCCAAATATCTTTCGGTATGCAAATAATAGAAAACAAGTAGCAAGTTTTCCCCAAAAGAGTCAAAATCAAACATTCTGCAACCAAAAATCGTTGTGGTATCCTCTAAATAGTGCGGTGTCTCACTATCTTTTCCTCATTGCAGAATTGACTCTCACAAAATTTTACACCATAGTCATCATCAAATGCTAGAAAATAACAAGAACCACCCATAGACAAATTAGGAGAAGGACCCGAAAATTCTAAATGGATATAATCCATTATGCCCTTCATCCTACAAACAGTGGAACCAAACTTGATCGTATATCGTGTCCCATAAACACAATAGTTACAAAAGTCAAACTTTCTAATTTTCTGACCATCCAACAAATTCATAGTATCAAAATCTGGAACAAAACAAGATGAGGCTATTGTAGCACCATCAACTATACTACCATAAAGAAAATAGAGGCCATTGTACAATTTTCCCTTAATCACCATATGAGCATCCTTACTAATACTCAAAACTCCACCTTCAGTTGAATACTTATAACCTTGTGAGTCGAGTGTCCCCAAAGATATAAGACTTTTTCTCAAATCTGGCACATGTCTAACATCGGTCAAAGTTCTAACAATACCGTCATACATCTTAATTCGAACAGTACCTACACCAACAGCTTTGCAGGACATGTTATTCCCTAAAAAAACAGAACTCCTATCAATAATTGATAGTCAACAAACCAATCTCTAATGAGGCATATATGATAGGAACAACCCGAATCAAGGATCCAAGAATTGCCTAAGCAATCACCAGAAACAAATAGAACATAATTACCGTCATTAGAACCATTCTCAGCAAAACTAGCATGATTATCTGTAATAGAGGATTTTTCACCAGTTCCCTTATTTCTTTTGATCTAGGGACATTCAAATTTCCAGTGCCCTGGTTGATGATAATAATTGCAATTGCCCTCCCTATTCTTGGACTTTTCTCTATTTCTGTTTTCGCCTTTTTCCTTTTCTCTACCTCTAGCAACTAATGCACTTGATTGATTGTCATCCCAACTTTTAAGAACTTTTTTCTTCAATTCCTTAGAATTCAAAGATGCTTTAACATCTTCTATACTAATAGTGTCTCTCCCATATAATATAGTATCAATAAAGTGCTCATACGAACGAGGTAAAGAACATAACAAAATTAAGGCGTGATCCTTACCATCAATTTTCACATCAATATTTTTCAGATCCAGAATAATTCTATTTAATTCATCAAGATGATTCTTAACAGGTGTACCTTCAGACATACGAAGAGTGTACAAACGCTGCTTCAAATATAGTCGATTGGTGAGGGACTTAGTTATATACAGACTCTCAAGCTTAAGCTACAACCCAGAAGCAGTAGTCTCGTCAGCAACCTCATGCAGTACCTCATCCGATAAAGACAACTGAATAGCACATGTGCCCGTTCTAAGCGATCCTCCTTCTCTTCATCTGACAAATTTACTGGCAAAGCTTCCCTGCCTTTTAGCACCTTAAGTAACCCTTGCTGAACTAGAAGAGCTCGCATCTTAACACGCCAAAGACTAAAGTCATTCTTCCCGTCGAATTTTGCAACTTTATATCTTGTCGTTGTCGCCATTACAGAAGCCAAAAATCCAAAATAATTTGATAAATTAAAAAGCCCAAAATCAAATCAAAGAACATAAAGTTCTTGATACCACTTGTTGTGCCAACAGAAGCACAAATACCAAATTTGTTAGACAAACGTCAAATTAAGTGGATTTATGACAAAATATAAATAACAGAAAATTACAAGCAACACAAGAATTTATCATGGTTCAGCTATAAAATATAGCCTACGTCCACGTTGGAGATGGCGAAGAATTCCACTATAACCAAAGGAGATTACAAAATCTGTCAAAATTCCCTCACACCCAAATCTCAAATACACTCAAATCTCTCTCTCTCACAAAAGTAATCAAGACCGCAAATAAGATGCTTTGCTAATAATCTTAATACCAATATCAAAAGGAAATAACAAATAAACAAGCACCAAAGAAACAAAACCCAAAGCTTGTTTATATCAAAATTTCTACAAATTAAGAGAGATTAATTTGTATACTGAGAGACCAATTACAAACGGCTGCCCAAAAACTTGAATGGCTGCTGCACTTTTTCTTCTCCACGCCGGATTGGCAACCTATATATATATATATGCTTCATTGTTTTAATCCACCGACCAAAACAAAAAAAGGCAACTACCAATTGTTATTTGGGCCTTAGCCCAAACTTCTCTTTTGCTTAATTGGAAGCCAAATTCCAACAGCAACAAGCACACTTTAGAAGCTAAAGGCTCATGATATAGAACAAGTTGAAATGTGGAAACTAGCAGGCCTTCTTGATTTACTGTGTTCTCACTAACAATGTCAAAAGAAGCATTGAGGTGTCCTCTGTACACTCCGGGATCCGTAAATGCCTTCCCATTAACGTTGACTTGACTTGTTTTGAAAGCATCTTTACTACTTGCTCCATGCCTGTCTTTGGTAAGAAACTACCACCTGGGCACAAAAGGGTGTGAGAGTACCTTAATAAAGCGTGTCACGTCGTCCTCTGGATCTTCGGTTAATTCTGGATCTACAACATCCATAATCCTTAAAAATCTCGATTAGCCAAAATTAACAAGAAAATTTGGAGCCGGTGATCACGTTAAGTTATTCAGTTTTCGTTATGATAAATGTATGATATTTTAACTATTTCAAACTTTATATACTAGAGTCTTGAAAGGCCGATGAAAGAGTTTAAGAAACGAGAATGTAACAACTCTACCACATGGCAGGAGTTATATTCAATCTAAAGAACAGAACGAAACAGAACGAATTTATGTTCAAAAATAACTTGGTCTGTACAGTTTTCAAAGAAATACTACACAAATAACAACATGAATCCAAAGAAAAAAAATAATAATAATAATAATAATTGGAGAGCAACTTATAGAGCGACTAGGATTAATAAATTCAGACGTACCGTTTTCGTAAGGGGAGTCTATATGTCGAAAATCATATTCAAAAACTTCTTTTCAAATAGTGTCTCCATTTTTAGAATGATGCTTGATTAATTTATCACAATGAGCAGGCGAAACATCAACTCGGAGACAGAGTCATAAATCCACGAAAATACACTGGCAAAGTGCCAAACTTCCGTCATATAGTTACTAGTATAATAAGAAACTTTGGATTTAAAAAGAAAGAAAGGAGAGTTCTGAGCAATTGTAACACCATCCATAATCGTCATATATATATACAGTATGTATACAATCAATTTACACTTTTATTCAATTGAGAATAGTAGTTCCTACTATCACTAGAATTATGCTTATAAATACTATAACTGATCACCCCATTTTGAAATTAAAACAAATTGCCCCCCACAATATGATCCTTGTCCGTTAATTTCAAAGCCGTACTCGAGCACTCCATTAAGAATTTCCCCCAACTAATGAAACTAGTATAGCATTTGGAGTTGATCAGAAGATCGAGTTCACTTTGTAGCTCCAGGATGTCATTGGCTTGAACGCTGCCAATGTCACATAATTTTCTTTCTGCAACTGATTGAAGGCCGATATATGCACGCCCCACGTCTTTAAGATGATCAACCATAAATTCAACATTGAAACCTCTCCTTTGAGCATATTTCAGATAGAAATACCACTCTTTGAGACGATCTTTGGTGATACCTGTAGCCTTAGTTGTAGACATGTTATGTAGGGCTTTGCATAGGAAGGGAACAATGATGCTCTTCATTTCAGGTGCTGATTTTGAATTGCAGCCAATATCTCCATGTTTGCGAAGCAACAGTACTAGGATACGAGCCAAGGTTCTAGGTATCATGTAAGCTTCAACTTCAACAATCACTGATGATAAATCGCTTTCGTCTAGTTTCAACCTTTCTAAGTAATAGAATCCACTAAGTCCGTCGATAAAATTCTCAAAATACTTGGTGGTATAACGAGAAAGTAACTGAAACTGTTTACGGTCGTCTATAGATTCTCCTCTGCTCCAATCAAAATCAAATGAAAACGTAATTCGTTCATTTTCAGGTAACATCTTTGTTAAGAATTAACGAATGATAATCGACAAAAGAATGAAAAAATAAGAACGCATAGATTTAAGTGAAAAATCTTAATCGGGAAAAAACCACCGACAGAGGAAAAAATTTCACTATGTCGAAAATAAAGTATAGAAAGTAGAGTTTTACACGGCCAAACCAAATTATATATAATCTCCAAAATCTTAAGACAGACAAAAAATTGTACAGAAAAGAAAAACGGAACTTAATAGTATGGTTGCTTGCAGGTGATTGATTGATTCTTCTTCTTTTTTTTCTTTTTCTTTTTCTTTAAGTTAATTCCACATGTGACGAGCACATGTCTTTTAACAGAAGAAATAGACAGATTTGGCATTAGGACTAACGGTTGCAACTCATTTAAGAGATTTGAGATTTAAATGCCAAGTTTAAAAGGTTGGGGATCTAAATACCAAAGGTGCTAAAGGTTGGGAATTTTTGCTGCAAATTACCCTTATATAAATCACTCAAAACATGCTGGAGGGTATGAACTTTTGGAAATAAAAAATGTATCTCTTAAAATTAATAAAAAATAAAATAAACAAATATGTTTGAAAAAAAAAAAGCTCATATAACCCAACCCAAGTCAATGAAGTTTGGGTAATTGGACACTGTTACGACAATAAATTCAAAAATCGCCCGACGCAGGTAAAGGCCAAAAATCCAACCATAAACAAAAATAAATAGACAGAGTGAGTGAAAGTGTGACAAAGCTATCCACCATGGGTGACTCTTGCTCAGTGACATGGTCACCTACTAGGTGACTTAGAAGGTTCTGGAAAGGTAAATGATCCCTTAGCTGTTAGCAAACAAGGAGAAGGTGAAGATCGAATCAATGAATTTGAACATTTTTACAAATCTCAGTGATAAGCAAAGCATTTCAAAGCTATGATCATATGGATAAATCAGAAGGAACTTGTGCATCTAATCTTAATTTCTCTTTTTCTTATCTTTCCTTTTTTTTTTCTTTCTTTTTTAAGTGTGCCTTACCATTTTCCGAGACTTACCGGAGATTTGTTATTATTTTGACTCTAAATAGTCACTAGGCGATATTTAAACAGAACAATTATAGTGCTAAACGGAAGAACGTATAACCAAATTGTTAACAACACGAAAGTTGGGGTTGGGTGAATGGTTTCTAAAATGCAAGGTGAAAATTCTTGGTCAAGAAATGTGGAAACTAGCAGACCTTCCTGCTTCACCAAATCGTTTTAATACAACATTGTTCTTTTCTTCAGTAATGAAAGAATGCAGATGTTGATAAAATTGCACAAGGGAAAAATCAAGTGGCAATATCACGATAACACCCCCATGACTGACGTCAACACCCTGAAGTTCAAAAAGAAAAATTAAAATACATAGATACCCGTTAATCTATTAGGCCAATTTGACAGTAATTTCTTGACTTATATTATTGATATTGTAGCACAATTATTTTATTATTTACATAATTAATGAAAAGAATAATGTAGATTAACACTAGAAAAACTTTAGTAGTTTCATGATTTTGTCATAACCCCATGAGTATAATTTGTGAACATTTTCTGTAATCGAGATGTCACTATATATAATTGACCTAACTCATAGTGCAACTTTGTTAATAAGAGAGTAATAATTCTATTATTTCTAAGAGTAAAAAATAGTTCTGTTTATTTTCCTAGGGTTAAAATGTTTTTCTTAATAGTGAAGAAGAGTTATGTCCAATTTTCCTTGCCTTATTTTAACCTTTTTGTTCTTTTTTAAAAGAGTGAAGTACTAAGATGCCTTTGTTTATAAGAACATTTATTTATTTTTTCTTTTTTTTTTTTCCTTTTTACGCTATCATTCTTATGTAACTTTCCTTTTTTTGCTCGAAAAAAAAATGGGGAGAAAAGTGGTGCCCGTCCCACTCCCCGAACCCTTAAACTTTTTAAGCAATCCCAAGTATCAACAACCAATTAGCTGAAGCGGAGAGCCAAAATAAAGTTATAGGGATTCAAACTATTGAGCGAAAAGAAGGAAAAGACCAAAGAAAGATATCTCTAATGTTGCACCTCAACCTCGGTGGTACATTCTTATGTAACTTGTATTCACCGATATTCTCGTTCTTTCGTGGCATCTTACCTTTTCTCCCAAACTTAGAGAATGTAAAGAATCAAATGAAATGAATGTAATTAACCTTTTCTCCCAAACTTAGAAAAGGTAAAGGATGAAATGGAAGTAATTCGGAGCATTTTGACAAACGTCAATGGTGAGCAAGAATGTAGAAAGGTAAAGCCTCGGGATAGAACAACTTTAAAAATCATAATAGGTGCCAAATTATTTAATGAATATACTATTCATACTGGAAATGATGTAAATAGCCAATATTGGGCATTGAAATAGAATATGGTGCGATGTAAAATGTATAACCGATTATTCCACCAAGTAAAATTTGGGGTTAATTATTATAATAGACAGTCCTAAGTATCTATCTGATATCTCACTTTTTTAACACACGTGATGTTATATGTAATTTGACATTCAATCTATAAGTTCTAATTCTTGCCACGTCAGATAGTATATTAAGAAAAAAGGTAAATGAAATATATTAAGAAAATGGTAAATGAAATAGAACCCTAGTACACTATCCAATTATAAATGTTCTTACTTCTCGGTAGAATGAATACCGTTATGTTAAAAAAGCACGCAAGCGTTTTACAAATCAAGAAATTCTAAACTTGATAACAATGCAAGGGATTGACTTTTCACTTTAGTGATAATTATTAGTTTATTTGATTATTCTTCTATCCAAAATCTGTAATATTTGAGATCCCACTATTTGTTATTCTTATAGCTATTTTTTCCCGAGACAGAGCTCCAAAGCTTAATGCCAAAAAGCAAGCAATGGGGACTGGGTCATATAGGTAAAGTTTCTAATTAATTACTTATCTCTACTTTCAACTGAAGAATCAACAACCTAAATAAGAAAAAAGAAGCATACTGTCAATTCAAAAAAAATAAAAAAAAGAAACTACGTATGTGTATATATATACTTTCAAGGAAACGTGTCACCTCATCCAGAGGCCTTAATTCCTTATCTTAGTTTCCATGTCTATATGTACCATTATTCATTTTTATCTCAGTGCGCAATACATTTTTGGGGAAGCTATTGTCTGTTTATTGTAGCTAGTACTAAGATTCTTGGACCAAATTTAATTAAAACAAATACACTAACAGTACTAGTTTTAAATAATACACAAGGGACTGATCTAAATTTTAAAAGGGTTATTTCCTTATTAGATTCACAGCGAAGCTAGATGTAGAGCGTGCATGCGCGTGCTACAGAAACTGTCCAAGTTTTCTTTTTTAAAAAACAAAAACAACGTTGGCACCAAAGGAAATTCCTTCAAAAGCCACAAGAATTTTCTTTTTCTGTAACACTTCGTCACGACACAGGAAAAGCTAAGACACACCAAAAACACTCAGTTGATTTCATAGGAAAGGTCAGTTTGCTTTATTTTTCCTCTGGAGGACTGAGAACAATGCAAATGATGATATAGAAACATGTAGTAGTCCAACTTATTTATTCCGTCAAAACCAACAATTCTTCTCTAAATGCTGACTTACTACTACTTCTGTCACTAATTATTTCGAGCAACAGCACCCCCATAACTATACATCTGCTTTCATCGTAATCTGTCCTAAGAGTGCATATTTTGGGGCAGGTAACCACTCAAGCATATGAAACATATATAAATTTAAAGAAGGCAAGAAAAGAAGAGAAGCATAAATCAGAACATAGAAAATATATATAAATATGTTTTCCTCTTTGTTTCTTATTCTTATTCTTATCTTATAATCCAGAAAGAGTTAAGCTTTGAGGAAACGGTAGGACCAAATGATTGCCTTAAGTTACTAACTAATTAAACAATGTCACAAGACCCCTTCATACTTCACTGCAAAACTTTTGATTTCATTTCAACTCATACAAAAATACTTTGCAAAACTTTTGATTTCATTTCAACTCATACAAAAATACTTTGCAAAACTTTTGATTTCATTTCAACTCATACAGAAGCCAGTTCAACAGAAAATTTTACAAGTCATATTATTACCAAGCAAAGAAGTGGCTAAGGCCGTTGTTCTCCAGATATTCATATACCAATATTCGAAAATTTCCCTCAATGCAGCAGCCAATAAGCTCCACAAGGTTTGGAAACTAGCAGACCTCATTGATTCACTCTGTTCTCACTAAAAATGTCAAAGTAGCACTTAGTGCTTAAATAAGACAAGAAAATAGCGTAACTTGATGACAATATGAGGGACTGATGACTTTCATTTTTGTGCTAAGTATTATTCAACTAAATTAAATACCTGTCAGTCCAAGACCAGGCAATATTCTCTTTAGTTGCATACTGACCAAACTAGATATAGAGATTACCATACGATAGCTACGGTTGATTTCTTGCTAAAATTTTTGCGGAGACATTAATTGCATAGATGTACTTACATGGTTTCATAAGAAATTGAAGGCCTTTAATTATTCCATTGAGAATCTATTTATTATTCAATATTTTGTAAAAGAAAATTGATCATGAACACCTTTATTTAAAATATTGAAACCAGCAGTCAAGTACTATGGACCTCACAGTTCTACCAGTCAACCCATTTTTGAGGTTAAAACAATGGGTGCCACATTATTGTCCATCAACTCCAAAGCCTTACACAAGCACTCCATCGTAAATTGCCCCCAATTGGCAAAGCTACTAAAACTTCCTGATTTGAGATTTTCGAGTTCATTTTGTAGCATTTTGATATCATTTGCTTCAACTCTTTGGACGTCACTTGCATCTTTTCTTTCCATAGCTGCTTGAAGACCGAAAAATGCGAGCACCACATCTTTAAGACGATCAATTATTAACTCGATGCTAAAGCCTCTCCTTTGAGCATAATTCAGATAAAAATACCATTCTTTGAGACGATCTTTAGTGACATTTCTAACACTTGTGGCAGACATGTCATAAAAGACTTGGCATAAGAAGGAAAATGTGACGCTCTTCACTTCCAGTGTTGACTTCGAGCTGCTACTAATATCTCCATGTGTGCGTAACAATGATACGAGAACGTTGGCCAAGGCCCTAGGTACCATGTAACCTTCCACAAAAACGATCTCTGAACCAAGTAAATTGTTGAAGTTTAATTTCAAGGCCCTTTCTGAGTAGGAGGACTCATTAAGCCAATCCATAAATTTGTCAAAATACTCCTTTGTAAAACGAGAAAGTTTCTGAAGCCATGCCTTATCTCCCGTTTCACCGAGTGGTTGAAGTTGAGCTGACATATCCCAATCATAATGACACCACAGCATAATCTGTTCATCCTCTGGTAATCGATTTACTATGTCCTTGAATATTTTCATGCTGGACTGATTCTCCAATTCCTTTCCTGTTAGTGCTTTATTAATGAGGCCTTTTTTCTCAAGATCAATACCAATTTTCACAGTCTTGAGCTCCACGTCTCTAAGATCTCCAGTCAACAAGGACATAACCTGACGAACAAGGCAAATAAAATCACCTCGCAAATTAGTTTGTTCAAATAAAATCACCTCGCAAATTAGTTTACGTTCTATTAAGGGAAAATAAATTTTTAAGGGGATGGCTACGATAGGGGCGTCCCTACGTAGGGTCATGCCTTAATTATCGTTGGATGGGAATCTGTGGGGAATAACGGGAATTTATAGAGAATCTATTTATATACAGATTCCCATCCAACGGTGAATAGACAGTACCCTACGTAGGGGCGTCCCTACTGTAGACGCGCCCAATTTTTAATAAACGTCATGAATATCAATAAGCTTTTACTGATCTCAAATGATATATAATGAAACTTTGTTATGAATATTTTTCTTTGATACTATGATTAATAGGCTTTAGGCCTTGCTTTGATAAGTTCATGCATTTTATTACTTTGTTTTTTTTTTGCTTAAGCAAGTTTATTGTTTTCAAAAACAAAAAAAACATTGAAATAAAATTTTTATCTTTATTTTCAATTTTTATAAATATAAAACTGAAAATATATTCTAGCAAGAATTAATTAATTTTAAGAAATATTAAATTAGCTTAAAAGTTAAAAATAAAGAATAAAAAAGTAACAATCCTTCTTCCTTCATTTGAAAAAATATAGAAAAATGAAAAAATATATGTACATACTATAAATATCTTCATGATTTCCGAAAACCATGGGATCGTTGCCGTGGGCCCAAGATCTAGGCGATTCATGGGGCCTTTTATGGAAGCTTACTTGATATTTTAAGTTACATGCATGACCTTGCTTCCTCTGACAACCAAAAAAAATAAAAAGGATCGGTGCAAGAATATATGGCGCACAGACTCATTGCCAGAGTACCGATCCCTAAGGAATAAGAGAGAAATATATAAAAAGAGAAAGAGAGAGAGGAAAAAGTCATTTTTTATTCTTTATTTTTTCCTCTTTTTTTTTATGTTTTTCTTTTTTCAATCTAACATTTACAAGTTCACAAGGGCTATATATATGCACATGACTTAATTTGACTTTTGTGTTTAAAAATCAACCAAAATTAGTAATTTGGACTTAATTGCCAAAATAGTTGTTTAAAGATCAAATTACATATATATGAACAAAATTTTCAAAGACTAAGAGTACTAATTACCCTAGAAAATATGATCAAGAATTTTCTTAATCGGATTGAAATATTGAGTAAACATACGAAAGTAAAAATTAAAACAAATTAAGAAGAATTGGCAACAAATTGACTAAAACATATTTTAAATAACATGTATGTACCTTAGAAAGCAGGCAATGTACATGGCCGACATATTGGCATTCTTCACAGTAATAAACACATATACGTGGATCTCTTTTATTCTCGCAAATGTCACAGAAACATTCATCTGAGTAATCTTCAACGACGGAATCAACAAGGATAAGGAGATGTATATGGCAGTCGCATTTAATGGTCTTTGGCAATGGCCCACAGAGCAAGTGAATATTGAAATTACAATCGACACAACGAAACATGGAGGACTTGGTAGAGCTAAGTTCAACGGAGGTGGTAGGTAGTTTACAATAGCCATCATAGGCTTCACACCCAAGATTCGTATCGTGTATTTTCTCCACCACAGAAAGAAGATGTTGGCCATGTCTTTCGTACTTTATGCTTGGTCTCACGAATACGCATCTCCCACATATCTTAAATTCACATGATTTACCACATCGGAAAAAGAAGCCATAACCCTTTCTACAACACAAACTGCAGTAGAAACTCTCAATACCCAGTTTTGAGTTCGGAAGTAAAGTGAGATTCGGGTGTTGATGGATGGGATTGTAGACTTTAATGGGTAACTCGGCACATATTTTATGAAGGAAGTACTTGCAATTGGCGCAAGCGTAATAAGATGGACACGATGTGCATGGCGAATTGCATGCAAAGCAACAATCCTCAAATCCATCTTCATCAGACTTATGATTGACAAGTTTCATTGGATGTGGATGACTAAAATGTCGAAAATGCTCTTGTCCTTGGAGCATTATCGGAGGCATCAGAGCGCATTCAACATCAATGAAAAAATCACACGTGGTGCATTTAAAGCAAGACGAACTTTTGAAACTTAGGTGACATAAATTGCAAGTAAAGTTTGTGCTACTCATGGAGAGGGTGAGATCTGGGTGATGGGAATGAACATAGTACTCATCGTGGTTTAGAGTTTTGGGCAGCAAAAAACACTCTATGCACATGTTCCAATCGCATTGAAAAGTATTGCACCTCAAAATGAAACAACTAACCTTTCTTTCGCAACATTTGCAGCTGACTAGTTTCTCATGGACAATACTAAGGGAGAGAGGGTGGCTTGGATGGGAAGAGTGTGTTACCTCCGTCAACGGGCACTCGGCGCATCGTTTGTGAAGGAAATACTTGCATTCCTCACAACCGTACACTGGAGCACCTAAGCATTGTGACTGACAAGCAAAGCAAACGACCTCATCATCATCAACAAAAAACGTCTCGACAAGCGGCATTGGATGTTGATGACTAAAATGTTGAATGTGGGGTTGACCAAATTCACATTTTATAGGTGCCATCGAAGAGCATTTAGGATCCATGAAAAAGTTGCACGCATCGCAACTGAAGAAGTCAGCATTTTGAAAATACTTGTGACATGAAGCACACCAATAGTCTTTCCGAGTGGACTTGGACTTGTTGGCCATGAGAGGGTGGGGATGAAAATCATGAATAATAGGTGTCGGCGATATGTTTTGTGCAACATCTTCACCTGCGCCCTGATCACGTCCGGTAAACGAGCGCTCATCTTCAGTAGGCGATGGCTTTTTATCAGTAAGTGAGTGCTCAGGATCGGTAAGCTGGTGCTTGCCATGCTCTTGATAGGTTAGCAATCGCTCACGTTCGATAAGCGAAAGCTCGCGATCGACAAATAAGCGCTCGCGATCGACAAGTAAGCGCTCGCGATCAACAAGTAAGCGCTCACGACGCTCAAGCTCAACACGTTCGCGCTCCAATGCGCGCTCGCGAAGCGAGATTTCGTGATCACTCCCCCCAAATAGAAATTTGAACATCTTTCAGCTTGATCCTATACGTACTTAAACTTGCGAGAATGACAAAAGGAAAAACACAAATCCGGATTGAGCTAATTAACCCAGTCCTATGTTATCATGAATATATAGGCTAAAAGGATTCCATAGTGTCTTTATGAAGTTGTTCTTTTCTTCAGAAATGAAAATTAGGCAGATCCACCTTTCAAAAAATTCCCTATATAATATAATATAAAATTGCACTTAGGAAAAATTGCGATGACAATATGATAATAAAATCCATAAACTTAAATATTTACGGCTATGCCCTAAAATTTCAATGGAAAAAAATATAATTATGACCTTTTAAACCAAGTTATTCATATTTAACACAATTATTCATTAATTAATTAAATTAAATATATACAAATATATTTTTAATTAATCAAAATCGCATTTAAACCTTAACATGTTAATAAATATGTCATATTTGAATAGTATTATATGTTGACACTAAATAATATATTTAATTAAATATATAACATGGGTCATTTTTTGATTAAAGTGGGTTGACCTCATCAAACTGATAACCCACCCGTTAATTATTTCTGAAAATGATAATAAAATTAAATGTGTTACTTACCGGTCATATCATTGTAAAATCAGTCCTAAATAAGAGAGCAGCACTCCTTTTAAGAATACATTAGTTAGATCGAAGGCATCTGCATATAGCAATGTTTTAATCTTTTTTCTTTCTTCAAAGATTATATATATAACTTGATTGATCCTGTGTTTATTATTTATTATGTGCATCACGTAAAAACATTAGCTTAATTATTATTTTTGATATTTACTTTTGGCATCTTACGTTTTCCCCAAACTTAGAGAAGGTAAGGATCAAATGAAAGTGATTTGGAATATTTTGACAAACGTTAAGGGCAAGATTTTAGAAGCTCCTGTACGTGGATATAACAACTTAAATAATTAAGGAATATTTTGACATAACGGTTCAGGGACTTTTACTTGGTGGGTGGTTGCCCCGTCTATGACAACCAATTTATTTGTTGATCTTAAATAAAAGAATCTATTAAAAAAATAACTTAAATAATCATACCAATGCCAAATAATTTAAGGAATATTTATACTGAAAATACCGTTTGGTGTTGGCAAACTCATTGTTTTTAAAATGTGCATCTTTTTGGGATAGTTTTTTGGCGAATACTTCTTTTAAAGTTTTAGTTTATTGTGAATACAAAAAACCATAATTAATTTTTATTTTATTAGGAATCTAAATCTGGTTACACAAGAACTGAGTTACTTATTTGATACTCATATCAAACAATTTCATAACGCTCGACACCATGTCTATATCTAGCACTAGCTAGTCTAGACACCTTGTCTACTGATCAAAAATGTCTTTTTCTTTTATTTCGAGTAGGTCGATAGACCTAAGTCATCTATTAATTATATTCTTCTTCTCGGTAGAATGTGTAAAAAGCACGTAAAGTCTTTGGCAAATTGAAAAAAAAAAAGTGCAAAACTTGATGACAATGCAAAAGGATCGACTTTTGGTAATTAGTCCTTATTATTAGGAAATTATATTTCCTATGTTGGACCACATATACAATTCAATTGTATTGGACTATATTATTTCACAAGGACCCAATAAGTGATTAAATAAAGTTGGGTCAGAATATCCAACTGGGTATGGATACCAGTGTGGATACCCTGTTAGTCACCCAGTTGGGTTTGATGGATACCCAACAGGGACTATTTAAAGAACCTATTAGGGTTATGGTCCCTGTAGCCAAATATTACGTATGCTTAATTCTCTGTAACCCACTATCAGTTACAGAGAACTCCATCTAAGTAACATTAGAGTTTAGGCTGCAGAAGATCAAATCCTTAAACATCATCTCTTGTTCACGCTTCCGCCTTCGGTCTCTCCATCTCTAATCCGCCACAGATTAGCCATGGATTGAGGTATATTCAACAAACCTTAACCTATCAATTTAGCATGAATAATTTAGGGTTTTATTTAGTTTATTTGCAATACTAATATCATCCAACAAGTGGTATCATAGTATATTTTCATCCTAAATTGATTATGTTAATAATGTATGATTGTAGTTTTTTGATAATCTATGCCTATTAGGTTTTTTAGGTTTTGGATTATTCATGCATGATTTGTGTTTTTCATGATATGTTGAATATTATGATGTTATGAGGGTTAATTTCTAGGTTTTAGGGTCGTTAATTGTGTTTATTAAGGTTTAAAATCATTGATTTGAGATATTGTGGCGTTTTGGACGATTTTCGAATCGGGAATTTTTTCCAAAAAATCGGGCCAGCGCCGCGGCGCTGTGTGACAGATTGGGGAGCACCGTGGCGCTGCATGCAGCGCTTGTGTTGCGGGCGTGTGTTCTGGGTTTAACCAGAACACTGAGCACCGCGGCGCTCTACAACGAGCGCCGCGATGCTACTTCAGTTTTTTGGCCAGTGTTGCGGCGCTATGAAGACCTCTCGGGTACAGTGGTCAGTTTTTGGCCTAATTTCAATTTTTGGTCAGTTTTTTGAGTAGAACTGAGTCGTTTTCGACCTAATTCAAGGGGATCCAATCCAAGATATGACCAATAAAATTTATTACCTCAAAATCAATTTAAGTAACGATCCACATTTATCTGTTGAAAACTCTGTTTGGATTTTAGAGTAGATGAACCCAGTTGCTTTTGTTTTATGTTTATGAAAATCTTATTTGACTTAGGCATTTCCAATAATTTTCATTATATCATTTGTCTTGTATGTTGGGATGAATTCGATAAAGCAATAAGTTGCCAAAGTAACCTCTATTGCGTAGTTTTATTTATACTGACATATGAAGATGTCGTGAGTTTGTTGTTAATGCGGGTGATTACCGGCCCAAAGAAAGGTGATCATTTGGGACGACAATAAACACACATGTGATGGTAAATGCGTAACGGTTGTTTGGTTTCCTTATGAGCAATAAATCAGCCTAAAGGAAGGTTTGTTGTTTTACAGGATTTACTATCAGTGTTTGATCATTACGCTTGAGAGTACCACTTGCAAGTTAAAGAGTCGGCCCAAAGGAAGGCTTATTAATGTTGCGCTAGGTATCTTGTGATGGTAGCCCACCTTATGTGATTATGTGATATATGTCATATCTACATATTTTGTGTTTATATTGTATGCCTATATATGATATTTAAGTTGTGAGCATGTTTAATTTATGGTATTATTTTGTTCTCTGTACAGTTTCTGCTGCTAATTTTTCTGTCAATTTAAGTACCATTCCTGTGCTTACGGGCACAAACTTTAAGTCCTAGAAAGAGAATGTCATGATCGTACTGGGTTGTATGGATCTTGACCTGGTACTCAGAAAGGACCAACTCGCTGGTCTTATGGAAGAAAGTTCCACTGAGGATAAAAGAAACTTTGAGCTTTGGGAAAAGTCCAATCGTATAAGTGTCATGACCATGAAGAAGCGCTCTATTCTAGAAGTCATACGGGACTCTTTGCCAAACGAGGAAAATACTAAGGATTTCCTTACTGCTGTTGAGAAATTATATCTCAAGAATGAAAAGGGTGAGATGATTAGTACCTTAGAGAAACTTATCTCAATAAGGTACAGTGGCAAAGGAAATATAAGGGAGCACATCATGCAGATGTCTCATTTGGCTGGCAAGCTTAAGGAATTCAAGTTAGAAATCTATGAGGATTTACTTATGGCCTTGGTTTTGCTTTCTCTTCCTAATCAGTATGGGAACCTACAAACCATATACAACGCCCAAAAGGACAAATAGAATATTAATGAGTTAACAGCTATTTGTGTTTAGGAGGAAGAGAAAATCAAAGCCGTAAGGCCTGAAAGTGCTAACTTGACCACTACCTCTAAGGCAAAGAAGAGGAAAATGGATAAAGGTAAGGAAGCTGCAGTAGCTCCACCTGCTAAAGTACAGAAGAAGCAAGATAAGCAAGGTTGCTTCTTTTGTGGAAAAGGTGGACACCTGAAGAAGGAATGTGCTAAGTACAAAGCTTGGCGTGTTAAGAAGGGTAAGCTTTTCATTTATGTTTGTTCTGAAGTTAATTTAACTTCTGTACCTAAGGACACTTGGTGGGTAGATTCGAGTGTTACTACTCACGTTAGTGTTTCCATGCAGGGTTGCCTGTAGAGCCGGAAGCCAAGTGATGACGAAAGATTCATCTATGTGGGCGACGGCCAAACAGCTTCGGTGGAGACCATTGGGTACTTTAGATTGTATTTGAATACTGGAAAATATTTGAATTTGTATGAGACTTTTGTGGTACCGTCTTTAAGACGGAATTTAGTTTCAATTTCTGTATTAGACAAATTTGGTTATTCTTGTTCTTTCGAAAATAATTTATTTAGTCTTACGCTTTATTCGAATGTTGTTGGTACTGGTGTTCTTATTGACAATCTCTATATGTTAAATACCCAACCCTCTGTTAATGAAACTTTGCATGTTAATTCAAGAGGTACAAAACGAAAATTAACTAATAAAAACTCATCGATGTTGTGGCAAAAACGCTTAGGACACATTTCTAAATAAAGAATTGAATGTCCTATGTCTGATGGGATCCTTGGTCCCCTTGATTTGGCAGATTTTACCATCTGTGTTGAGTGTATAAAGGGGAAACAGACAAACGTTAGGAAGTTAGGTGCCAATAGGAGCTCTAGCGTCTTAGAACTGATACATATGAATATCTGTGGTCCATTCCCTACGGCTTCTTGGAATGGACAACAGTATTTTATCACGTTCATAGATGATTATTCTCGCTATAGGTACATATACTTAATTTATGAGAAGTCACAATCACTAGACATATTTAAGGCTTATAAAGTTGAAGTTGAAAATCAGCTTGATAAGAAAATTAAGGTTGTCAAATCTGATAGTGGTGGTGAGTACTATGGTCGGTATGACGGATCAGGTGAGCAACGTCTAGGGCCCTTTGCTAAGTATTTGGAAGAGTACGGCATCGTCCCGTAATACACTATGCCTGGGAAACCTAGCATGAATGGTGTTGCTGAACGACACAATAGGACACTAAAGGATATGGAAAGGAGTATGATTAGTCATTCTACCTTACCAGAATTACTATAGGGAGACGCACTCAAAACTGTAGCATATATCCTTAACAGAGTACCGAGCAAAGATGGAGCTAAAACCCCTTATGAACTCTGGACTGGGCGAAAGCCCAGTATAAGTCATTTGCACATTTGGGGTTGTCCAGCTGAGGCAAGGCCTTACAGGCCCAATGAAAAGAAACTGGACTCAAGAAAAGTAAGCTGCTACTTTGTAGGGTATTCTGAAAGATCCAGAGGCTATAAGTTTTATGATCCCACAGCAAAATCTTTCTTTGAGACGAGAAATGCCAAATTTCTTGAGGATATTGAGTTTGGGAGGGAAGATAAGGTTAGGGACATTGTTTTTGAAGAGGAATTCGTTTCTCTTCCTATAGTTGCTATTAGCAATGATTAGGACACTCAGGATCATGTTCCTGACAATATCATTGTTCAAGATGCAATCGCCCCAGTTCAAGATAATATTCAGGAAGTTCCTATCCCAGTTGAGGTAAATGCTCCTGTAGAGCAAACTCAACAGTGTCAAGAACTAGTGCCTTTAAGGAGGTCCACTAGAGAAAGGAGAAGTGCGATTCCGGATGATTATGTCGTATATCTCCAGGAACATGAGTTTGATATTGGGATAGGATGATCCAATCAACTTCATACAAGTCAAACAAAGTTCCAATTCTCAAAAATGGATCGATGCCATGAATGAGGAGATGAAGTCTATGAGAGACAATGACATTTGGGATCTTGTCAAAATGCCTGAAGGTTCGAAGCCCATTGGTTGAAAATGGATACTTAAGACCAAACGAGATTCGAAAGGTAATGTTGAGAGATATAAGGCACGTCTTGTCGCTAAAGGCTTTACTCAGAAGGAAGGCATTGACTTTAAAGAGATTTTCTCTCCGGTTGCTTTGAAAGACTCCTTTAGAGTTATTATGGCACTTGTGGCTCATTACGACCTTGAGCTTCTTCAAATGGACGTTAAGACAGTGTTTCTCAATGGAGACATTGATGAAACAATATATATGGTGCAACCAGAAAACTTTGTATCAGGAGATCCAAAGTCTATGGTCTGCAAACTCAGGAAGTTCATCTACGGTCTCAAGCAAGCTTTCTGTCAATGGTAACACAAATTTCATGAGGTAATTCTCTCGTTCGGTTTTGAGGTGAATCCTGTTGATGATTGTGTATACCATAGGTTCAGTGGGAGTAAGTTTATCTTCCTGGTGCTTTATGTTGATAACATATTACTGGCAAGTAGTGATATAAGCTTATTGCAGGACACCAAGAGATTTTTTGCGTAGAATTTCGAAATGAAAGATCTTGGAGTCACCTCTTTTGTATTAGGTATACAGATACACTGAGATCGCTCTCGAGGTATTCTTGGGTTGTCACAAAAGAGCTATAACGAGAAAGTGCTCAGTAGGTTTCGTATGGATAAGTGTGCACTAACAGACACTCCGGTGTCTAAGGGAGATAAATTTAGTCTCAGCCAAAGCCCTAAGAATGATATCGATAAAGAAGTCATGCAACAGTTTCGTTATACTTTGGCTGTAGGGAGTCTGATGTATGCTCAAGTATGTACGCGTCCGGATCTTGCGTTCATAGTTAGCATGTTGGGCAGATATATGAGTAACCCTGGAGTGGATCATTGGAAGGCAGCAAAGAGGGTTATGAGGTACTTATAGAGAATAAAGGAATACATGTTCACTTATCAGAGATCGGACATTTTGGAGATAATTGGGTACTCCGATTCTGATTTTGCGGGATGTCTAGATAGTAAGAGATCCACATTGGGCTATGTCTTTCTTTTAGCTGGAGGAGCTATTTCCTAGAAGAGTGCCAAGCAGACACTCGTAGCTACTTCCACTATGGAGGCGGAATTCATAGTTTGTTATGAGGCATCCAATCAGGGAATATAGCTACGAAATTTTGTCACTGGGCTGCACATAGTAAATGGCATTGAAAGGCCAGTGAAACTATATTGTGACAATAACTCAGCAGTCTTATATTCTAACAGTAATAGGAGCTCATCAAAGTCAAAACACATTGACATTAAGTTCCTAGCTGTGAGAGAAAGAGTACAGAATCGTTTAGTGTCAATTGAGCATATTGGTACAAACTCTACGTTAGCAGATCCGCTCAACAAAGGTTTACCACCTAAGTTCTTTCACGAGCACACTGCTCGTATGGGTGTTGTATTTTTGGATGGTGTGCAGTTTTAGTAGGAGTTTGTAATTTGGTTTAGATGCTTGTTATGTGACACTTGTTAATGTTTGTATACTACAGTACTTTCGTTACTGATGATGGTTTTCATTATAGACTCTGTTCATTATATACTATATGATGCATTTCATATTTTCTTACTTTCCCATTGTAGTTGACAATAAAATTTGTGGTAATGCACTAAAGGGGAAAGACTAAGGTCAATCTCAATAAAGTTTAAGGAGGACCAGTTAAAAATAGGCACGGTGTATCACATTGCGTGTAATTTCTATGCCACATTCCATAATCGATCTGTATCATTCGGGTGTATCAGTACGGTGATCATTGAGGGTTCTAGTTGCCATCTAAATATGTGCAATGAACGAGCGCTTTGGTTTCATGCTGATATGTCTGATGGACGAGATTGCAACTTCAGGGATATTCGAGAATAATATGGCAATTTCATGGCCATACTTCAGTTCGCAATACAATTGTGTACGATGCATATGTGACCCAAGTGGGAGATTGTTAGGAAATTATATTTCCTATGTTGGGCCACATATACAATTCAATTATATTGGGCCATATTATTTCACAAGGACCCAATAAGTGATTAAATAAAGCTGGGTCAGAATATCCAACTGGGTATGAATACCAGTGTGGATACCCTGTTAGTCACCTAGTTGGGTTTAATGGATACCCAAAACGGACTATTTAAAGAACCTATTAGGGTTATAGTCCCTGTAGCCAAATAACGCTCAATTCTCTGTAACCCACCATCAGTTACAGAGAACTCCATCTGAGTGACATTAGGGTTTAGGCTGCAGAAGATCAAACCCTCAAACATCATCTCTTGTTCACGCTTCTGCCTTCGGTCTCTCTATCTCTAATTCGTCATATATTAGCCATAGACTGAGGTATATTCAACAAACCTTAACCTATCAATTTAGCATGAATGATTTAGGGTTTCTATTTGGTTTATTTGTAATCCTAATATCATCCAACACTTGTTTGATTAATCTTCCATCCAAAATCTGTATCTGAGTTTTGAGATGACAAACCAAAAGAAGGCAATCGGAGACAAGGTTACACAGTTAAAATTTATCATTCCTTGTCTACTTTTATCAGATGAATCAACAACATAAGCAAGAGGGAATATACTTTTAATTTTGAAAACTATATGTGTTTATATTTTCTTTACAAGCTAGCTTGCAAAAAAATTGTCGTTCAGAAAATGAAAAACAGACCATTCATATGACTTACCGTCGCATGATCACCTAGCAAGCATTTGCATTGTAGAATCAGAGTTATATGATCATGTTTAAGCTGTGATCAGAGGATATATCCACCGATTGCATGCCTTGTCTGCCTCAGAAGACGATGTTTCCTCTGAAATGGTGCCCCACAAGCACTGTGAGGCGTTTGCTCTTTAAGGAGACCACCAGGCTCTGTAAATATCCTCTGATCATATTTTGAAAGCATCTCAAATACAACTTGTTTCGTGCAATAGCTTCTGTGATGGGTACAAAACAGTACAAACTTTACCAAGCGTGCCACCCCGTCCTCTAGATATATTCAGTCAATTCCAGATCAACCACATCCAGAAGCCTTCCTTCTTTTTGAGTTTCCATGTCTGAGCCAATATTCATTATTATTTTAGCAAGACCATAGGTATTTTTTTCCCTATCCGTAGGTATTTATATTTTTAGCTGTTAGATCAACTATCTAACCGTTATCACGATAATTTGAATTATTGGAAAAAAAAACAATAAATAAACTTTCTTTCTTTTTTTTACCTTTTATCATTAAAAGACATACCTAATTAATTTTAATTAGACAAAACAATACTATAGACATGTAAAAAAAATACCTACTTGATTGGTGCCTTACATTTATCTATCATTTACATTTTAGTAAGCAATAATTTGAGCAAATTATTGAAAAATTAAGATTTCAATCTTACTCACTCTTATTTTGAAGATAACAAATATTTGATTTAGTGCTAATGATTTAACTTGAGTGTGTAGTGAAATAGTTTTAAAAGTTTTAACTCAAGTTAATCAAGGAATCAAGCTTGAAGATTGATGCATATTGGACTTATTAGAATCAAGCTTGAAGATAGATAATCAAGATACAAGACCATGCTTAGATAGGGTATCATATTTATTCTTGTATTTGATTTAGTTCATTACACATAAATTCTCTTTGCATTGGCTCATACTTTCAAAAGAGTTTTCAAATTATCTTAAGCTTAAAATGGTTATTTTATTATGGAAGTTTGAAAATAGAAAATAATAATTTTGAATGGGTAAAATATTCTTCAAAATATGATTTCTTATGTTCAAATAAGTTACAAATATATTTGAAATCATGATTATTTGAAATAAGCTAAAAAAGAATTTTCCATTTGTAAACTAGAATTTGTTTTGATATGAACACTTTCTAAATTATTATTAAATATCTTTGTGAATCTAAAACAAGTTTGCAATAGTCAAAATATTCTTTTCAAATTAATTTCCAATGTTTTTAAAGTGTTTAAAACAAGTTTAGAAGTTAAATTTTGAAAAATGCCAAAAACTGTCAGAATTTACAAAAATGTCAAAATGCTGTCAAAAATTGAAAATCACAGGTAGACTAGAAATGACTATCGGTAGACCGGAAATCTCAAACGGAAGACCACCCAGTAGACCGAAAATTTCATTTTTGACTATTAAATTTCGACCGTTGCAACTGCACTTCCAACTGTTAGTTTCGGGAGTCTACTGGAAACTTGACCAGTCTACCAAAAACTCCAAAAACTGTGTAAAACAGTTAGAAACGGCTAGTTTTCATACAAGCTTATAAATATAAGCTATTTTAAGACTTGAAAAAGACTCTGTATGAACCTAAATTGTTATCCAACTACTTTCAAAGTATAAAAGCCTATTCTTACATTGAATTAACTTTCAAATCATATTGAGCCAATCTTAGAACATCTATTGTATATTATTCTTAATTATCCTAAGCCAAAATTGTATTCATTAATTTCGAGAGGAGAGATCTTGAATGTCTTCACTCTTGTTCATTGAAAAACCAAATTGTAATTGTGATAGGTGAGGTTGGCACCGTATTCAAAAACAACCCGATTTAGGTGAAGTTGCCACCAGAGTCTAGACAACCCAATTTAGGTTAGATTGCCACTGGAGTTAAATAACCCGAGTATAAGTGAGGTTGTCACCGGAGTCTAAACAACCCGTAAGTTGTTGAGATTGATACCATTTTCTAAACAACCGGTATAGGTAAGATTGGCATCGTAGTCTAAATAATTCGAGAATAGGCATGATAGAGCCAGAGTCAAAACTATTGTAACGGTTGGGCGAGCCTAAGAAGAAGTCACTCTATTTGTACAAGGGTCGGTCAAGCTCATAATCTGGATCCGATAGTGGAAAGCTCGAAGCAATTTGCCGAGAACTGGGGACGCAGGCAAACCGTCGTGTTTGTCGAACATTGTAAAAACCGAGTTTGTATTTTCTCTATCCCTACACTCTTTACTATATTACAAGCTATTTGATTAAGTGTGAAAAGGCAAAGTCTTTTGTCATTTGCGATGTTGCAACATTACTGTATGTGTTTACTGACAGTGATTCTAGGTTGATGTTGCAACATCACTGCAATATTTGACCTGCCATTTTTGAACATGTTTGTCCGAATTTTACAGCTGTCATATGATTGAATATCTGTTCAATTAGTTGTATTTTGATCAGAAATATCAATGATTATTGTTTGCCATATAGGAAAATTATATTCACATATTTCTTTCTTATTTAGGTGTGTATTAATGAATTGATTATTGTATGATTGCTAATTGATTAATATTTCTAGAAATAATCAATCTTGATTTTAATCAATCAGATTTTATTTATTATGCTAATTTTATCTGATTTGACAGCTTGTATTTTTTATGGAAACTACCTTATTATATGAAAGTGTGAATTTTTATATTTTGAGGTGTCGTTTCCTTATTTATCTTTAGCTGATTCTTTTTTGTGTGAACACATTTTATTTGTGTAATTTGTGCAAAAAAATGGAATTTTTATTTCAGGTAACAAATCAACATTTCTTCTAAAAGGTTACAAATATGGTTGTTTAGACAGGGCTGATGTTGTAACATCACTGTGCAGAATTAACAACTATTTCAGATCAGACTTGATTAGAAAAATCTTATTCTTGACTGATCTAATTGGCTTCCAATCAGCATTTATGATGATTATAACGTGTCTTGCAGATTGCCAAGGATTGAAAGATCTCAAGCACTATAAATAGGAGTCTAGGTTAGAATCCTAGGTGTGCTATGTATGTTTGAGATTTCCATTAGAGCAATACTTTGTTAAATCTGTCTATACTTTGTTTTGTGAGACTACGAGGGATTCTTAGTTGTGAGAGTGCTTCGGAAGAAGTACGAGTGCTTCGGGAGAAGTGCAACAAGTCTTCGGGATAAGTGCAAAAAGTTTTCGAGAGAAGACAGGTTCCTTGAAATCTGAAGGGAGTTCAGACTGAAAGAATCACATCAAGTCGAGGGGAGCTCGCTAGACGTATTAGTAAAGGAGTACTTGCATGTTGCAATATTTAAGAGAGTGAGTCTTTTAAATTTGATTGGTATTTGTACTAACGTTATTCTTTACTAATAAGTTTATTTCTCTGGGCGTAACCCCTTGGATGTAGACTATTGGGAGATAGTTGAACCAAATAAAAATATTGTGTGTCAAATTTTTACTTTTCAGTGTTACAACATCCATATCATATTTTTCTGCATACTCACCTTACATTTTTAATTGGACAATTAATTATATTCGGTAAGAATACAAGAAACGGTCGTAACAAAGTGTTTGATATTTAATATGCTTAATTTACTTGGCATTATTGTTATATGTTTGGTATTATTATTTATTTAACATATGAGTTTCAAGATAGTGGTCTATGCTTTTACATAGTTAAAAAGTTTCTTAAAAAGTTTTGAAACCCAATTCACCCTCTCTCTTGGGTAGTCATTCTTGGGCTAACACAAATTTGCTCGTCCGTCTAAGACCAAAAACAGTACAACGAAAATCAAAATAGGTAGACTAACGTTTGTCTCAAAAACGATGCAATAGATTAATTTTAACTCTAAAATGGAGGTCATTTCCTTTCTTGATGCACAACGAAGAGAGTGAACTTAGTTGGGATATACCTTCTCAATTGTTGGTTATTATTATAACATGTGAGGTGATAGTTATAGCTTTCAAAGAAAAATATTTAGAAACCTAATATCACACGCACACATAACACATTAGAAATAACAAGATCGTACTCGTAAAATTAGAAGAAAAAAATCTAACCTCTTTTAGACCCATATCAACACCGATCTCACTCCAAACTTTTTTAGACAATGACTTGTTTTCTAACAGTGTCTGAACACTTTGTATGCTACAAAAAAAAAATTTGATTAGAACCTAGAAATAAAAAATTAAACACAAATATTGAAATAAGAAATTAAAAACTAACACTAACAACAAGAATTTTACTGTTACTGTGCTTTTAATTGATCTGTGTGTTTTGTTTCCTCTTAGAGAATATTGATCTCTCAAAATTCTCAAAAAAATTGTATGCTCTTATTTTTTCTAAAAATAATTTTTCTCAAGAAAATTGTACGTCCTTATATAACCATGAGTATAAATGTAAATGTTTCCGATAATACATGTTACTGAATTATTGACCTAACTGAATATTAGAAAAATCTAGCTAAGAAAAAAGTAACTATATTCTTTCTTATACAGTAAAATATTGTTATGTTCACCCTAAAAAAAAAAAAGGAAAAAACAAAAGCCCATCCTTACTTTAACCTTTTTTTTCCTTTTTTTGTTGAGTAAAAACATCACATAAGTACTTTTTCTAAAAAATAAAGTAGGGTTTAATAAATGATATTCACTTATTACAAATTAAAAAAGAATACTTATTATTATTAAATCTCCACCCTCATCCCACTAGGGATAATATCAATCCACACCCTCATCCCAGTATTAGGGATAATAAGTTTTCACACCTATCTCGGTGTGACTCAAATTTAGGACCAAGATCCCAAGTAATAGGTGCTCTTACCACTTGAGCTAACTCACTTCGTCAACATCACGTAAGTATATTATATATCTATTCGTTTTTCTTTTTTTGTTTCCCTTGAAGCAAGCAAAAATCTTTCGTACCTAATTTGTGTTCACTAATATTCTTTCCTTTTTTCTTTTTTTGTTTCCCTTGAAGCAAGCAAAAGTCTTTCGTACCTAATTTGTGTTCACTAATATTCTTTCTTTGGGGACATCTTAACCTTGCTTCATTTCAACTCATACAAAAGCAAGTTCCAAAAAAAAAAATTGAAAGAAACCTTCACCAATCAGACGATTACCAAAAATAGAAGTAGCAGGGCTGTTATTCTCCGTATATTTGTACACCAATATTTGATAATTTCCATCACCACATGCACTACAATAGCTCTGGCTTAGTTGAATACACTTTTGTCTTTTGTTTTTTTTTTTTTAAATAAAATGAAAAATGAAGATATTTTCAACCAAATTCTTGAAAACATCTTATCAATCTTTTCATTTTAAAAAACAAGAAGCACAAAATAAAAGTAGATCTAAGCAAGCCACTCAATAATAAGGTTCAAAAACTAGCAGACCTCCCTGATTCAGTCTGTTCTCATTTAAAATTTGAAAAAAAAAAAAAAAAAAAAAAAAAAAAAAAAAAAAAAAAAAAAAAAAAAAAAAAAAAAAAAAAAAAAAAAAAAAAAAAAAAAAAAAAAGCCACGCAAGAAAATATGAGCATTAAGGAAATCTCGGTCTAGCGCAAAAAAAATCTAGTAACTAGACAAGGTTAATTAAGCATTGCACATTAATTAGACTAGCTAATTGATTCAAGTAATTAAGGAATGCTGACAGTGGAGATAATTATAAAAGGTAGGATTGTAGCAGAGCAATGGAACTATACTACAGCTAAGGTGGGTTTTAGATCAATTCCATCGAGATGTTGATCTGGTGTATAACTAACTGATGAGACAGTTCAAAAGGGTGTTTTTCAGGATTGAGTTTGAGACCAACATTGGCAGCCAAACTTTATAGGCCAATCTTATTGAGTTGAATACTTTAAACGTTAAGAGGGAAGACTTTGTGCTTGTACACCAGAGTGAGAAAGAGATTTAGAATCACTATAGTTGATTTCTTACTGAAACTTTTGCAGAGACTTTGCCATAGACGTACGTACATAGATTTATAAGAAATTGAAAACCTTTAATTATTCAATCGAGAATTTATTATTATTATCATACTCTGTAAAAGGAAATTGGACACCTTTATTTAAATATTGAAACCAACACTAGTCAGTGAAATTGTCTCCCACATTTTCGTCCATTAAATCCAAAGCCTTACTCAAGCGTTCCATCGTTTTAAATGCCCCCAATTGAAAACAAGCCTTCTTGACTTGAGATGTTCAAGTTCATTCTGTAGCTTTTGGATGTCATTGGCTTCAACACTTCTTGTTAGCGAATGAATTCTGTTGTAATGATATTGATTAGCTCAGTGTTATTCTTTTATGTATAAATTTGTTTTTAGCTTGACACCTGTATAGTTGGTTACTAGTATTTTGTCTTTTCTGCTATATATACACACTAGAATTGCTATTGCTGTACGATTTAATATATATAAAATAATACAACAATATTCTCTTCTAGAAACTCTCTGTATCTTCTTCTTCCTCCCTTCTTCTACTATTACTACAATACATATTCTATCTTGGTATAAGAGCTTCCTTCGATCCAACATAGCCACAGAAAATGACTCCCACTCTTCTACCTCTGCTCCTCATATTTCATACCCGACCACCCAGATTTTTGCTTCCTAGATTCCGCCTAGTTCTGCATCTCAAAACCCAACTATTCCTAACCCAGTCATTCACAATCAACTTCAAGCTCTGCCAAATCTAGCTGCACCACAGGTCTTCCCCTCTCTTAATCAACCCCTAACCATCAAGCTAGATCGTGACAACAACCTGGTATGGAAGAATCAGCTGCTCAACATTATTATTGCCCATGGCTTAGACGATTTTCTTGATGGATCTCATCCATGTCCCCCTCGGTTCTTGGATCTGCACCAAACACAACCAAATCCTCAATTCACTCTCTGGCACAGGTACAATCGCCTTATTATGAGGTGGTTTTATGCATCCTTGTCTGAGGGTGTGATGAGTCAAATCGTTGGGTATAACTCTGCTTTTGAAATTTGGGAAACATTTGCCTCAGCTACTATAGCTCGAATTACAGAGCTTAGAACTATGCTGCAAACCATAAAGAAAAATGGAATGAGTGCCATGGATTATATTCAGAGGATTAAACACCTCTGTGACACTCTTGCTACTATAGGAGAGCCTGTTTCCAGGAATGATCATCTTATTTTCCTGTTTGGGGGACTGGATAAAGAGTACAATTCCTTTGTTGCATCTGTTTACAATCGTCCTGACCAACCAAGTATTGAAGAGATTCACAGCCTTTTGTCAAGCTTTGATTTTCGGCTTGAACAACAAAATCCCACTATTAAATTGATTCACCCCCAAGCCAACGCACACCCTCCCTCATATCACACTAACCCAGACAGTGCCCAACGCCCTTCCTTCCATTCTCCTACTATACCTTCCACTCCTCCACCACACACCCAACCTGGAATTTTGGGCAAACCTCAGTATCCACAATCTCCATAATAATTTCGGCCCAAAAATCCCTCTCAAGGATCCAGACCTCAATGTCAAATCTGTGGGAAATTGGGACACACTGCTCTAGTCTGCTATCATCGGGCCAATTTTAGCTACCAACCCCAAACCTTCGCCAAAAAATTTCAATACCACTATTGTTCCCGTGAATTCCAATACAGTTACCAACCTCTCAGCCTTCATTGCTACCCCTAGTATGGTCGGCGATCAGTCCTGGTTCCTGGATTCCGGGGCCGCTCATCATTTTACACCTGACATGACCATGCTACAGAATCCAACTCCCTTCCAGAGCACAGAACAAGTGATGCTTGACAATGATAAAACTCTTCCTATCTCTCATATTGGTCATGCTTCTTTATCCTCTTTTTCTCATCCATTAAAACTTAATCATGTCTTGCATACTCCATCTCATAAACTCTATTTTTATAGGGCTAATTATGCTTTTTATTCATTAAAAATGTGTGTCCTAGAGTAATTTTAATTTTAATTTTAAGTAATTTAGGTTATTTTATTTTATTTTAATTAGATTTAATTTTAATTTAATTTTATTTTGTTTTAGTTATTTTATTTAGATGTTTAATTTAATTAGGATAAATTAATTCTATTTAGATTTAATTTATTTTGTTTTTATCATATTTAGGATAAAGAAAAAAAAAAAGAAAAGGATTTAAAGAAAATCCGGACGAATCTCAGTCGTCGGATCGAAATAATGAGCGTCTCAGATCGGCGCATGTAGCGCACGCGCGGAGAGGGAGAGTGACGCGCACAATACGGCAGACAGGTGGGGCCCGGCTTGTGTCAGCTGGCGCGGTGCTGGTCGGATCGAGTGCTCCTCGTTCACGTGCATCTGGTTTCTTTACCAATAAAAGCACGCCACATCACCTGGTCAAAGTCAAGTCTTGGTTCAGCCAATGAAACGCGAGTTAAATGCCAAGCTTACCATTTTTCCACCGCACAGGATTATTGCCCTTGAATCAGAAATTGAATAGGAAACGTGGGGAAACGGGAAAGAGAAAAGAAGGAAGAAAAAAATTGGAAAACGGCCAAATCACTCAACCAATCAAAGAGAACTTTTGGAATCCGTGAATTCACTCCCATCAGCTATAAAAGGGCTACGAGACTAGAGGGAAAAACACACCATTCTAGAGAGAGAAACACAATAGTCCAGAGAGAGAGAGATTAATAGAGAGAGCAATTGGAGGCCAAATTGGGAGAGGAGGCTTGCAACTATTCTCAATTATTCTGCACTCTGTGAAACTTTTATTTGTTTATTTTTATTTTTAGTTTTTCATTATGTTGCAAATTTTTATTTTTAGTTTTGTTATTTTAGTTATGAACTAAATTTATTTTCTAGGATTACAATGTTACCTCTTTGATTTTGCGATTT
This sequence comes from Trema orientale, assembly GCA_002914845.1. Classification (NCBI taxonomy): domain Eukaryota; kingdom Viridiplantae; phylum Streptophyta; class Magnoliopsida; order Rosales; family Cannabaceae; genus Trema; species Trema orientale. The sequence continues at coordinate 623,483 of JXTC01000063.1, forward strand.
AATTTACGAATTATTTATTCTATCTTGTTCTTAATGCTTTTGAGTGCTTGATTACCACTTAAATTGATATTGGTAATTTGTATGAACTTGGAAGAGGAATTTCAGATTTAGACCTAGATAAAATAACACATGATCATGTTTATATGAGTTTATGTAGGATAGGAATATACCTATATAACATGTGCAATTNTTAGTTTAAATTTTAATTTTAGAATTTTTAATTTAATTGTTTGGATAAATTGATAACTAGTCTAGGTTAGTAATTAACAAGTTATAGCAATTTCTTTGTGGGAACGATATCTTTATTCATCACTTTATTACTTGTTCGATACGTGCACTTGCGTATAAAATTCCATAACAAGTTTTTAAATTACTTTAGGACACACATTTTTAATGAATAAAAAGCATAATTAGCCCTATAAAAATAGAGTTTATCACACCCTCAAACTTGAATTTTTGCTAGTCCTCGAGCAAAAGAAAGAAAAGAAAAACCTAAACTAAAATTCTAACACCTAAACATGACCAAACCATGACCAAACCATGATCCAAACATGACCCAGTTCAACTCTCAAAATTTACCTCAAAGATTTTACATAGTATAAAGCTCAAAGAAAAACTCTGAACACTGTAAATGGTATAGAATTTCAATTCAAATGTCAATCTGATTCCATTATAGACTCTTTGAGTGTGGATGTGAATAAACAATTACATTCAATCACTTGCAACTCAGATTAGTTTATGTAAACAAGTAAGTTATAATAGATCTCCAGACAGAAGTATATAAACTCCATAGGCCTATTTTTCATATCACTCTCCACTAATGTAGACAAACACTGCACTAAAGATCATTAGGACTTTTTAAGCTTGTAATGTATGGCTCAGGGTAACAGGTAGGATAAAAGACATTTTTATGGCTCAAATCACCCTAAGCACATAAATTATTCCCGGATCTTTATACTACTCAACTCAATACTTCATTGATATTATTCCCCCAAACTTGTTTTCCACTTCCTTCTTCACTCCATATTTTTGCCTTCTTTTTCATTGAAATACTATACCCTCAAACTTATGATTTTTTAATCTTTTTTTTTTTTTTCAACGATGTATGATGGCAATTTTTTCTGATATGGTGGAGCAATATTTAGAGGTATTCATGGATGATTTCTCAGTTTTCGGTGATTCATTTGAGATGTGTCTACATAATTTAGCTCTTGTACTGAAACGATGTGAAAACACTAATTTGGTGTTAAACTGGGAGAAATGTCATTTCATGGTCCAAGAGGGTATTGTACTTGGGCATTGGATTTCAAGTAAAGGAATTGAAGTTGACAGAGCAAAGGTAGAGACTATTGAGAAACTTCCTCCGCCTGTAAATATAAAAGGGGTTCGTAGTTTTCTTGGACATGCTGGGTTTTATAGAAGATTCATCAAGGATTTTTCGAAGATTGCCAAACCACTATGCAACTTACTAGAGAAAGATGAAGTCTTTAATTTTGATGAAGCATGCCTT